>CM053775.1:20401603-20420379 GCA_028658325.1 Potorous gilbertii
TGAATCCAGTGACCAGATATTCATCAGGATGACTGGAGACGACCCAGGATGAGGCAGTTAGGGTTAAGTGACTTGCCTAAGGTCACACAGCTAGTGAGTGTCAAGTGTCTGAGATGAGATTTGAACTCAGGTCCTCCTGACTCCTGCAGTGGTGGTCTATCCACTGCACCACCTACTTAATTACTCCAACCATGACTGCTATCAATAGTAATAATTAGCATTTATTTAGCACTGTCGGGTTTGCAAAGTCTGCTGCAAATAGTATGTCATTTGATCCTAAAACACAATCCTGCAAGGTAAGTGCTATACAGATGAGAAAACTGACACAGAGCAAAGTCAAGTGACTTTGCACTATCGCTTAGTGTCTATGGTTGGATTTAAACTCAGGTATGGTGGCACTGTATCCACTGAGCTATCAACTGTTCCTTCTGTAATAAGATTCTAATAGCCATCATACCAACTCTAAGGACTTAGATTGATTTAGACTACAATTCAGCACTGATTACTGATTGTCATAAAGGGAGAGAAGAGCCTGTAATGAATGAATTATCTTTCACAATAGAAGTATAAGCAGAGCTCTTGTAAATGGAGTGGCTCATAAGGATTTCTCTTTTAACAGCATCCGTCAAATCGTATCTTAAAGAGCAATACCAACATACTTTCTTTTTTATGTATCATTTCATTAACACTTATATTTTCTATATTCTTTTATTGTAGGACCTCCAACTTTCGACCTCAGGATACAGTGCACAAAGTAGGTTTCCCTTTTTGTAAGTTCCCCTTGCCCCTCCCCCAACCTGGGATAAGAAGTTTAGCTTCCTGGGATACCTCAGATCAATTCTTTTCTTAATTATACATTCTTTAATCTGGAATGTTATAGAGCTAAACAGAACTGGGTAGGTTAAAAGTTGGGGCCCTGTTAGATCTTGACCATTTGAAATTATGAGTTGTTCATTCTTTTGTCCTATGTTTCAGAGTGGAGTGATCCAGAAATCAAAGAGTCAACCAAACCATCTCTGTTACAGAAGTCGTAAGTACCCTTGTTTTTGAAGCTCACAATGTTAGAAAGCTATTTTTGTAGGCAATTGTAGACCCATAGTAGCAGCTTCATCTTGTTCCCCTCCATTGCTGATAAGGAAGTAGGTGCCTCTGCTCGTTGGAACATGTTCCTCTTCAGGAATAAAATGTGTGTTCCTTTCAGAGACAGGTAAGGGTCAGAGTGGTTGAAATTCCCAATCCTTGAAGGCTGGATCATTCCCTAAGACCCTAGGGCAGCCGGTGGTATAGCACAGTTGCATGGAACAGTGGCCTTAACTGGTTGTTGTGATACAGGTTTGTACTTTCAGATGATTGTATGAGTCTCATGTAGATGTAACATGCAACAAAAAACCGTAACCTAAACAGTAACCTGGACCCTCCATGGAAAAGAAGGGCCCACTTCCATACCATCAGACACCGAAGTCTGCATGGTCAGCGCTAGTTAAACATATGGCCAACTTATGAAGGAGGAAATTTTACAGCTCACAGATAAGGGCCAGATTTAGTGTGCCAAGACTCAAAAACCAAATATTAGAGTATAGGTAAGTTAACCTAGTTAACCAGTAACCTTACTGTTTTTGACTCTTTTAGCAACTGTATGTTCAAGGCCAACAAAAATGGAGAAAGATGGAATGAAAAATTAAGTAACACATTACTGGAATTCAGAAACCCCCTTCTACAGGTCCCTTCAAACCAGTTGTATTTCTCATTCATGTTATAAATGGCCCAAGGGTATGAAGGAAAAATGAAAAAAAATCATATTTAGCCCTGTAGTATATATGGTGTGGTATCCATTTTCCTAAACCACCCTGCCAAGGAATTGTTTTTCTCACGATGGTCTACTTTCCTAAAAAGAAAAGAGCAAAGTGTCTTTTTCAGGGTGAGCTACTGGCAGATGTCTGATAATTTCCACAAAGAAGTAGTTAATGCCATATTGTAAAGACTAGTGGCTACACTTGATCTAAATGGTGATTGAAAATGACTCTCAAAAGAATCAAGACATTGGAATGTCATTCTCAAGGTCAGATTCTGATACTATTCCCAAGCAGGTCAGATGCTAAGGCCAAAAGTTTTATCCAGTCCTGGCCCCATTGCCAGTTTCAAATTTGGTTTTCTAATCTAGACTGTACCTTTCCATTGGAATCTCTAACCCTTTAGGTAGAGTTCAGTTCTAATTAATTAGATTAGTTTCTCCTGCATTTACTAGTTTTGGAAGGGTCATGGGAGAGGCAGCCTGGAGTGGTAGAAGAGGCATTAGATTTGGAATCAGAGAAGCTGCGTTCACATCCCAGCTTTGCTACATTCTCTCAATGTGATTGTGAATTTGTTCTCCCTGAGACTCTGTCTCCTTAAGTGTGAAAGGAAGATGTTGGACTGCTTGACCTCTGAGGTCCCTATTGGCTCTAAATCAATGCTGTAATTTCATGAGTCCATGGCAGATGTACCCAGAGAAATGTAATGCTGATATTGAGGGTTTAGTTTAATCTACTTTCTACTCATTGATAGGAAATGTCATTATCTTCTTTACAATAGGCCTTTTGTAATATCTATTGACCTCCCTCTCATGTAAGAAAAAACATTATGAGGGTTTGATCACATGGAACTATGGATGTCATTGAGTAGAGTAGTAGAGAGTGTGCTGCCTTTGGCCTCAGGAAGGTCTGGGTTCAGGTTCTGCTCTGTGTGTGCGCGCACACATGCACATGTAATATACACATACATGCACACATACGCAGAGATACAGATGTGTGTATATTCTTTGTGTGTACATATATATATTCATTCTTTGGTTTATATATGTGTTTTTCTTTGTATGTGTGTGTTTGTATGCACATACTGTGCAAGAACCTGAATCCAGGTCTTTCTGATGCCAAAGCCAACATACTTCACACACACACACACACACACACACACACACACACACACTATCTGAATCAAATAGTCTTTGACAGTTGCCTGGAGTCACCAAGCAATTAAGTGACTTCCCATAGTTGCTGAGCTGTCCCCATTGCTGCAAAGAGATTTCACCCTGAGAGTTTCTCCTGATCCAGGAAATTAGAAATCTAGACACTTATCCCCTTCTCCTAGAAAGTAAACTATCATCTGATTTGTGTTATATATCTCCTCTGGTATCTAAACAGATTGATTGCTTACCATTTGCCTTGTAGATATATGATTTGCGGAGTTTTCCTCTCTCCCCACCACCTTCTGTATTGGAATAAATGAGCTTCAGCCATATATATATCTCTGAAAAGTTTGGGAATATGTCCCTGTTTCCAAACTTTTAACTGATGCAAAGCTTACATTAGTACTTTCTCTGGTAAAAACATAAAAATGTTATTATACCCTAAAATGATCTTATTCTGAAAGGCAGTATATTTGGATTCCTCTGTGAAAAATGTTTTGGTGAGCATATCATAAAATGCAATATTTCACTAGTTTGTAACCAGCAGTAATAGACTTGTCAATTGTGGTTTATAGTTATAAGCTGAATTTCCAAAGAACAGCGCTCCACAGCTCAGTGGTATATAGTGCAGTTAATGGGACCAAAGCTCTCTATAGGAAGCTGGATATAAAGCAAGCAGTCATCGAGTCCATTTTATGAAGCACTTGCTCTCAGTTGGGCAGCTAGATCAAAAGCCCTAGTGCTATCAATCAGATCTCAGCCAAAAGGAACGGCTTTCCTGGGGGGGAGGGAGGGGAGGTTGTGTGTGACAGATTTTCCACATAACAGATTGGTCTCTATACAGTGACTGATCTAGAGCTTCCAAATTATGATCAGCTGAAGCATTCCTAACATTTCTCCTCATTTTATAACAGAAAAGTTGTCCATTTGTCAGGGTAGGTGGCAGTCCTCTAGGGCACATAAACATCAACTCTTCCGGATCCCAGATATACCTAGCACAGCAGAGGCAGCTTAAATCTCAGTTCCAAGAGGAGCTTTTCGGGAGACCCTAGCCAATCTAGGACGTATGCACCTAGGGGAATCATGTATTATCTCGTTCAGTATTATCCCTTAATTCCTGAGATTCTTTAGAAGATTTCCTTAATGTAGCCTGCTCACTCCTACTAGTTGACAGAAAGCAGATCTGTCCTTCTGCATGGAATTGTTTATGAGGATTAGGCCTACAGGCTTCAGGTTTTCAAAGCATTTCTCTCAGTCCTGTGTGAAAGCACTTTCTGGAGCTCCCTTATATTCTTCAGCAATTGCTTGTGTCTTCTGTCCTCTCTGGTCACAGAGCTCCATTGCAGTATCCTTGTGTGGCTCTGGGCCACATCTCTCTGCCTTTCTCCACACTGCTCTTTTTCAGGGCCAGTCTGTCTGTATCAGTTAATTCTGCTAGAACAGTGGTCTCCAAATGCTTTTGGTCATGTAAAAAAATTGAGAATCTACCCCCAATATGTATAATTTAAAATTATTATATACACACACTCTTCCACTAATGATTGTGCATGTGTTCAGACTTACTAAAAAATATTAAAGGATGAGACCAAGATGAAATGATATTTGATCCTACAGTCAGTAGAGTTTTTTTCATGGTTTTTCAATGTAGCAGGGACCTAGTTAGACCTGCATTTTCAGAAAATCATTTTGGTAGCCATGGGAAAACTATTGTTAGCATTAGTTATATCAGAGAAAGGAGATACTTGAGGCTGAGAAACCAATCAGGGGGCTGTATAAGCTCAATCCAGGCAAGAGGTGCCAAGCACCTGGCTATGTGAAAAGGTAAAGAAACTGGACAAGAAGAACATTCTAGAAAAAGAAACACTTCTATGCAACATGACTCATGAAAATGTGTTTAATAAGAATGTATGTGTAGAACCCACATAAGATTACATGCTGTCTTGGGGAGGGAAGGGGGGGAAGGAGAGGGAGAAAATTTACAACTTTTGGAAGTGATTGTTGAAAACTGAAAACAAATTAATTTTAAAAAAAAAGAAACAAGATTTGGCAATGAATTGCATATGTGGCATGAAGGAGAGAGATGTCTGCAGTGACACCCGAACAGCAAACCTGGGTGACAGGAAGGCTGGTGATACCCCCTTTGGAGGGGAGATAATATAAAGAGGTCTGTGATGTAGCTCACAGCTTGTCCATATCTTCTCATTCCTAAACTCAAGGGATGCAGTGGGAGAGGGAGAAGGCTCTTAGTAGTCACTGCTCTTGAGAGAGAAAGCACTTTCTCTGGTGGGTGCCTGTCACAACCACAAAGGTCACATATGAGGAAGGCAGGAAGCTGTTGGGAGGAGCAGGAATTTCCTAGTTTCCCAGGGGTACTTGCCCAGCTTGCTGTTGTAGGTGCCACAACAATGGTCTCTAAGAAGCCACCATGAGACTCAGTGAACATGCATATACAAGTGCAGGGAAGGAGCAAGGGAGTGTTGGAGGCCATTGCAAAAAAGCCCCAGTTTGGCTATCACAGATGATGACCTATATGTCGATTCAGATTGTTTGATCATAGCCCGCTTAAGGTCATGCCGCAACTACTTGGAGGTCATCCCTTGGAACTCCAATTAGTAGATCACTATGCTATAGCATCCTGACTAAGACCCTTTCCCTGAGAAGGGCAAGGTTCTTTCGTACAAGCCACTGTGGCCATTTAAAGAAAAGAAATGTGGTATCTTCAGACTGAGATTAGGTCATTCCTTTTTGACACCGATATTTGAGTGTAAACCAAAACCTTTCGTTATATATAATTGCCTAACCGAGAATTTCTACAGTTGCTCATATTCACAATACCTTCTCTAGCTTTAGTAGTCAATGAATTTGAACTAGAAGAAAAGATAGTCTATGGAGTCAAGGTCATGATTTTTTACCAAGAAATTAATTCTTGTCTTTACTACTAGTAAAATGTATGAGTATTTTGGTGTGCTGTTTTGATCAGCAAAAAGCTCAGATTTCTCACATAAACAACAAGAATATGGTAGCTATACAGAAGGTGAACTGTTAAACTCCCCCACTGAATGAGCAGTGTGTGTTCATATCGTATTACTCTTCTTTGTTGAGTTTGGACGTTTGATCCTATAGATGACCATTTAGGATTGCTTAAGGACAACCTAGTTTTTACCAGTTTGAATTGTTAGCTTGCTATAAGGCACACTAAGTGGGATAAGGCACAACCAATTTCACTGCAAAAGATTTTCTGTCAACATCCATGAATTTGAGGGCATCCAGTCAACCCTTCACTTAGATTTGTGATCTGTCATTACCAATGAGACCAAGCCAGCCTCCAACATGCATGTCTTTTGTTCCATTTGGTTGTTAGCATCTGGCTGCTGTCCAACTGGAAGGTACTCAAAACTGTTTTTCTACAGTATATCCTGTATTCTAACCCCTGTTGGAGTGAATGATTGGGTCATTTCTGTAAAATCTCAGGAGGATGAAGTCAGGGTGATAGTTTTTCCTGGTCATAAAACCACTTCCTCTACTTAGTGGAGCAAACTTAGGGTTGAAAGGGACCCAGTAGTGGACTTAGAGGTATCATTCAGAGTGTTGACCATACATAGCCAACTAGATTTTCCCTGCTGGTAGGAGATGGCACAGAGAAGCCACATACTATCTACTGAGAAAGTAGAGCTAAGGAAATGTTCCTGACACAAAGATAACAAAACCCTCAGGAATTCTGACCAAATTGGCACATACTTTATACAGCAGCACATTTCTATGGAAATGTCATACTTGTGGAGACTTCAATTGTGTTTTGTTAAGTTATTTAACCACAAGGCCAAATCTTTTCAAAGATAAAGGCAAGGATATGAATTAATGGAGTAATAATCTAGACATGACACCATCCCAGAAAGCCCGTTTTAGGCAGGAAGAACAAACAATAGTTAGCCTGCCATTTCCAATCCCACCACATACCCACCCCCTAAAAAAAACTTCATTCATTCCCAAACAGTAAATGAAAATGTAATATTTTAAAGGTATTTCTCTTTAATTTTACATGATTTAAAATCCATAGTTTTCTACATGTAGAGGAATAAAATAAAACCCAATTAGTTGTAATGGTTTTTATGACTGAGAACATTTAAACAGAGAGTAAAACTTGGAAGAGAATATCTTTAGCTAAATAGTATCATGCCTCGATATTTACAGATTTCATGTGATTATATTTTTAATACATTTGTAAAGGTCATCATGTTTAGCTTCACTTTACAGTTGACAATAGTGAAAGGGACAGCACAGATTGCTTCCCCAGGGTTTCAGTCTATTGCTCAGGAGAGTTGGATGTGGGAACGAAAGTTTTGCTCCATTCACTTTACTTGGGGTCATCTTAATAGCATATAAGCAAGGGCCTATTATTTTCAGATTGCACCCCAGGACTCCAGCTTAGAGTTGAACCTCAGACAAGCAAATAGATTCATTGTGTTGGGCTCCATCCAGTTCATCCATTTGTATACAGACAGCAAGATTAGCAGCAAAAATTCTTGAGTTCCCAGATCCTCCCTTGGTCCCTTGTAAGCATCTTGTATTTAAGAGAGCTTTAAAGCCAGTTAAAATTGTTTAGCATGTCAATACAATTGAGTTATTTCTAGTCATGTTGATAATAGTAAAGGAGAGAAAGAATGTGAGCTGTTTTCAGGTAATCTTACTGGCTACAAGGATGCCTTTATATTTTTCTTGGGATGGATTTAGAATATTATGTATTTCCTAAGGAAAAATAAGTGAAAGCAGATTGACCACCACACACATCCACCTTCCACCAAAAAATCAATAGGCTTTATAGTTTGAAATGTGTCTTTTGTGAAAGGGAGAGAGATCGTACACAAAACTTCCATGAAAGGAGATGTTTGATTTGTGAATCAGAAGTTGAATGAGGACTGAAGCAATGCTAATGTATAGTAATATAGCTGCTGTTTACATAATACTTTGAGATTTGCAAAGAACTTTCCTTACAAATTGGATTGCATTTGAGCTTCTGAACAATCCTGAAGAAGGAGATGCTATTACTATCCAGATGTTGCAGCTGAGGAAACTGAGGCTTTGAAAGGTGAAATGACTTGCCCAGAGAGCCAGGCAGCCAGTTTTAGAAATTGAAACTCCACTCTCTCTGGAGGTCCAAGTCCATTCTCTGTCCACTATCTCACACTGCTTCCTTTGATGATGTAATATAATAGCGAACAAATAAGTCTACTTTGAATCAGGATAAAGTCTGTTCTTAAGGAAATGGGAAATGTTACTGTTTGATGTGGTATCCTTTAAATCCAAACCTCTTGTGCCTCAGGAATGACAGTGGCTTTTCTTCAAATGGTGCCAGTTTGTGAGCTACAAACTCTGAGAGCTCTGGAACAGGACTTGCGCATACATATGAGGCATCTCACATTCTGCCAGTTCTTCCTTCACAAGTATTTTATATCTTTTCTGGAAGTTTTCCATTGTGTCATAGACAGCCACCTGGGAGCACAGAAAGCAGAACTTGGCAGCCTTATCAAGCTGTGAATTAAAGGTAATTCACAATTTGAGATGCATCAGCATGAGGTCTTTATGAAGAGTAACCAGATATCAAATAGATTTTAGACTGAGACTTGGATATGGCTAATGTGACAACAACCAAAGTTGGTCTGCAGAATGCTCATGTCAGAAAGCACTGATGGCTTTGGGCCCTTGCAAAGAATGGTTAGTGAAAGCATAACAAAAAAAAAGCCCGATCACTAGGTGTTGGGTTGTGATTTTTAGTTACGTCAGTCAAAAATGTAGACATTTGTGCTCAGTTAGCTTAAGGAAAATCAAGATCTCTTTGCTCCTGGGCTTGAGTAACTCATAGTTTTCAAATATTTCAAATAGATTTAAAGATTGCTCTGGAACTGCCTTGTTTCCACCCAAGGCATTTCAACATTCTTTTGAGCTGGAGTTGTCTGTTTCCCATGCCATGCAACCCCAACCTCCAACCAATGTCTGCTCTTGCTAGATTCCATCAACCTGGCATAATACCTGAAAGTGTTAAGCAGATGCCAGTTGGAGTTTCTGTTTTGTTATCCTCATTGGTTTATAAGATGCTGTGCATGTGCACCCTGGGCAATAGTGCCAGTCTAATACAGGGATAGTTTTCTTTATACTACTTTGAATGTCATAGGATTATATCAGAAAGATGTTAGGATTGGAAGGGCCTCCAGGTAGTTTGATTTAATAATAATAGTTATAGTTATTATATTAAGCATGTCATAACTGTGATAAAATGGTAAAAGGGTGATTTTTAGAGTAGATATACTAATATTTATAACTAATGGTAGAAATTGTATACTATATCACTATAGGGCATAAAAATTTCCCACATACCAAATGCCTAGCAAGACATCATCTGTTGGCTGGAATTATGTATCAGAAGCTTACTAAACTTCACAGATTGACACATGGCAAATAATCATGCTACAACTGGAGAACTCAAGCAATACATTATATTAGAACTAGACTGTCGTCACCAACTTCACTGGGGCCCGCAACTGCCCAGACGAAACACTGATCTATAAAACTGTAAGAACAATATTTGTAATAGATGTCACCATACCAAACGTTCAGAATCTCTAAGCTACCTGGAACAAAAAGCTTTGAGATTATAGAGATCTAGCAGAGATCAATATCCTGGTAAATATTAATATTTAAAGAATACACACCAAATGCCAAAGCACCTACGAACTTACAGGAAAAGTTAATCAGATTGCAGGAAGAAATAAGAAAAATTATAATAGTTTGTGATCTCATTGTGCCCCATTTTGAAACTAAAAAATTTAACAAAGAATAAACTGGAAAACAGATACCAAACTGAATAAGGTTTTTAAAATATTATATTCCCCCAAACACACACACACACACACACACACACACACACACACAAATTACCAACACAAAGGAGGTAGCTGGAAAATGGATGGGAGCAGTCTACTAATTCAAGGGTCTATGCTGCTGTGGAAAAAGTGGAAAATATAGGAGAGTATGGCTTGGGCACCTCATGAATTGGGGGTTTGTTCCAGAGATAACACCAATCACAGGATGTTCACATAAAGAGAATTATAATGCCTGGAGACAGGTGGCTGGACCAGCTGACCTCTTGAGATCTTGTCCTGCCTGATGATCTATGATTCAGGCTTTGATGAATTTAGAGCTCGAAATGCATTGCAGAGCCAATTCAGCACCATATTTGTCCCAAAGGGCTCTCCTATTGTTATTTTATAGCATTTTTTTAGGAGATAGTGCTCATGAGAGCCAAACATTCCCCAAATGAGAGAACTGTAGAAAATGTAAATGCTGTAGCCCTCACAGTAAAAACGGTTCCCCAGGCAGACATAGGCGATTTTGATAATGTATACAAGCAACTGTAGATTATCTGTAATATGGGAAAGGATGATAAAGAAGAACATGCAAAACATAAAGTACCCAGAAATTCGCTAAGCTTTGATTTATGCTTCCAGTGTATACTTTAAGCCTTGATTTCTGGGGTTTTTTTCTTTAATTCAAACTTTTTCTTTGGTGGAAGTAACTCCCAGTAAGGAAATTCTCTCTGCTTGTACAGCTCTGCAGTTCTTCTGTAGTCTTCTTACTTAAGGAGAGTTGCTCATCATGCATCTGATAAGTAAAAAGAGTCAGGACTTCATCCCAAATTTTCCTAATTACAAGGCCAACCTAATGTCTCCTGTGACATAATGGACCGTGCCAAGCTTCCTCTCATGTGTTTTTGTGGTTCTTTTAAAATTAATGTAGGTCCCTTGGCACATATGAGCTGGACAGAAGAGGGGGCCTAGTCACATGCTACATGGTAGGGTTAAACCAATCAGGGATTTAGACAAAGCCCCTGACTTTATCCACATATAAAAAATTAAGAATTAGCAAGAACTGAAATCAAGGAGTACTTACTAGATGAGGGCCCAGGCCATCTTTTCCAAAATTAGTTTATTTGCATTGCAAGATAATACCATTCATATTGAGAGACATTTTCCAATATAAGCCCATTAGGGCAGACTTTTAAAAAAGTGACCAAAAGGAAATGGCCAATGGAAGGTGGGCCTTTTTTTGGTCCTAAGTGGAATACTCGATTCCAAGGTCTGTCACCCTTTTATAAGAGGGTAGTATCTGACTCACGGGAGAGAAAATAAGATGAAATAAATGCCAGCATAATACAGTGGAAAGTACAGTGGATTTGAAACTAGAGGACTTGAATTCAAATTCCAGCTGCTACTTACTAATTCTGTGGCTTTGAACAAATCCTTTCACTGCCCTCTGGATCTCAGGTTCCCCACCCTGTCAAATTTGAGTTCAATTTGAATATCACACATGAAATCTGTGATATATGATACAAATATATTACACAAGGAAATTATGTAATTTGCATGATGTCTCGAGAATGAAGAAAGCAGGGTGGAAACAACACTCCAAATAGTGTTTTGGTAAGAGATGAGCCAAATGATTAACTTCCACAGCTTTCCAGGAAGAAGATGACTTACTGAATGTTTTAGTTCAAAGAGTCATTTTCTCCTTCTTGGGAATTCCCAAGTAGTTCTGGACACTAACTCAGTATGCCAAACACAGGCAATGGCACACATGCCACCCAAGCTTACCCACACACTGGGCACATTCCCCTTCCCAGGAGGTCCAGGAAACTGGAAAGCATATTTTTTCCCTTGCTTTTTGCCCCAACTTAAACAGTTACAGAGAAATGTGAAGACACACACAAATCCCAGCTTTCCCAGCTGTCCCAGTATGAGAGAATGGAATTTGGGGTTAGGGCAGACCTTTTTGCTCAGCTCCTTTTTTGTGCTTTTGATTCAGAGATTAAAGAAGAACGGAAACTGGTGACCTGTTCTGACCTTTAGCACTGGATTAAAATTCCAAGTTGCTCCCATGGCAACAGGGGTTTGAAAATTAGATCCTTACAGCAGCCCTAAGAAATTCAGAAGGGGAGTAGGCTTCTGTACTAGACTCTGAAAAAAAAGACTATTTACAGTGTTTGACAACAGCCCCAGAATTGAAATAATCTCCCTCAGCCTCTACTGAGATGACCGAATGTCAGCAAAGAGATGATAATCTTATACCAGTGTATCTCTGTCTGTAGAGAGGCCACTGTATTCTTTTTTGACTTGGAAAGTCTCCTGTGATTCCAAGTAAAGCACTTAATTGCCTGGAATTCTGATCAGCTATGGTATAATTTATAATCTTTCAAGGAGACTGTGCGGGCTAGTGCAGTGGAAAGCCAAGTTGCCAAATTCAGTCAAGTTTAGGAAAGGGACTGTTGAAGGCCTAAAGTAGACCAACCATTGTGGATCCAGGGACCAAATTGTGACCTCACTAAAATTTCAGGTTCTATGTGATTATCGATGCACCTTGGCCAATGAGATCCTTGATTCCTAGTATCCAAACAATGCTCTGCTTCTGAGTCAAACAGAAGTGACACAGATCAAGAGATTTCTATTGTTGGCCTCACCAATCTCCTAAGAGCCACTTTTAGTCAAGAAGAAAGATGGATCACCTTGAGGAGGGCAGGGAACCATAGGGTCATAGAATTGGAACTGGAAAGGACCCTAGAGAGATCATCAAGTCCAAGCCTGTCATTTCACACAGGAAGAACCTGAGACCCAGAGAAATTAAGTAATTGACATAAGGTCACACAGGTACTAAGTGAAAGAGCCTGAATTCAAATACCCGTATCCTCCTCCTCCAGGTCAGTTCTTTCTACTTCCATCTCCTCTCTGATGAAATGAAATGAAAGCTAATCCATCCTCTCACCCTTCTTAAGAGTGCATGAGTGAGGAGGGCCAACTCGGTGACAGTGGATTGAGAACTGGTCCTCAAATCAGGTGGAACTGAATTCAAATCCACCCTCAGACAGTTGACTCTTGTTGGCTGTGTGACCCTGGGCAAGTCATTTAATATCCACTAGTTCACAAAAACAACACAAAGAACAAGAGTGGATGGACTGACACTAGATATTTCAGGGATCCCTCCCCTCTCCTCCAGGCATTTATTCCTTATGCCCTCCCTTGGCCCCCAAAATAATCCTGGGAGCAAGAGGAGCCCAAAACAGAAAGCTGGCAGTTTGCTTTCTTCTTACCAAGTCCCTCAGTTCCTGTGAAGCAAGTTGAAATGGGCTAAGTGCATAGGAGAGACCTGGGCAGTTAACTGGGAAGGTTGGAGAATTTCCACTCACATGGTCTGTATAACTTAGAAAACTGTCAAGGTAATGGTGCTAATGTTCTTAACTATTTTTAAATTAAGAACTTGACAGTCATCATCAAACATGACCATTTTTCTGTATGAAAGACAGAAAAATGTATATGAAACCATAAGTCTGCCATGTAAAAAAATTATACATGCACTCTGACATGGTAATAGCAACATCACCTTTCCTGTCTCTGTCCTCTTTGGAAGTAACTTGTTTATGCTGTATTCTGTGTAATCACTCACACCTAGAGCACAAGCCCTGAAGATACTCTCTTAATTTCCTCTCCCCCACAGTCTCTTATCCCTTTCCCCACAAACACAGACATACATGCACGCATGTGCACACACATGCACACACACACGCACACAGGCAAACTAAGTTCCTTGAGGTCAACTACTGAATTTCCCCTCAGGGTTGTACTCATAACTCCTAAAAGTCCTTCAGCCTGAGTCCTCATAATATTCACTTTCGGTGTGGTGTTGCTTTCTACTGAGCTCCTTGTACAGTACTGAAGCAGCCCTTCCTCAATAGGTCTAGTTTGTCCTCAGCTCCAGATGCAGGTGCTATTGCTAGGGTGCTGGTGAGTTCATCACTTCTTGGACATGTGGGTCTTTTGTTCTCTCTAGGGTAGAAACCTACTAGTGGTGTTTGTGGGTCAGACAGTAGGTACCATTTAGCCCCTTCAGAGGCATGTTTCCAAAGTTTTTTCCAGAAAACATAAAGTCATTTTCAGGTTTCCCAACTGTTCCTCAATGTGCCAGTTCTCAGATACTGCTAGGTTTACTTCCTTCCCACATTTGTTTGCTTTTTTTGGTTATCATTGTTATTTACCCTAAGATCTCTGACTTTTTGTTCCTACAGATGAATTTTGTTAGGATTTTTGTCTTGTTCTATAAAGCAATCCTTTGGTAGTTTGGTGTGGCATGAAATCAGTAACTAATTCGGATAGTCGTGTCATTTTATTATTTTAATACTGCTAAGCCATGTATACAAGAGGAAATCCTACCAATATGAAGGCTAGCTTTTTGTCTCCTGGGAAATTCACATCGTTTGCCTGGGCATACTATTCAACAGTTCCAATATGCAGATATATAACATTGAATTATTCTGAAAACTGACATGTAGGTGTTCTGTTTTCAAATCCATTGTCACATGAATGCAAAGATATATGGCTGAAAATTTGCAGAATGACCACTATCATTATGTGAAATAAACACAGTAATAATTTGCTTCCATGATCCATTTCTGATACTGGATGTTTACTACCACTTTCTGTGCCTAAATAGTCACTTCCGTTATGTTCAAACTTGACTATGAAGCCCTTTGAGTTAGGAGCTTAGTTTTGCCTAGAGGGGAAGTAAAGAACATTTAAATAGGTTTAAAAAATCAGAATGAAATCTCTAAAGACATGCTATTATAGAACACACTGTATATCAAAATATATAAGCACATAGTTTTAACAATGGCTTAGAAAACACATTACTGATAGTGAACTATGAAAAATAAGCCACCAAGGTGCCATTTCCCTAACTCATAAGCACTGAGTTAAGAGACTATTGCCATAAAAGAGATCTGCGCCACTAAAAAATATTTGTTTTGTTGGGTTATTTCTTTTTAAGCCCAACAGACCCATCTTTTCTCCCCCTTCCTTGCTGGAAAATTGCACTATGAGGAATTTAGTTAAGAGGCATGTTAAGTGAAGATAGAGTCACAGCTGTAGACATCTAAAATAAAAATCTAAACTCTGGGTAGAGGGTGACCCTCAATCTTAATGACTTATTTAAAAATATAACCTGATTTTACCAATGATATTTAGCTGAGATGAAATCAAAGCTTTAAAATATTTTTAATAATTTAAAAAGAATACCTGACTACACATATTGTTTTTATTGATAATATATAGATATATATGTAGTTGTATGTGTATGTATGTTGTCCTAGTTACTCTTGTGTCTCCTGTCCTCTTGGGGTTTTCATATTGTCTCTTGGTTGTCTCCCTATCTGTCTGTTCCCCATCAGGCTCCTTTGTGGCTTCTTCATCCACATGTATGGATCACCCCAACACTCTGTTTTGGGCCCACTTCTCTTGGATGGGTTTTTGAATCCAGGAAGGAATACTTTTCTAAGGATTTTAACAGTCCAAAAGTAAAATGGACTGCCTTGGGCAGGTTCTGGTTTCTCTTCACTACTGATCTTCAAACAACGGTTGGGTGGCCAATTCTTGGGGCTCTTGTAGAAGGAATTCTTTTCATATAGCCTATCCTTAATGGCCTCGAGTCCTTGCTAACCTCTTGTCAAGTATAACCTGCACCTTCTTCTTAAAGAACCAACTGTCTCTGAGACCTTTCGTAATATGGATTGATGCTGTAAGTAACCAACAGTTCTTTCAATGTGTCACTTAAGTGATCTATAGGCAGCAAGATGTGCATGGTGCAGAGTGGATAGAGTGATGGGCCTGGAGTTAGAAAGACCTGAGTTCAAATCTAGTCTCAGATCCTTACTAGCTGTGTCACCCTAAGCAAGTCATGTAACTGCTGTATGCTTCAGTTTCTTTATCTGTAAAATGGGGATAATAAGAGCACCCCCCTCCCAGGGTTGCTTTGGGGATCAGATGAAATAATTGTAAATTACTTATCACAGTGCCTGGAACCTAATAAGCACTATATAAATGTTAGATATTGTTGTCATTATCATCATACCCTGGGGACGTCACTTAACCTCAGTCTGCTTCAGTTTCTTCAACTGTAAAATAGAGATAATAACAGTATCTACCTCTCAGGGCCATGGTGAGGATCAGATGACATGACGTTTGGAAAGTGCTTGGCAAACCATCACGTGTTGCCTCAATGCTAGGTGTCGCTGCTGGGCCAAATCGTTGTCTGAGTATTTTTCACTGCATTGCTTTGGTAGAAACTTTTCCAGCTCGACTAAGGCAAATTGATTCTTGAAACAGCTTTTATTTTTTAATCCTAGGAAAATACATGTTTCATCAGCTTTGCTGGTTGGGGGTAACCACTTGGGGCTTAAGGTGGGAGGGGCAGTCTCCCTTGGACAAAGAGTTTCCAGTTAAGTATTATTAAAACACTTCCACTTTTTTATTCAGTGGTATAAAGTGATAGCTTGGCTTGTTTCTGCCAGTGTAATTGGGGAAGGGATTACCAATTAGTAAGGCAGTTCTTCCGAATAGAATTCTAGCAGTACATGTAACTGCAGCTACAAATGGAATCTCAAGAAACAAAATGAATAAACCAAACGAATCACACTGCTTTGCCATGGCCAAAAAGAAAAATGAAAACAAGAGGGTTTGTAATGGATCACGTACAGACTAGCTGATCTAGGGGATGGTGATGGAGGTACTGGAGATGAGCAGAGGATTGTAGGGGTGTGTTAGATATAGTCAGGTGCATAGGAAAGAGCCCAGGCCTCAGCTCATATTCCAGGCAGCCTCTTGGGGAGTAAGAGGTGGTGGGAGTGGGGAGTGGTGACCATGTGACCATGGGCAAATTACTTCACCTTGCAGAAACTCAGTTTCCTCATCTGTAAAATTGCCATAAAAATGCTTCTAGTACCTTTTTTCTTCGCAGCATTGGTCAGGCTTTGTGTGCCTTCAGGTGCTGTGTAAGTGTGAGGTGGTGTTTTTATAAGGAGATTTTCCTTCTTTAAGGAAACCTAATTTACACACATTTCAACTTTAAAACTAGAATCAGCACCTCTCAGGATAGAAAGAGACTCTATAGGCCATCTAGTTTTCCTTCCCTTCCTTTTACACAAGAGTCATGAGGCCCAGAGAGAGGGAGGGACACCCACGGTCCCACTGATAGGGACTGATTTTTCTCTTTATAAGAAATTCTCCCTTTATACCATGTCTCACCACGGGTTCCCTTTCAATGGCAAGGTTACCTGACATTTAATATACAAGATGTTCTAAAAGTTTTAATGCAGTTTTGAGCTATCAATGCTTAAATATTTTGTGGTTTACCAATAAGCGAATATATCTGCACACAGCTTTCCTGAAAGGCCTCTATTATATAACGTAAGCTTCACTTGTGCAGCATGTAAGGACAAAGATTTCTTTTTTTTTTAATTGCATCCAAAGTGTACAGTTTCCTCCTCATTAATGTTCATTATTTCTAGCATAGCAGTTTCCACTAACATGACTTGAGGTAGAGATGCCACAGGCTGCCTCTGAGCTAGCTCAGCTAATGCTCATTCATAATTAGCAAATGCTATATTTCCACAGCAATCAATCAAACATGGCCTTGTTCTTGTTCTCCTGGGAACCTAATCTTTCAGTGCCTCCTAGTACCGTCAGTGTGCGTGGCAGACCAATGGATTTCATGCTATGACATTAAAGCAGCAGTCATGCCTAACATCACCCATGGAATGCACTGCTTGGGGTGCTCAAGAGTTTGTATTCTGAAAGTACCCTTGCAGAGCGTTTTGGAAAGCACTACAGTAACCATTTGGAGACTGAAATAAGACCCAAATGTGAAGTGTGGAGCAAACATGGAGATCCTTTGGGATCTTGCTAATCAAGCCCTAATGCAAAAAGTTGACACCCCCCCCCACACACACACACATACTTTGTCTAGTATTTGAAATGAGACACTTGGTTCCCAAAATGTTAACTGGCTTAGCAGCTCAAAAGTTCTATGTATTCATTGTATATTTTTTGTAAGTTTCACACCAAGTGATAGGGTAGAAATAGCAGTGAATTAAGAAACAGGATGCTGGTGTTCTAGTCCCAGCTGGGTCTCTAGGTATATGAACCTCAGTTTCCCCCCTCTATAAAATGAAAGAACTAGACTTGATGAACACTAAAATCCCTGTTTATGAGCTAAGGAATGCCATTTTCAGTAATCTGTTTTTACAAAGATCCAGCTAAATATTAAGCTAAATATAATTCCATGTACCTTGGAGGGATCTGTTCTGAGAATATGAACAGACATAGCCCTGGCATGAACGCACTAACTCATATAACACTCCCCTCCACCCAATAACATAGAACTAAGGGATAGGAATTGACCCTGAAATTTTACTGATCCTTTGCACTCCTATATGAGGTCAGTCCTTCTGTCAATGAAGGGTGGCAACTTCTCTGTAGTTTAGTCTTCAAGGGCTTCCTGGAGCACTAAAAGGTTTAGTGTCTTCCCCCAAGTTCCCACAACTAGTGTTTGTTAATGGTCACTATCCCCTTCCCAGTGCTAACTCTTTCGTTGTTGTTCAGGTTTTTTCAGTTGTGTTTGGCTCTTTGTGATCCTATTTGGGGGTTTTTGGGTAGAGATACTGGGGTAGTTTGCCATTTCCTTCTTCAGCTCATTTTACATTTCAGGAAACTGAGGCAAACAGGGTGAAGTGAGTTAGCCAGTGTCTGAGGCCAGATTTGAACTCACAAAGATGAGTCTTCCTGACTGTAGGCCTGGTTCTCTATCTGTTGTACCACTCAGCTGCCTCTACAAGTTGGCTAAAAATTCTTCATATATCTGTTTTCTTGACTCCTTTTGAAAAATGTGGCAGGTTTGTCTTTTAAATAATGTATTAAAATTATTTCTAATATAACTTTCTATAACAAATGAATCTTTTACT
>CM053775.1:20420879-20439942 GCA_028658325.1 Potorous gilbertii
TGGGCTGCAATGCCAGGTTTGACAGTCTTTGTAGTTAAAAATAAAAGTGTCTTTCAGTGTACACAGTGTACCATTTAATTATCATTTTTAATTCCTTTATTTACTTAAACATCACTTTCAGTCACATATAACAATAATGAAATGCAACATACAAGCCATTTACAAATTTCATTATATCTTATTTTACTCTCATTATCTGTCTCTTGATAGTATATAATTGGGTGATTTGGGATAAAAGCACCCCAAATATTGATGGGTGTCAGAGATGTGTTAAATTAAATAGATATTTCTTCCTTGGATAATTACTTATTTTTCTTTGTATTTATTCACATTGCAAACACCCTTCATAATATTCCATCTTCAGGGTTTTTTCTTGGAGTAAATTATGGTTCAGTGAATATGATTTACTTGAAAGCTATTTATGAACCATACTTCATATTGTGGAGAAATATTATACTGAAAATTCTTCTTTCTGGGCACATTGCCCTTTCTTCCGAGATGTTTTCCCTTAATTAATCGTCATCTTTGCTTATTTTTTTTACTTGTGACTCTGAGATAAATTCTTTGGAAAAAAATCACATTTTTCCCACACACATATACCCAGGAGTGGATAAAAAAAATTCAGCAAGAGAAAAGACATACATTTTTTTCAAAGGTTAGAAACATGGAATTCTATGAAACCATTAAGAAACAATGACCGGTGTTTGTAAGATTTTTCTGTTCCTTCAAGTCATCTACTGGTGGTTGCTATGGAAAGGTTGTTGACAATTATACACGTAAGTTAAATATCCATAAATTAAGTTATGATGGGAATTTTAGTTATCTATTCAGGGAAAACTATGAACATACAGTTACTATCCCCTGGTTGCATGTGATATCAAGTTGAAAGTCAGCTAGAACCAAACACCAGAGTAGTTTTTTAAAGGACGATAAAAGGAACGCTGGTAAACTATTCGGAAGGTGGCTTCATGTTTCTTCTTTGAAACTATATTGAGGGTAAAACCAAATATCTAACTTACCTACTATGGTCAAGAATAACATAACATATGGCGGCTGCTTACTTTGAGATGAGCTTTCTCTTGCTTCTCTGTTCTTTTATATGCCTCTGGTGAAGTGCTGTACAGTAGGAAACATTCAGGGAGTTCTAGGAAGCAGGGTGAGAATGGATGGATGGATGGATGGATAAGTAGCGTCATCTACAAAGACGACAAAATCAGCCACACAGAAGTCAAGATGTTAAATACACCAAGGGATAAAACTTCTGTGCCAGCACTTGGTAATTTTTCCCTGTTGTAGAAAATGCTAAGAAAACATTTTTCTCCTTAAATTTAATACATCAGGAGCAGAGAATCAAAGATATATACTGATTTCCAACTCTAGGTCCTGTGTAGTATAATCAAGTCGGTGCTATCTGGGTCATTACCAGTGATGGGGGAGGGCAATAATAACTGAAAGAAAACTATGAAACTGAATGAGTTGTATGTTGCCAGTTGGCCTACTACTAAAGTTCCAAGTCTTTTGGCCTCAATTTTCTAACCGATACTACTTTAAAAAAAAAATGACTCCAACCCCAGCTTTTTCATGATTTAGTCCTGGGGCTTTAGATCTGCAGATGAAGAGAGCTTCTCCTTTTATGCAATTTCTATTTTGAAATTGGAAATAGGAAATCTTGTTGATAGTGTAGTTAATATATGTATGAGGTTTTTCACTTGAGAAAATAAGCAGTACTCATTCTGGTTGCTCCAAAAAGCATGAATTGCATTGAAATTTCCCAAGAATTGTTTGAATCTTTTTCTTTCTTTTCCATGAATGTACAATGTTCTGGTTTTGCCATCCCAATGCCCTGGAAACAGGTATAGATTTATGTAGATTAATTTGGCATAGTACAGCAGATTGCTGCTGTGACATATATTTTAGAATTCTTTCCAGCACAGGCTAATGGCTAGAATCAAATAAAACATAAAAATAGGTTTATATAGATTGCTTTCTAAATCAGATAAAGCTTTATGTTACCTTTCACTGGAAGTGGACCCTTTTCAGTGAACAACCTAGGAGCTCTTCATGTAACACTTTCATGATTACAACTAAGAAAGGAGTCTGTTGAGTTTTGCCACCATTAACTACCATTAACTATAATTTGTTTTTCTTACAAGCTCTCTCATCTGCTGACAGGTGAAACACTGGAAAAAGTCAACTGAACAATCGCAGAAGCTCTAATGAAATATGCCCTTGTATTCAAAGTCTGCACAGTTCAGGCAGTTAAAATGGAGTTATTTCTGATGTTGGCGGTCAGATCTCAGTTTAGTTTTAAAGATTTTTTTGCACCTGCTTAGATGGCATTGTCTTTTGGAAGAGATAAAGAGATGCATATCACTACACATGAGTGAGCCCCAAATTGAATAATTTGAACGAACTTTATTTGGGAGGACTGACGAAATAATATGAAAACGATGCCTTTTGTAGCAAAGGTGGAGAGCTCTGTAAGGAACAGCAAATACACTTATTTCCTTAGAAATGAATGAAGGCTTTCAAGAGGAGTCAAGACAGAAAAATAAATGACGGCATCTATGGCATGGAGAAAAGCTTTTTAGTCAAGAAACATGATATCTTCCTTAGGAAGAAAATAACTCAGAATATGTGTGAGATAACACATCTATTCTAAGAGCTTGAAAAGAATAAAAGTCCTCTTGTGGCCACCCAGAATATCATAAGATGCAAGGTGCAAGGGTGTTGGGCTGTCCCAGTGATGGAAAGGGCATGTTATAATAGGAGAAAGAAACACCAGGGGGCACTTTAATTTGCATTAGTAAACACTAATTATTGAGGTGCCTTTACAGAAAAACACAGGGAGTACAGAGAATACATCCCATCCAAAGGAAGCATTTTACCCTTCCGGGTACCCCCCTTCTCATGGTTCTAAAAAACAAAGCAAAGCAAAACAAAACCTTTTCTTTCAGTACCCATACATCACTCCTCTCCCTCAAATTTAGGTGTCAGAATATTGGGGCAATCAAGAAAAGTGAGTGCCTGGGTGGTTTTAGCCTTGGTTACAAGGATCAAGTAGCTGGAACAAGTAGTCCAAGCTAAGATGTAGAATTTCCAAGTGTCCAGAACAGATAGAGATGAATCATCAACTGAATTGGTGCCCAAAGAGTCTCTCTCTTATCCTGGCTTGTAGCACAGTACACCAGGAGCCATCCCCCGGATGTACTACTACGGTGAGTATTTAGGTTGTCATTTAAAAAAACAAAAAAAAGGGGAGTTGGTGATTTGAGTCCAGTGCATATGAAGAGATAGCGAACTAATACTACTACTCTAATTGCCAGTAATTAGCACCCTTGTTGGCAAGTATTGAAAAGGCTCTTTATATTGCTCGACCCCTGCTGATTCACAGAGCTGGTTCCTCCAGGACAAGGCAACAGCAGCTCTACCAGCTTATGTAAACCTTTCTCTTTCTGCCTTCCAGCTAGTTTGATTTGTGCTACAAATAAAGAGAAGCTTTAGTTTTTCTTGAGTTATCAATTCAGGCAAGTACAAATTTTAGGATACAGAATTGCTATTATCGTCAATTATGAAAAGTATTACTAAGCGGCAAAGAATCAATAGAGGACTTTGGTAGAAATCCAAGCATTTGCTGGTTAGTTGCTACTTTGGGGAGAAATGAGAACTTTTTATTATTTTAATCTTAGTTCACTGTAGTTGTTAGAATCTTTAGCTAAGGGATGTGGGACTCAAATTCTTATCCAAAGTGTGGTAATTCCTTCCTGTGTTCACGTTATACGAAGACTGTTCATGCTAATCTTTATCTTTGAAATGGGTGGATGTAGCAGGGAGTATGTTGCGTTCCTTACAGGATGGATGACATCTGCCAAAGACTTGAATTCCTTGGAAGAGGAAGAAGAGGCTCCATAATTTTAGACAAAGGCTTTACTGTAAGGACCATGACAAAGAAGTAACCTCCAGCTAAGTTGTAATCCTTATTAAGCAAAGCCTTGTCTGATTATGTTGGGGGTTCCTAGAAATCCTCCTTACCTCATAATTGTATAGCTAGGAATTGTATACACTTAGTCATGTTGACATTTAATCTAGTGATAATTAGTAACTCAAGAAACAGATGAGAATATTTTAGTAACCATAGCAGATTTTCTCATACTATATCAAGATGATGTATATTTCCGAACTTCTCCAAAGGGTTTCATTCTTTCTTTCCCTTTCAGAAGACTGTGATGGATTATCCCATAAGAGTTCCCAGCACAGTAGTATGCAAATTCTCACTGAAATGTTTGTAAAATGAAAAGCTAACAATGAAGGATCAGGGTTCAGAAGTTGAACATCTAAAGCTGTTTATCCCTGCTTTATGTGGAGTTAATTACTTGAGTCAAGAAGATCTCTCTATATATCCAGTCCTAACCTCTCTCCTGAACTCTAGTCTTACATCACTGATTACCTTGTAAATATCATGAACTAGCTATCCGATAGGCATCTCAAGTTCAAGGTGTACCAAATTAAATTCGTTGTCCTTCACCCCCAATTTTCCCCTTTTCCTAACTTCCTTATTACTGTCAAGGTAACCACCATGTTCCCAGTAAGCCAGGCTGACAATTCATTGTCATCCTTGACTCCTCTCTCATGTATCCATTCTGTTGCCAGGTCTTGTCACTTTTCCCTTCACAACATCTCTCATATATTTTCCTTTCTTTCTACTCTCGCAGACACCATCCTGATGCAGGTTCTCCTCATCTTACACCTAGACTATTGGAAGAGGATTTTGTTTGGTTTCTCTGCCTCAGATCTCTCCCTTCTTCAGGCCATTTTTCACTCAGCTTTCCAAGTGATCTTCCTAAAGCACAGATCTGACCATATCGCACTGTACTGCCCCAACCCCAACCTCAGAAATCTCCCAAGGTTGTCTATTACCTCCAGGATTAAATAAAAATCCTGGCTTCCTTTTAATACTGAAGTCATACCTTCCTCTTGCAGGATGCCTTTTCTAATCTAACTCTGACTCTGACCCTTTCACTGCTCTTAAGATTACTTTCCATCTATTCTGTATATATCTTGTGTGTACAAATATAGTTGGCATTATGTTGTCTTTCCCCCGTTAGAATGTGAGCTCGTTGAAGACAGGGCAGTGTTTTTGCCTTTCTTTGCATCCCCATTGCTTAGCATCCAGCGCCAGATAGAGTAAGTACTTGATATGTTTGTTGGCTGAATGAATAGGTAACCAAGGGCTTCCAGTCTTTTCATTTCTAAATGAAAGTGACACCCGACTGGCAGAATGGGCATCTTCCAGTCCAAAATAGTCATAGTAAGCTGTTTTTTTCAGTGAAAAACACTATATGTCTGTAGTATACAAACCATTCTGTAGAATCAATTAAGTAAAGTGTATCAGCTAAAGGATTATTATTGTTAAAGGTGTATCAGCTAAATGAGATTAACCAGTAGAAGTTGCAAGTGTGAGCAATTTTTTAAACAAAAAATAGGGAAAATACCAATAAAGGTTCTTATATAATGACATACAACATAAAGAGGGGGAGACTGGTACTATGTAACTTTATAGGGAAAGAGTTCTACAGTATGAAAATGGAAAGAATCAAATAGACACATTCCAGCAGTCTTTTAAAGATGCCCTGGCTTCTGTTACAATCTCATACTAAGTGTCCTGTGAACCTGTTGAAGCAAGAGGTACAGTGTCCAGCTACAACCCACTGTGATCACTCTTGACTACCTGGGCTTCTGTGTCTGCATGATAACCTCCTATTTTTACCAACATGGTCAAGGAACAGAACAACTTCTAGATGACCTCATGTTGGCTAGAGATGACCTCTGGTACCTTTGCTTTCTGCCTTATGGCCTCCAAGGTCTGATTGTCAAGTGTTGGTCTCTTGCGGTAACCTCATGTTTTAATGATTTTAGAGAGGAATTAATAGGAAATCCATCCTTTGTTTTCTATACCTTCTGAATGTGATGGGTGAGCATACATTTTAATAGGAGGGAATATTGAATTGTGAATGACTATGATAAAATAGTTATCGTAACCATCTGGATTATTCATTAGTCCCAGTGGGCCTGTGGTGAGGTATCCCCATAGTTAAAAGATTTTGTAATTCAGAAATAACCAGATGCCAGCTCTCAATTACATAGCATAAGATATAGACCCTAAAAAAGAAATGTAAATGTAGAGAGAAAAAAAGGGATATTATATATGATACACATATAGGGAAATTATACATTTGTAGAGATGTAGTCACAATTATAACTGTTTGCTCAGTGACTAGAAGAGAATCTATCAGATACTTTTTCTTAGACTAATATAGAGAACAGCACCCACATAAAAAGCTGCTGTCTTGGTTCCTGGGCTCCTCAGCCTCAGGCATCAGACAATTTCTAACCCTTGCAATTTGAAATGCTATGGGAAAAAGAGTCATGAAAGACACAGGAGTATTTCAACCATGCAGTGCAATATCTTTCAGGAGCTAGAATCTGCCCAGTTACCAATTCACAAGCCTCCTTAACATCAGCTAGGATTGTCTGTACAAACCTGAGGGCAAAATATACCCTTAAGTGTAACCTCCATTTCATATTTACAGCAATAAAAATGAAACAAACAAGGTTGATGAGATCAAAGGAAATCTAATTCTTCAAATCAGCTTCATCCTGTCCAAATCGGCCAAGGCGGGGAGGGCAGATGGTTCACCAGTCAGTTGTTATGACTGGGGAGTAGAGATGGGACGGGGAAGGAAGATAACCTTGGAATTCAACCTAGCTTAAGATACCCAATTGTTTTACTTGTGATTTTCTACCTTATAAAGTTAGTTTCCCAAAAGGCCCCTTGTTTGGAAGTCTTGTGGCACCTACCTATTAGCAAATAGATTACCATCTCTTTCCTAGAATGTTCATATTGTAATTGTTTGGATTTTAAGAGAAATTCAGGAAAAATGAGTAGCTAGTTTCTATGCAAGTGCAATTTTCCTTTACACTCTGCATTTCTGTGGAATTGAAAACTGAAGTAAATATTACTCCTTGGAAAATTTTTAGAATTAGCCTTTCTAAAATTGTCACATTCCAAACCCTGGGCTTTGTCCAATTTGTGTTCACTCATATGCTATCATTGCAGAAGGTGTTTGGAGACACGAGTATCTTGGAGTTTAGACCAGTGATTTCAACAGTGCAAGTATTGAAAGTTATGTTGACTCAGTGACTCATTGTTGCCAACCCTGTTTGCCAATCAGTATTGGAGACAGTGACACTTAGTCTGCAGCTTTCTGGGGTACCTGCTTTTTGGTGCTATCTATGATGTTTGTAGCCCTACTGCAAACTATCACATACTTGCTACCTTGCGGGGGAACTGAGATGGAAGAGTCCAACCTCTTTTGCTGAAGTGTACCTATCTTAATTGTCTTTATCTCATTATGAAAGCTACACCTGGAAGCCATCTGTGATCTCCAGTGATTAACCCATAGATGTGTTGCTATCTTGATATACTTATTATAAACTCCTTTAATTCTCTATTCTGGGTTTTGCCTTGTTAATCAGGGTAAAAGCCCAAACAAAGATGGAAGCTCTCTCCACTGAGACAGATCAGCAACTTAGTTGTAATGTATAGAGAACTGCAAGAGCTCTGAGCTTTGCCTGTGGCCATAAAGTAGTTAAGGAAGGCTTCCTGACTCTAGTTTCACTTCCTACTGTGCCAGGCTGCCTCTCATAAAACAATACCTACCACCACCACCGCCACCACCATTTTATATAGCACTTTAAAGTTTGTTAAGTGTTTTATATTTGTGAACTCATTTGATTAGTGTAGGTATATTATATATTATGTACATTATGTTTATACAAAATGTGAATGTGTTTGGATGTCCATATCATGTAATCTATATGGGAAACTCCCAGTCTAGAAATTCAATTATAGCTGACAGTCTTAAAGAATTTCCTGGGAGTATGCTTGTATTAATCTTTTGTTTTCGAAGAGAACCATGACATCAGGGAAATGATGACATGACTTCAGTGAGGGAGGGCTGTGCAAGGTCACTAGCCTCACTTTCTCCTCCTGAGCCATCTGGGTCCAGTGGCCAGGTATTCATCAACTATAGATGGCTCAGGATGCAGTGTGGTACCCTGGCCCATTTTTGAGGCTTACAAAGTACCTATTGTTAGTTAGCAATATATAAGAATTAGCAAATATGCTGGGACAGCTAGGTGACATAGTAGGTAGAGCTTCTGGGCCTGAAGCCAGGAAGACTCATTTTTGTGATTTCAAATCTGTCCTCAGACACTTACTAGCTGTATGACGCTGGGTAAGTCAGTTCTCCCTGTTTGCCTCAGTTTTCTCATCTATAAAATGAACTGGAGAAGGAAATGGCAAACCACTCCAGTATCTTTGTCAAGAAAACCTCAAAGAGTCACACAACTGAAAAAGGACTAAACAACAAAAGGAAGTGTGCTGGGGATGGGGGACAGATGAGGATTTGAATGCATAATAAACATGGTTTCAAGCGATATGGACAGCTTTAGTTGAAGAGGATGGAGAAGATAGAGTATCTCACATCACTGGAAAATGAGTGCCCCATTACCTGGGTATTAGTTGGAGAAACATGGAAGTATTATATTCACTGGTATAAGGCATGGAGTGGCAGTGCAATGCAGTGTACAGCCAAGAAATCCATGGGACCAGAGATGTCCTAGATTTCAGCAGAATTGTAGCTGGTCAGTGCAGATTAGGTCTCCTTCCCCATATCCCAGCATGAACATAGTATTAGTTTGGTGGACAACTTTCTCCCAAATAAGAAATTTCCAGTGACCATAAAAATATAGCTGTTTAAGCAACGCCTGCCTTTGGTAGGCTAGCAGATTCCTAATCTGGTTTCCCGTGGCATTACCCCTACTCTTTGGGCAGGGACTCTGGCTTATTTTGTTTGCACTCAGCCTAATAGATTGCACAGAGCAGATGCATAATGCTTGTTGGAATCTGAAAGAGACAGTATGGGAGAGGAAGAGAGATGCCTGGAATACTGAGCAGGCAAGTAACTTACCCCTGGTTGGGCAACTTATATCTGTCAGGGGCAAGATTTGAACTCAGGTCCCAGCCCTCAAAAACATTATATTGCGCTGCTTTTCCATACAATAATAGATGTAGCATGTATTAAGTGCTTATTATATGCCAGTCTTGGCCAGAGGAAGGTAGAAAATGTGAGGTGCAGTTGTAGTTCCTATCTAGACAGTAGTGATTGGGGGTATTTAATTATCTAACAGAGGAGACAACCTGACCTGGATCTCACTTTGTTGAGGCCTTCTCAAACCATCTTTTACTTAGAGAAAGATGCAATCACTGGCCATCTGGTAACATTAAGAAAAGCATAGTCCTTCACTCCTTGAAGGAACTCTATTTTAATCATGAAATTGGAATACAAATATTTCCTCTTGCTGCTGAGCCCAATTGTTTCTGAGAAGCAGGGCCCATTACTGTTAAGCACCAATGTTCTTCTGATTTTCCCAGCCTTTCTTGTGACCATCTTGTTTTCCTGGAGTATTTTATTCTCTGGCTTTGTGGTAGAACTTTAAACCAAAAGAACTCACTGGAGCCTGAGAGACAGAGCAGGCTGTTGTCCCACATGCCCTTTCTACTCAATCATGGTTTTCTTTAGATGGAAGGTGGCTATTGTGAAGCTGTCAAACCAAGGCAAGTTAAATGGGCAGAAGTGAAAGCTCCTATTAACAATCACAGCTATCTCTGTCAAATGAAAGCTCAGCAGACAGTTACAAGGCAATCCGGCCCTGATAGGTGGTCGATTAAAAAGAACCAGAGTCAAGGAGGGGAAATCCCTGTTATGGGGTGGTTAGAATACCAAGGTAAAAAGCTCAGCCTCTAACCATCTAGAACGTGCAGCCTTCATAATCTCCTGTAAACCCACCACAGTCACGGGAGAGGGGGGCAGGAAGGCAAGATCTTGCTGCCTGGAGGTCTTTTCAACATGCTTCCATGAGCAGATTGAGAAGGGAAAATGGTGCTGGTGCTCTTGAGGAAGTAGATTCCTGTTTAGATGAAGAAAGTTCCAAGCACAGGTGGCTGTTGGTGGCAGAAGGCAGGAGACAGAAGGTAACTGTTCCGCATTAAAAGGAGGAATGTATGACCATTTCTACAGAGTCATATTTCAGATTTTGAAGGTTAGACTCTAAACAACCAAAACAGGATTAAAGCAAAATTATCTCTCAATTCAAGGGAACCTCTATTTAAATTGGATTTGAGGTATAGCATTTGTATTACCGTAGGAAATGAAAAGTAGAATTTTGTCCTGATAGGAGTCCAAATACCTAATCACACGTGTCAAAGTGGGAAAAGTAGATTAACCAGTAGATGAACATCAGCCATGTGTGCTCACTTGAGGAAAATTCAGCCTGTATTCCAATATCGTTTGTGTATTGGACCTGAAGACTCTTTTTTCCCTCTAAATAATTCTCACTAAATAGATGAAGTCACATTTCACCTCATCTTATGAATTACCCTATAAACTCATTAGCAGAACATCTTCTACCCCCCTGACTCCTTCTTCCACCTTATGCACACACACACACACACACACACACACACACACGCACACGCAGTGCTTTCAGTACTTCTTTTATACTTTGAACGGAAAGAAAAAGCCCATCCTAACTTTGAGAGGTAACCTTTTCTAACCTTTTCCTTTAGGACAGCTTTGGGGTTTGGAACTTAACCAACAGGTAGGATTAGAGAGAGAGAGTCTTGACAGGCCCTTCCTTTCTCACTCAGACCAATGGCCAAGTGGTCATTCAGTTCTTTAATTAGTTAAAATAATCTATTTTAGTGGGGATTTTTGTTTTTTATTTCATAGTTGTTTCCAAAATAACCTCACAGTACCCAGTGAACCCTCATTTCTTTTAGAAGTAAAGAGTTAAGCAGAGCTGACTCTGTGAGCACACCTGATGATGTATGCAACATTCTGCACCTGTTGTCCTCCACTTTTAGGACAAACTGGGGTTAATAATGCTTGAACTACCTACCTTACTACATTGTGAAGAATGTGTCTTGTGTCTTGTTAACCTCAAAACGCTACAGAAATGGGAAAGAAGGAATAAGAAAAAACTGAGAAATGACAAAATAAAGAAGGTGGAAAATACTCCCCAACCCCAAAAGGAGGCTTTCTTTTGTTTAACTTGGGATAGGTGTGAATAGGTTCTAATTCTGATACTCTCTTACCATCATACTGGGCTATCCCTGGAATGCTCACTCTTATAGGATGAAGGAATGGGTTTTGTTTGGAGATTTACACTAGAATATTGTGGAAAGAGCTCTAGAGTCAGAAGAACTGGATCCATAACCTGCCTTTGAAATCAACTCCATGTTTGAGATTAGTCAAACCATTGAACCTCTCTAGACCTCAGGTTCCCCACCATGAAAATGAGGGGAGCTTGACTAAGTAATCTTTGAGGCTGCTTCTAGCTCTCTATGATCCTGGGAAATTAAGGCCTCTCAGGAGCATGTTAAAATAATCATTGTGCTGGATTTCTCCAATAAATCTTTGTAATTCTACACATGAATTTTGTAAGCATTTAAAAATCTGAAAACCCATTCTTTCTTATCCATGGCTGAGTATCACTTTTAGCTATTGTAGAGGATATCTGGAAATTTTGAGTCTTAAGGATCCATAATGTGCATGCATGCACACACCTCTCATCAGTATTAATTTCTAATATTTATAAATGTAATTATAAGCGTATTAGCTGTCCACATATGTGCCCATGAGCAACAGGAAGCTCACTTGAATGGAAGTTACGTTTTTGGAAAGGAAGATAAGATGACTCGCCAGGCTCAGTTTCAATATTAGTGTGAGTGTACCATGTACTGAAATTTATTGTGCAAACATTAAATATATTAGCAAACATGTTTAACATTCACAGAAGGTGCTGTTAAATAATTTCAATCCAATTACTCCAAATACTAAGGGAAAAAAAATGTCTGTATTACTGCCAGTGCAAGGTGGGGTCTGTAGCCAAGTGCATCAATATAAATGTTTTATTCTCGGGGGAAATACTCGCCTTATACTGTTACTTAGGGAAAATATGTGCACAGACATCCAGGAGCCCCTTGGAAACCGATTCTCATTTTGTTAAAACAATAGGATCACATTCTCTATCAGGTTCACGGACATTTTTTATTTTGCATTTATAAAGCTTGCCAGCCAAAGTGAATATCAATAAGACCCTGATGTATTTTTAAAGGATTAATAATTTATGAAATGGGGAAATAGAAACTGTTTCTCTATTTCATCTTGGTCTTTACTTATATGAAAGGAATGCACTTGGAAGCCTTGGCAACTTGTCACAATTATTTAACTTGGAGTAATTATCAGAACAAATGGTGTCACTGAATTCTTTCAACATGTTTGTTTCCCATACTGCTTGCCCACTGTATCATCAAGAACACAAATTTCTTTAATGTTGAAACATTTAGGTGTCTGAGAACTGAACTCTAGTTCCCAAGGCCTTTCCTGATAGATCTGCCAATGGTTTTTGCCTTGTCGGAGTGGGGAGTGCTTGACAAAGTTAGAGTTAAGTTTTGTTATTTTACCTTGAACTTTTGCATGCCTTGCTCAAGGCTCTCTTCCCCTAACAAAGTCTATGATTAGCTCACTTCAAATATTGTGGCTATTGAAGGCCATGGCACCAGTCGTGTCAAACAGATTTGAACCAAGGAAAATTGCTGGTCTGTGGACATAGGCGATATCCTTTGACCCTTGACAGTCATCATTCAAATATTGGCCTTGATTGACAAGGAAGACCTGTGAGGCTTCGTGCTTGTGCTTAGCATTCTGCATTAGGGCACACAGTACAACAGCCCACCATGAAATGTTTCCTAGTAAGACATCTTGCTCCTTTCAGTAGGATTTAAGGAGATTGATATAACGGATGTGTTTATATAGCTTCCTGAGAGCAAACCAGCCATGAAAGTTCCTTCTCACCAGAATAACATATGAAGTAGAGTCTGAGCCCCTTGGGGAAAATAAGAGATATTTTCATAAATCTTCAGGGCATTGGTTACCAGCATATAGTGACCTGCAGTGATAATGTTCATTAAAATAGTAAAAGGAGCTATGGAAGTATTGCTCCTGCCACAGAATGTCTTACTTTGTGGTCACTTGAGGCACTTAACTCCTGACCGTAGCCAGCCCAGGGCCATACCACTCTGAGGCACCAGAAGGAGATAGTATTTGTGTAGCCTCTGGTTTTCCTCTCTCATATAGAGCTGGAAGGGACCTTAGATGACAACATCTAGTCTCACCTTTTCATTTTACAGATGAGGAAAATAAGGCCCAGGGAGAGGAAATGATTTATCCAAGGTCACAAGAGGATAGATGGAACAGCCTACATTTTGAACCCATGCCTTCGGGCTCCTAATCCAGTGCTCTTCCCATTGTACCCACCCTAACCCACCCTACTTTTCTCTCCTATCTTAGTATGTCCCTTCTTTCCTTCTTCTTGCTGTATTTTAAATTATATTTTTCACAAAAAATAGAACGCATTTCAACAAAAGAATGAATATTGAATTTCCAGATTAAAATAGTAGATGCTTTAATATAAAAGATCTTTATTTTCATTTGGAATTATTCTAGCATTTGTTTTTGTTTATCTGTATTTTTGTCCATTGTGTTATGAACAACTCTGGGGAAATCCAGTGTTCGATATTTTCACACAGGAAAGCCTTGATAAATGACCAAATTGTGCCTTAATGTGTAAAACGCATTCTGGTAATACACTGGAATCCCATTATTCAGCTTAGCATTAGCATGGTAACGTGACTTACTGTACGTTGAGAAGGCTTCGGTAACATACAGAACTGTACCCAGAAAATGAAAAACAAATTTAGTAGAATGTCTAGTGAATCAAACTCTTGGGATTGTGGGAAATTTCTGAGATTGATTCAGGGGCAGTTCAAAGGTGAAAAGATTGAGATTGCCTCCTGGTAGAAGTAAGCATCCCTGTGGAATTACGTTTATGTTCATGTGTCTATGCCAGTAGGTATAGATGAATGCTGCTGTATAGCTGTATGGGAGACATATGCTGGGATCTCTTCCGAATGACACACCATAAATTGTGGTAGTTAAGTTAATGAGGGCTCTGCTTCCAAGAGGCGCTAAACTACTTTTCATTCCTTAAGAGGCAAGGATTTGACTTCTACCTGTTTGGTATTTAAGGTTTATTAATACAAGTCAAATTGGAAATGACACTCTAAGAATATTCTAATGATAAAAAAGCAAATAGTGCTGAGTATTAAAATCCCTCTTCCAAGCCAGATTACTACAGAAAAACATCTGTATCCTCTCTCCGTTCCTCACCCCACCTCCACCGTGTGCACATGTGCATGCGTATGTGTGTGCGCACGCACACACTTACTAACATTCACTGGAGTGCACGAATACATACACACACCACTTAGGAGGATGTGACTAAGGAAGAAATGTATTCTTTTCAGAGCTTCCATCCATAGCACACATCTGTTCTCAATACTGACCACTTGTGTTCAGTTACCTGCATAGGTGATCTTCCACAGTCAAACCAGGCTAGCTGTGCTCTTGCCTTTCATCTTTATGGGAAGGGCTTCTGAAGCCTGGAGTGACCATTGCTACGATCTCTTTGATGCCCAGGTTGGGGTAGAAAATTTCACAGGATGTTAGGGAAAAATATTTTTCCTGCTGCATTGCTGAGGAGGTTTTCTGAGACTCAATTTTGCTGAGCTCTCTCCTCCCTTCATCACCAAGAACCAAGCAATGTATGACATAATAACCCTTGTTCCATGGCTTAGGATAGCTAGACTAGAGAAAAGAAATTGCCTCATTGTCTTCAAGAGGATTTCTAAAAAAGGTGAATTTCCTGGTTTTCTTGAGGGATAGAGATGTAGGCCTAAGGGTAGTAGAATAAACTAGGAAATGAGAATCAGAAAATATCAGCATTAGGAGGGACCTTAGAGATCCTAATTTTGCAGAAGAGGAAACTGACTCCCAGAGAAAGAAAGGGCTATCCCCATGGTCATGTGATTAGATAATGGTTCGGTCAATTGCTAGACTACCCACGCTTCCAGACTTGCCTAGAATAGGGAGAATATTTTGATAATTACACCCCAATGGTAGTTTGACTTTTCTATCTTGTGCTAGGTTTTTCTCTTTATTGTTGCCTCTCACTGTACATAGTGATGGGCTAAAATAAGAAATCCCTCCCCACTACCCACTACCGTCTTCTCCCACTCAGAAAAAGTCCTGGTTTATTGGGTCAATGAGCAAGATCATCCCTACCTGAAATCTGCCTCTTGGGTGAGAGTACAAAACTTTAAAATATAGGCTCAGAATTTCATTGTCAGTGGGCTTCTAAGAAAACCATCACAACACCATTGCTTTGGAGGCAAAGGCAAAGTATCTGGGTTCAAATCCTGTCTGTGTGTGTAGGATTAAACAAGTACCTTCGTATCTCTGGGCCTCATTTTTCCCATCTATTAAAGGACAGGCCTGAACTCAATGACCCTTATGGTCCAGCTCTAAATCCATGATCCTTGGTCTTGATGACTTAATCCATAATGCACACAAGCACAAAATACACATGGATTATGCTATGCCTAGGTACAATTTGCTGTAGCATTTTGTTTTGCATAAAAAATGAACATGAGCATCTAAAATCTATATGTACTTCCAGGCTGCTAATATAACTTTCTTTCAAAACTGCAAAAAGTACAAGTATTTATTTACAAGTTTAAACATACCCTGTGTACCCTTTGAAGTGTCTTCCTTTATCCTGTTACATCCTAAGGATCATTTTATTTCCTACTTTATTCTAGAACAGCAGATATTTTTCTTCTTTTTTCCAGGTCAGTTTCAATCCTTTTCAGTTTCTCTCTCATTATATTCTCTAGCATACCTTCCCCCCTCCAGCCAAGCCATGTTTCTCTCCATTTTAAGAGGTGCATACACTGAGAATACACTGAATGTAATGCAGTGAGGTGTCCAAAATGATGATGGGTTATAAAAAACCTCATTAAAATGGTTGAAGGACTTGGACTTGGGGAGATTTGGTTTATAAAAGTAACAACTAAGCAAAGATATAATTGCTGTCTTAGGATCAATGGATAGTATTATTGAAGGGGCCCTAGAAACCATCAAGTCCAACTCTTTTGTTTTACAGATGAAGAAACTGAGGCACATTGAGTTAAAGTGTCTTTCCCAGAGTCACACAGTTAGTAACTGATTGTAAGTCCAATGCTCTAACCACTACCCCATACTGCCTTGTCATCTTTTTCAAAGGTTGTCAAATAAGTTATGAGGTTGAGTTTTGAAATTATTTTCCCACTGACACAGAGCCCCCAAACTAGAAGCCAATCTTCCCGACCACTCTTCATTATACCATCCTAACCCATAAGCCATCCTCTGCACCTTTACATCATCCTGCCATCCAGGAATTCCTGGGGACTTTTTTCTGTATTTTTTGTCTCCTCAGTGTTATACATAATATAACCTTAGCAGCAATGATTTTGAAACTTTTGACCAGACCCTGAAAAAAATCTTTAAAATATATGTATATGAATCAACTAAAGTCATTTATTTCGTTGTTTTTGTCCAATGGAAAAATGAAAGGACAACTTTTAGTGTTTTAAAAAATGAAAGAATAAGTGAAAAAGAATTAAGTGATTATAATGTGTCAAGCACCAGGGATACAAGTACAAAGCCAAAGCCAACTTCTGACTTCAACATGCTACATACAGGCAAGGGATGGGCAGCCAGGGAGAGAGATTACTGAGTGTGGTTAGTTAGGGAGTAATTTGACACATCCTATTCAGGTCCAGTGATAGAGTTGATTGGATTATGAGAATATTTGATAAGCATAATCTTTTATTTTACAAAGTCCTCTGCAGTCAGGTAGATGGACAAATTTTCTTGCAGTTTCACAATATTGCTGCCACTTCTCAGTTTAGTGCTTACATCCACCTGAGACACCTGAAAGATAATGAAATAGGGGCTAGAATGTTGGCCTTGGAGTCAGGAAGACCTAAATTCAGATCCCACCTCAGATACAACACTAGTTGTATGATCCCAGCTGTGGCTCTTTCTGCTAATACTGCTACAACCTGTCTTATTTAGTGTGTAAATCTGAGGGAGATGCTAGAGGTACGCAGAGGTCAAGTGACTTGCTTAGGGTCTCACAGTGAGTATGATTCCAAAACAAGTGTTCAGTTCACAGTATCATGCTGCCTCAATAGCAAAAGTATCATCCCTTTCAAATCTTAGTGAGGTAAATGGCTGTTATATTTTGAGATATAAATGGAAATTCTTGCATCTAGGAGTAGAAAAAGAGGTAGCTTGTGCCCCTTTAAGACTACCAGTGGTTGCTAAAATTGGTCTCTAGGACAAAACACTATGGTGCAAAGATAGGGGAAGGTAGGCAGGCCCTGGGAGTGCACTGCCATGGTGACATACTAGTCATGACATGGTAGTCAGACTGGTAGAGGACCGTGAGACAAAGGAAAAATTGACTGAAAGTTCCCCCTGCCCTCAGCCCATGTCCGAATTCCAGTCCCCCTATCCTACTTATAACTCCAACTCTACTGAAAACTACATTGTACCCAGGGTCTACTAAAATTGTTAGAGCGTGTTTCTGACTGTGACATTCAAGGGCCTTTAACCTAACTACCCAGCTTTCCTTGAGACTACTTTCCCATTATACACTCTAGGGGCCTATCTTCCAAACTGTTTCCCCATGAGCTGTTGTTGTTCAGTCATTTCTGACTCTTTATTACCCTGTAGACTATACTGTCCGTGGAGTTTTCTTGGCAAAGATGATGGAATGGTTTGCCATTTCCTTTTCCAGTGGATTAAAGCAAAGAGAGGCTAAGTAACTTGCCCAGAGTCACATGACTAGCAAGTATCTGAGATCAGATCTGAATTCAGGTCTTCCTGACTCCAGGCCCAGTGCTCTATTCGATATACCATCTGGCTGACTCTAAAACCCTACTTCTACAGAACCCTTTGCTCATGCTGCCCCTTGCACCAGGTGTGATCCTCCTTAGGAAACACACGCACCACACCCCTCCACTGGTTTCCATCCTACCTGTCATTTAAGGCCTCATTTTAATGCCACTCTTTTCATGAAACTGCCTCCTCAATCTGCTTAAGAGCATGTCCACTGTCTTTCCCTCTCCTAAGCTATCATTACAATGGAGCTATGCCATTCTTCTAGCACTGATCACATTCTCCCTTGTACTTGGTTATTTACAAACTTGTCTTATCCCTCCTGGATCAGAAAATCAAGGAGAGAACCAAAATCTTCAGTTGTTCCTCTTTGTAGCCTTACTGCTAATGTCTTACCTCTAGGGTTTCCTTCCATTTGTATACAGCTTTGCTTGCACAATTATTTGTATATTGTCTTCTCAATTCAAAAGTGAGGCACATGTTACCCCCCTCCCCTCCCCTAGCACTTAGAACAGTGTCCAGCATATAGTAAGTACATAATAAATGCTTGTTGACTGACCCTGGAAGGCTGACCCACAGTATCGCATATGTAGTCAGTGCTCCATGAATATTGTCAATTGAATTATTGCAAAATGAATAATAAAGTCTCTTAGTGAAGCATCTGAATTTTTAATCTTTGCATTCTCATCTTTGCGTGCCGAAATGAATTATATGTTTGTAGTGGTAAGTTTGCAACTGCTAAAGAAATGGCACGATACAATTTTTTTCCCTTCTCTTGGGTCTTCTATGCATCCATTATTCATTTGAAGGGAACTTATAAATCCTGGAAATGTAGTTTATCTGAAACAAACTCTAACAGTTGTCTTTCCTACCAATCATATTTTATACCCATCTTATCTTTTCAGACTTCAGTAAATATGCCATGTCCTTACAAAGCAGAAAGTGATAATGGCAGATACTTTATTGGCAGATTTACAAGATGACCAATTTTCTTGGTTATTTTCCTAATTTTAATGGAATCATGAATATCTTTGTTTTTTCAAATTGCCAATTTTAAAGTTTCCCTTTTTGAGGGAGGCACAGTAATGCCATGG
>CM053775.1:20440442-20461753 GCA_028658325.1 Potorous gilbertii
CTTATTTTACCAAAATTGAAAACACTTATATTTTCTCAAGATGCTTTCCTTGCCTTTGAGAGGATTTCTTATGTATAGCATAGGATTACATCAATAGATCAGATTGTAAAGGAAGACATCTGTCATATATCCAGGGGTTAATGACCAATGGTTTTATGACCAGATCTTTGGTGCCCACTAAGTTGTCCAACAACAAAGGTCACCATGAGACAAATTACTTAGAAACCAATTAAAGTTCTCTAAATGGTTTCTCTTTATGACAGTTTCAGAAGACTTTAAACAGGCTGATCTATGAAACATACTTTGTTTTTCCATTTAGGATGACTACACTTAGCCCATGAGAACCTGGTACTTTAAGCTGTTGGTCAGTCTCCAACATTAACCCATTACATTTCTTTGATACTACATTAGTCAAAAATTGCAGTTCCAGGGCAGCTAGGTGGTGTAGTGGATAGAGCACCAGTCCTGGAGTCAGGAGGATCTGAGTTCAAATGTGACCTTAATCACTTGACACTTATTGTGGGTGTGAACCTAGGCAAGTCCCTTAACTCTGAATGCCTTGCCAACAAAATTGCTGTCCAAAATGCATGAAAGAGGTTCTGTGTGTAGGAAGCATGGACTGTCTCTGGAGATGATAAAATATTATTTTTTGTAAAGGAAAATTTTTAATAGAGCAATCAATCCTGTAGTTTCCACTGATATTCTTACATCATCAAGAGAAAGTAAGGAAGACTGCCAACACATTGATGAAAAGTGGGACATACTGGTCAGGTTGGCATGTATGGCACACAATCTGAGTTGTTGGAAAAAATGCCCACATTGATGAGATCCCAAATGCATTTAGTCCATCCCTCCCAGGTTCAAGTTTTGTAGGTAGAAAGTATATACAAACAGTGTGTTACCTGCAAACAAGAGATCAAAAAACCAAGCAGCTGATATACCCTTGAATCCATATAACTGCATTTATGTTCTGTTGATTCCATTAGTACATTTTTATTGATTGTTGTTTGAATGATTAAAGGATGTGTTCCCTTACTTATCAATTTAGAAAAGATGTTTAAAGAACATAACTCTGAGGTTTGTTTGTTTGTTTCTTGTAGAATGCTTGAAGACGACTTGAAGATCAGCAGCGACGAGGATGAAAATGAGCAGGTAGAGCACTTGCTATCTATCACATGGTTCTCACTTGGACTTGTCTGTATAATGGGCAGCAAGAAGAGAGTGGAGGGGAAATGTGAAGGGGGAGGGAGCAGGACTAAGATGGTCTGAGAGGGAGAGAAGAGAACTCAGAATTTTGAAACTATAGATTGTTGGAACTCTCCAAACCTCCCTTTTCACAGAGGAAAGAGAAAAAGGTAGGGGCAAGAGTGGTCATCATTATTTAATAGAGACTTTCAAATCAGTTAAGCTATAATTACTTTCTTAGTATGTGAGAGACATGACTTTTTGTTGGTTGAGAATGAGACTCAGTACCTTACACCCATGAATTCCCATTTCCCAGATGTGTCCCTTGAGACCTCAATTCAGGATCCATATCATATAGTTTTCTGACCTCTTTTATGGCATTTTAGTGAAAAATTCTTTGGCTGAAGATTTGTTCATGGCATTGTCCTTTCTTATATTTGGTGTAATAAATATTTGCTATTATGACCAAGAAATACAATGGAAAGAACTGATATTTTCACCCAAACACTGGAACTTTTGATATTTCAGGGTCTTCAGTAAAGGCCAAAATTATGTGGAGAGTAGTAAAATCCTTTGTTTTATGGTTATGATGTTTTTGCAATTTATTATAATTTTCACATGGAATTGCTTTTCAAGGCATACAAAATGACAGGCCATTTTTTCCACATGAGCTGAAGACCTCCCCACAACAACAATCTTTTTCCTAATTAAATTATCTTATTTGTTTTCAGTGTTCTACAATCACTTCTATATATCTTAGATTTTTTCTCCCTCCCCTTCCTTCCTCACTCCCTCCCTGAGATGGCATACAATTTTATATAGGTTCTACACATACATTTCTATTAAATACATTTTCACTTTAGTCATGTTGCATAGAAGAATTAAAATGAATGGGAGAAATCATAAAACAAACCATAATACAAAAGAAAATGGTCTGCTTCATTCTGCAATCAAATTCCATAATTCTTTCACTGGATGTGGAAGACACTTTGCCTCAAGAGTCCATTGGGAATTTTTTAAGTCCTTGCATTGCAATGAAGTTCTATGTCTACCAGAAAAATTTCTGGCATACTGAACCACAATTTTGAAGCTAGACTTTATATCAAAACTTTACATAGGTGTTTAAAGGTTGTAAGCAAATATCGAGTTTTTAACTTGCTGCACAATTTGTGAAAAAGGTGTAAAGAAAATTGGCCTATAAAAACTTTGATTCCATTCTCATTCAGAAAGAGTTGCTGTAATGTAACAGCTCTACCAGTGTACAGTTAGTTCCACAAGCAAATAGAATGACCCAAGTCATACAAGCTCAAAACTTGTCTTTCCTTTGCTGTCATGTCAATTTCCTTCCCTTTCCCTCTCTCCCCTTCCCCTCTCTCTTCTTTCTTCTCCTCCTCAGTCCCTACTTGGATCCATATGGTTGCATCCATGTAGAGCACTCTTGTTGTGCAAACTCCCACACTGATGCAAACCTGTGACCATTCTCTAACTTACTGTTAGAAAATTGCTCAGGGCACTAATGAACTTGCCCATAACCACACTGCTAAAACAGCACAGGATTTGAATCCAGATCTTTCTGACATGCACACTGTTGCTGTATTTGTTCTCTGCCATCTGAAATAACAATCCCTTCCAACCTTTGACATTTGAACTTGTCATAGTCACTGTGAGTTCATCCTTAGAGCAGCCCTTCTGCCGCTCTCATGAACCCATTTCAGTAGAGAGCAGCACAGCTGCACCTTAAATTGATTCTATTAATGCGCTCTTTTTCCATCTTCTCTAAGTCCAACATATTTATAAACTGAAATCTAATTAAAAGGCCATTTGTATCAACAGTCACCTTTGACACTGGAAGTTTTGTTTATTAATTTTGTGTCTCTTAACATTCATAAATTAATGTGTCATTTGACAATCTAATACAATCTAATATTTATTAGGTGCCTACTATGTACTAGTAGATATTAAGATAAAGCTAAAAATTGTCCTTACCTTCAAGTAGCTTATGATACTATCTATACACAGATGATTTGAGTCAGGAGAAAGCACTTAGAGCTGGTAGTATCGAGAAAAGCTTCCTGTATTCTAGGAACCAGTAGACGTGAAGGTGAGGAGGCCATTCTAAGCTTGAGGAGCAGCCTATGCAAAGGAATGGAGGTAGGAGACAGATTGCTAACAGGAAATAGACTGCTGCCCTCATCAAGTCCAGCGAGCTAGTATGGTTGATAGAGCACAGGACTTGAACTCAGGAAGATCTGAGTTCAAATCTTGCCCTAGACACTTCTTAACTGTGTGACCCTGAGCAAGTCACTTAATGTCTGTCTGCCTCCATTTCCTCACCTGTAAAATGAAGATTGTAACAACACCTACCTCTCAAGGTTGTTATAAGGATCAAATGAGAGAATATTTGTAAAGTACTTAGTACAGTGCCTGGTACTGTAGGGACAATATAAGTGCTAGCTCTTATTATGATTCTGATGAGGATGATGATGATGTGATATCTCAAATAGTACATACCCTTTATCTTTGACCTATCAGTTACAGTCAGGTTGTAACTATCAGTCCACAGTTAACAAATTGTGACTGTCTAAAATTTACCACCATGTTGTATTGTTAGTTTCAACATACGGTTAGACTGTTTCTGTGGGTAGTCTGATATCTCCATTTGTATAACTGCAAGTTGTGCCTTGGAAAACGACTATTGATTTTATATTAGATGTAGGAGAGGGGGGCTACAAGGACTCCAGTGCATGAATCTGTTATCATAGTGTCATCTATTTAGAGATGAAAGGAATTTTAGATATCATCTAGATCAATGGTGCCAAACTCAAATAGAAAGCAGAGCCACTAAACTATATTAAGGATCCCTGTGGGCTGCATACTGACTTAGAGAACCACATGTTAATATCATCTCTATTCTATTGCCTTTTATTTGTTTTGTTAAATATTACCCAGTTGCATTTAAATCTGGTTTGGGTGCACTGGGGGTGTTGCAAAGCAGCCCATGGGCCATGTTTTTTTACACCTGATCTAGACCAAACATGTCACCTTACAGAGGAGGAAATTTGAATACCGTGATTTCACCAAAGTCACACAGATAGCCAAGTGGTATAGCCAGAATCTGAACCCAGACCTTCCCACTCCAGATCCGATACTCTTTCTATTGCACCATCCTGCCAACAAGTTAATATCAACTTGGTTAATACGTTCTCTTTTCTAAATACTTTTTTAATATTATAGCTTTATGTATCAAGGATCCCGAGAGAGTGTTTCAAGTCCATGTATGAAAGACAAATCCAGATTCCAAATGTGCAGGCTTCCAATTTGGCATTTTGGTCCCATGCCTTTTACATTTTTTCCACTTCCCCCCATCAAAAATGATATTAAACATGCTGAGCAGGCATACAGGTCATCTGCATAAACACCAACAAAGCAATTAAGATGCGTTTAAATGCTAAGTCAAATTCCCTCAAATATCTAAACGGATCATGAGGCTGGAATAGGCACATTATCATATACAAATTAAAGACACCAAATGTTCAGCTTTGGAGCTCGGGGTTGCAAACAAAACAGCATAAACTACTACCTCTCTAAAAGGAAATGTTATTTTCTCATGCCTTTCGCAGTTCTTATCTACAAAGTCATAGATACATATTATTACTTGTCAAGAAGATATCACTCTGAAAATATTTACAAGTTTGGGGACATCTTCATATTCTCTGTTTGGCATCCAATTTTTAAAAACCATTCTTTGGATCAAGATTTTTTTCTCAAAAAAGATCATTTAACAACAATCCTGTGCCCCTAGTTGAAAGTGCTGTTTAATAATATAAGCTACAGTTATTGCTTCATTGAAAGCTGTTGGGTCTTAGAGAAAGATGTCCTCCCTGGGTGAGCCAGAGTGTGGTCAGACACATACCAAACCAAAACATTTTAACCTGAACTGGGACGCCCTCATTTTGTGATGCCTAGGGATGAAGTTATGGATGCATGGTAGCTTTTTAGTCTGCTCAGTCCCAGATGACAGAAGCTAACACAAACAGAAGGGTTTGTGTTAAGAATTGGCTTGGAATTAACTTGACTCTCCTAATGGTTATGTTCTGACTAATTTTGAACCAGTGAGGTTCAAACCAGAGGCTAGAATTATAGGCCAGCCAGTGCCTCTATACCAATCCCCTAGAAAAATGATATTAATCATGTTGCTTAAGAAATTTTTTCCAAGTGCTCTTTTAATTTCATTTCAATTCTGCAGGCACCGATTGGTGTCCACTGTGTAAGAGGAATACAATTGTGCCAGGTATTGGGAATAGAAAGATGAATTATTAACCAGAACATTCCTTATATTTACTAAGTACCTACCATGTGCTATGCTCTGGGGATACACAGAGCAAAAGAAATCAGACCCTGCCCTTGAGGTGGTTACATTTTGCTGAGGGAAATAAAATGTAAAATAAAAACAAACTAATTTTAGAGTGGGAAAGAAAGCTTAATAAATGGAGGAATTCTCTAGGAGGTATCACAAAAGCCAAGCCTTGGAATTGCAAGAGGATATGATGAGAAGGGAAAAGATTCCAGGAATGGAGTGGGGGGTTAGGAGAGGCAAGGAGAACATAAAACCTGTGCAAAAGCATAGGTGCAAGAGAGATGGAATGTTGAGTATAAGAAATAGCAACTAAGCCAGTTTGGCAAGCCCATAATGTTGTGGAGAGAGGGTTATGTGAAATGAAGATATCGTGAAGGTCTTCAAATGACAAACACAAGAGTTTGTATTTTATCTTGGGAGTCCATTGGGAACCACTGGAGATTCTCAACTAGGGAGTGACATGATAAGACGCGTTCTTTAGCAATATTGGTTTGTGTGGCTGTTTGTAAGGTAGATTGGGGAGAGGGAGAGATTAGATGGTAGTCATGTGAGTGGAGAAAAGGGGATGCATGCCAGGAGTACTTGGAGACATAGAATCTACAAACCTTGGCAACTGATTGAGAATGTGGATGAGAGAGAGTGAATCGGGGGCAATGTGATGGTGAATAAGTGTGATAACAGAGGATCACTGGATTTGCAGGCAAGATACTTGGGTCCAAGCAGCTGCTTGGCCACATATTAAGTGTGTGACTTTGGGCAAGTTAACTGCTCTTTCTGGCCTTTTCCTCAAATTAGGGTGCTGGACTAGATGAGTTCTATGCTCTTTAGTAAGCATCTCTAATGTGTCTTTGGTTGTGATTCCTAAGGAGTGTTTTGATGGGACTTTTCACTTTTCAGCCTATTAATGGGAATTATGTTTAAGCAATCTTAGATTTCCAATTCATGTTCACCCCTTATCTTTTAATAGTCATTTTCAAGGCAATCTAAGCTAGCTACCATGCTTTAAGTTCACATGTGAGTCATGGCTAGGCTGGATAGTCTAATGGTCAAAGATAAAGTAGTATGATAAAATAGAAAGAATGTTACATATGGTGCCAGATAACATGGCTCTACCACTTTTACCTGTGTGACCATAGGCAAGTCCCTTTTCCTATTCCGACTTCAGTGTCATTTTCAGTAAAAAAAAAAAGGGTGTTGGATTACATGATAGTTAAGGTCTCTTTTTGACTCAAATTTACGATGATGAAACTGATTTCTTGGCATCTCTGTATTATCAGGATGATTCAAGTCAAGTCAAACAAGCATTTTAAAGTACTTACTATATATTAGGCACTAAGGATAGAAAGAAAGGCAAAAGTGGGGGAGACAACATTTTAATGATCTGCATACAAGATGATATATAGAGGGTACAGGATGGACATGAAAGGCCTCTTTCAGAAGGTGAAATTGAGCCTCTGAGACTTGAAGAAAGATGGGAAGTGAAAATAAAGGAAAAGCACATTCTAGGTATGGGGGTAGGCAGTGAAAAGTTGAGAAGTTGGGAGAAGGAGCTTTGGGTACAAGGTACAGCAATGAGGTCAGTGTGTGTGAATCACAAAATGAAGCACAGGCAACCACAAGAAGACTCAAAAGGTAGGAAGGGGCCTGTTTGGAAAGAGCTTTGAATACTCAATAGAGAGTTTTGTAGTTGATCTTGAAGGTGATAGGAAGCCACTGGAGCATATTGAGTAGGAGCGGAGTGCCATGGACGGATTTGCAATTAGAAGATCCCTTTGAGAGTTGAGTGGAGGATGAACTACAGTGGGGAGAGAGTCCTCAAGACAAGGTGATTAGCCAAAAGACTGAGGTGATGAGGGGCTACACCAGGGCAGTTGGCAGCAGCAGCCGTGAATAGAGAAGCAATAGGCCTTGGTGACAAATTGGGCCTGAGGTGAGAGAGAATAAGGTGGCCAGGATGGCAGAGAAGTTGGGATCTTGAGTGGCTGGGAGGCCAGGAAGTTAAGAAGAGGGGAGGATGTGGGGGATGTTGAGTTTGTGATGTCTGGAGCATATGCCTCTTACTGCTTTCTTCTTTTGGATTTCATTGTGTTTTCTTTTTCTGTCTGCTTTCTGCTGATGCGGGATTAAGGGAACCCTGAAAATGAAGGGTTAAACCTGGAATCAATTTTCCTGTTCATCTGAGGAGCAGTTATTGATGCCATTCTTTCAGTTCAATAAAAGATCTAAAGAGATAGACCTGGTGCTTCTCTTTCAATAGAAGCAGCCTAATCAGTCACAAATGTTTTGGTTTTTTTTTACAAAGAAATTGTATTGACAGGTTTATTAAAATGGCTGTCTTTAAAGTTTTCAGCTCTCCACAGCCTGACCTATTCCAAAGACCTTTCAAACACATGGGGCCCAGGCCCAAGAGCCTTCTGTGGCCTAGGCATAGCACCAGGTAAACATCTGCTGAATGTTTCCCTGAACGAGCTCATTATGTTTGATTTATGCAGGACAACAGGATGAGACATTACAGTGCAGTAATGTAGCCTTCATAAGTCACTGCTAACTCCATGTGTACAACTCTGGGGATCCAACAGGCCCAGATTGGCAGGTGGATGCACAGACACATGGGTGACAGAAGCAGTAGATGCTGTCCGCAATGTCTTTTCAGGACTTGGAGTATTAACAAGATCTTGTTAACTCGAGATTCCCCCTCCCCTCCATGGCCTCACTAGGTGTTTCATAAATGAGAAGTATGGCTAGGCATGTTTCACTGGTGACCAGGATCAGCCGAAGCTGATTGTTTCTGTGCCTCATAAGCCAAGTTGCACAATTCAAATGAGTATTTAGTACAAAGCAAGTGGTGTCTGGAGATGGTATTTGAAGTGACTGTCATATTTTATTTAATTCTTCTTCTGCCTAAGGGAGAGCTTCTTCCCCTCGGAGATGGTCACCTTCTTGGCAATGTAATATCTTTGGAAGCATGACACCTTTGCTATTTGTGTCATTAACATTTGTAGCACTTTAGAAGGGGAAATGTCATCAAATATTTGATTTTTTGTGTGTTCTCCCTCTTTATTTCCTAACTTTCTCTGACATGTGTTGGTTTGTTTGTTTCACATATACAAACTAATTTGATTTTAATCCATGGTTTTGATCTGGATTTTCTATTTATTTTGAGGCCTGGATTAGCACCAGGAGCATTAAGCTACAGCAAACTTCTGTAGCTTTGGGTGATTCTTCCGCCTCTGCCTTGCACACTGAACTTTCAAAGCATTTGACCAAAGAAATCAAAAGCAATTTCTCAATGGCAAATGAAATAAAGATAGTAGGGAAGGAGGAAAGATCAACCTAACATGTGGGGAGGATAGGGGATGGCAGCGATGTAGGGAGGAAATTCTAAAGAAGGGCAGGGCTGGTTGGGACACTGTAAGAGGGTGAAAAGAACCAAAAAAGTATCCATGGAAATGAGAGCAGGAGAGACAACCTTCAACATGGACAGTCTGTATCCCCAAACTAGACCCTGATAAAAGATGGAGTAAACCATAAGGAATACAAAAGAAGTTCTGTTCCAGTTACTTCTAGTTCGTCTAAAATAATAACTTCTTACCAGCTTGACTCCATAGTCTAAGAAAAAAACTCAAGATGCAAGCCCATTTACCCATCATCCCAACCTCCATTTTGGAAGTGAATCTACTATAACTTGAATGCATCCATTCTGACAACATATTGTCTTTCCTGCTATAATTACTCTTAGCAGCCACAGTTATCCCTCCTCAAGGTTTTGCTAAATGTCCGTTGACTTTGTCATCAACCTAACAGAAATTCCATAACAGCATCACTAGGGCACACAATGAGAAAGGTCAGTTTGTCAGAGCTATAGAAAAAGCATATGGCTTAGGATGAAACTCATTGACAAATAACTAAGTCTTTGAATGTAGACAGTTTTCTCTGTCATTGGCACATATTGAAATCCCCAGCAGAATGAGGACGGTTGAAGGCTGGCTGAAGAAAATTCTCCCATTGTAATTTTGAAATTATCTGGCAATTAGATAATAAGAGAGGGAATTTTAATTTATTCATTAATGACAGGAAAGTGAATAGGATAACATATAAGGTTAATAGAATAACATTGGCCTTTATATTCCCCAGATTGGGTACGCCATTCTGCTTTATTAACATAGAGACTAGATTAATAAGAAAATGCTTAGGGCTTGTATGATGTGATTTTTAATATATTCCAGGCAACTATTTCACTGTTTAGAAAACTGCACGCTGAATTTTTCCATTGTAATTAGATCTGATATTTTTAGTACCAAATGTTTTGACTTATGATATGCATATAATAGACTATCTATGAATACACACAGATGTATAACCATGCAGCACAGCTCAAGGTGTCATAGCTTAAAAATCATCAGCTGGCTTATGCCCACAGAAAGCAGGAACAGTTAGCCAGTGTCCAAATTAATTTCCAGTGTATGCTTTAATTACAGAAATGAATTCTTGCATGTTTCACTTGAAGTGGTTGCTTTTCTTTTGCTGTCATTTGTGTAACCCCTAGACGGGATTGAGGTGCAACTTTGTTCTAGCCTAAAGGGACTAAGAAGAAGAACCCAATTAAAAATCAATTAATGCTATTTACATGTAGCAAAGAGCATTGTAATGCAAAAAAATATAGCCCTTTAACCCGAAGGCTATGCATAGAGCCTGTTCTAGGCTATTAGCACTCCTCCCCAGGGCTGCAAACATATCCCAAAGTCCCCAGGGATTAGAACCTATGTTGTTATATTTCAAGCCAAACAGTGACCTGGGGCCAAATTAGTTTGGGAAACACTGTTTTAGATGGTGTTCCTTAAATATAGGTCATTACCAATGTGGAAATATGTTTATATGATCACACGTGTATAATCTATATCAAATTGCTTCTTGTGATGGGGAGTAGGGATAGGAAGGAGGGAGGAGAAAAAATTTGGAACTCAAAATTTTATAAAAAATGAAGAAAAAATGAATACAGGTAATTAGTGCCTCTCAATAAATGAGACCATTGCTTAAACATGTTTAAATTTTAAATCTGTATTTCATACCAAGGAGCCAAGTTCAGCCGACGTTGTAATGTGTTATCATCTGTGTTTAAGCAAACCCTTATGCTTTGATAAAATAAATATAAACATGTACAAAATAAAGTTGTACAATCTGTGACATTATCTACCAGAAAGTTAAGAGACTGGAGTTTCTATATTGGTGTAAGTGGGCTTTTAGCCATTTGACTTGGTATTTTGTTTGCCATTTGACTTTAAGAGTTGGAGGTTAGGATTTGTGGTTTATAGCCCAAGCCTAATGTAGCCTGTTAAATGGACCCAGCCCAGTAAGGGCATGAGGCAACCTGCAAAAAGCAAGGGCTTGTGCCCCCTCATCTACAGTGGTTTCTGGAAAGAAAACAGAATATTGTTAAACTTCTGAGTCTTTTTATCTCTTGTGAACAAAAGAAAATATTTTAACTCTAGAAAAACTGACAGCATTGGAGCTAAGATAAGTACATCGTGTAGGCTCTGACTCTTGTTTACACAAACTTTGGTCTGAGGCAGAAAACTGACCTCGTGGAGTCAACCTTGTGAGTCCCCTTCATGCAATCTGAGGGAAACTTAGGGCCTTGTGTTTGTTACCCTGTGCTTGAGGCTTTCCGATCTTCTGATTCGACTGAACAGAAACTTCTTTTCCCCCACAACTGTACTGGCTTTAACACCATTTAGCTCCTGTTTTCTCTAAGCAAAGAAGGAGAGCCCCTTTTCAGCAGCTTTGAGCAAGAGGTGGGGCTGGGTGCTAGGAATAGGGAAGAGGCAGCTACAGCAAGAATAAATTAAATCCTACATTTTGAACCCACAAATCCATTTTTCTGTTCTTCAGTGACTGGTGTAACATAATGACAGAATGCCAGATTTTTAATGCAGGGCAAAAATGTCCCCAAGTAAATTCTAATTAGCTTTGTCTGCTCTATATTTACTCCACTTAGGATTATTAGTGGTAACAGAAAACTTCTTGTGACTGAAAGAGGCTTCTTAACAGAAGCCAATTATACATTTTTTTTCAGTGAGTTATGAGCAGAAACTCTAGTCTAGAGTTAAAGAATATGGTCAGTTGACAAATAGATGTTTCTAAAGGTATTTCTTCCCAGCAGAACAGTAGTTTAGAGAGAGCAGTGCTTAATGAAATGTAAGGACTTGAGAGTACTGTTATCATATTACCTTTGGACCTGCTACTTCCTTCTCTGCTATTTAAATGCACATGGAGACAAAAAAAAAACAAGTTCTAAAACCCAAATTATCTATGTTCACATCTAGTCACTTTTTTTCTGATAGCCTAAAGATGACAAGGAGCCCTATCTCCTTGTTGGGAAAGACAGTAAGATGCCAGAGGCAGTAGGAGGTTGGTAGGAGGTTGCATCTATGTAATTCCCCACCACCAGCCCCGCCAACTCTGAATTGCCACTCAATGTTGCTGCAACCCAAAAGAACGGTCCTGGTCACATGATTCTAAGTGGTGTTTGGTCATGGCTGGAGGGCTAAGTGGGATCCCTAACTTTACCACCTTCTAGGTTAGAAAACAGCATTCCGGTGACTACTTCATAGATGAAGGCAGACCACTTCTTCACTTCATCCACACTCAAGTTAGAACACTGACACCTTTTTAGGCAGGAAAGAAATCAAATACATTAGTTGACATCTTTCTGTAGATTGCGGCTATCCTACCAAACCAGACAATATTTATGTATAGGAAGAAATAAAACACTCAATCATCTAAATGACATCTTGGATACATGAACTGAATTTGTCCTGTTTCATCCTCTTGCTCTGGATTCATGTAGATAGCCTGTAAGTAACAAAGTAGAACTAATCAAATCACAGAGCAGAAAGATCCCTTTTGTGCTAGCTCCCTCTTTCATAAGCTCAGTAAAACAATAAAACAATTATTCTAAGTATGTGTCTAAGTGAGTTAACTCATTCTAGAGTTATGGATGACAATACATCCAAATACACCAATGATGAGATCATTTATTAATGAATTAGTTTGTTTGAGGCTTTTCTGCCTCAATAGTAGATCAGTGATTTTGCTAATACTGCCTGCTAGGTAATAGCACAGTTGTGTCTTTTTACTACCAGAGCAGTCAGGTGAAGAGAGAAGAGTTGAGCTCCTTGCAAGCATCTGGGTGCCTATCTAACACTTTCCCATTGTCCCCAGTTAGTGTCATATAAACATGGCCTGTGCACATGCATTATTATGAGACATCGGTTAAAGATCTTTGGCCACTGCACAGCATGGTACATTTGTCTGATAAAGTAATGTAAGCGGTATGATGTCAAAGACTTTTAGAGTGAAACTATAAAGGATGTATATAGAATGATAATAGAAAACATATTTTATTTGTGATTGACAGGAGTAATATTATGGCAAGGAAAAAAAAATACCCAAACAAACTGACTTATGAAATGAGTTCAAGGCTTAAAATATCTCCAGGCCATCTCAGCACTCACCTTGATAATCTCACCACAAAGAAAACATAGTTATCTCCTTTGATTCCTTTTGTAATTTAGCAAAAGAAAGAAATTGTATTTATTTTGTATGCTCTCTCACAGAAGGGGATAGGTAATTCATTAAATCTGGATATAAACAGAGGTTAATTCTTAAGATCCTAAACTATTCTTGAAACTTAATAGAGTTCATCTATCTGATGTATTAGGATCACACTTAAGAAATCAGGGGATTATTAGGTAACATTTGACTCCCTTAAAATTAGCTTTATAAAATTCCCATAGTTATATATTAAGTTTTCAAGTATCTTAATTCTTGAGCTTTTTCCTTAGAAGAATTTTGTGTGCATGCTATCGATGAGATTCATTGGACAGGGGACGTTGTAGCTGCTTTCATTGGTTTTGTCTGTGAAGGCTGGGCAGTTTTATGGTTAGTGTAATGAAGTGTGACTCAAGCCCTTTTCTCTGTTTCTGACTATACCCATCAGGATCATAGGATTTCAATCAGAAAAAGATGGTAGAGATAAGCTACTCTAGCTTTCTCAGTGTACAGAGGAAGAAACTCAAGCCCAGAAAGGGAAATAAAAACACAGGCAACAAGTAGCAAATCTAGGATTCATCATTAATGGACCTTGCCAGTCTTGCCTTCATTTCCTTCTTTGGCCCAGGAAACTGACTGATCAATGAGGCAATTGTCATAGCTGAACTTACAAATAACTGGATTTCAGGTAGAATGCTATCCTAACGGAGCAGATGTAGAGCTATGGTTAGTACTTTGGGATTCAGAATTGGGTGACTAGACCCAAAGAGCAGTTATTTATGGGTTCCTTTGGAGGGAAGATTCTAGTCTAATACTGGAGTGATCCTGTTCATGGCTTTGTGTTCTTAGAAGTTTTATTAGACTCTGTCCTGGGCTGCCTTCTTCTTTTTCTATACTCTCAATGGGTGGTCTCATCATTTCAAATGGCTTCAATTATCATTTCGATGCAAATATTTCCCATATTTATGTATCTAGCTCCACTCTTTCCACTGAGCTTTTAGCTGACATCTACAAATGTTTATGGGATGTTTATGGGATATCCAATATCCAATAGATATTTCAAACTCAACATTTCAAAGTAGAACTCATTATCTACACTCCAACCCTCTCCTTTTCCATACTCCCCTCTTTCTGTCAAGAACACTGCCATCCTTCCAGTCAAACCCATTGGCAATCTGGGAGCCATCCTTGACTTTTTATCCCCCTTCACCACCCCCATTCCCTATATATAATTGACTGCAAATTCTGTAGCTTCTGTATTGACACTCTCTCTTCTCCCTTCACCTGTCTATCCCTCCACACAACTGCTAATGTAATATCCCTAAAGCTCACATCACACACACTTGATCATATATAGATATATATACACATATATGTATATATGCTCATATATGTATATATATACATATATGTTCGAGCCCATAAGGAAAGCAAGTGATTTATAGCTTTTTCTCCATTTCACTTTCTTCTCTAATATAACCTTATCAAGCTTCACCCTACCTTGCATTGTAAGTATAATTTTAGGAGAACAGCACAAAATTCAGGAGAATTGTTTAGTCCATTGGTGTAGTCGGGACTCTTTCTAACAGTAGAGATTGCTACCCTCAGAGAAGAACCACCCAGCATCCTCTGTAAAGGAGTAAAAGAGTTACCAAAACCCAGAACTGACAGATTAAAGTGGCAAAATGATCTTACTTACATTTTTCAATCTATTTAAGTTATTTTAATGCATGTTTTCAAACTCACAATTAGCTGTATTTCCAGTATGTCCCCTTTTTACTGTTTATATGGGCTATATCACATCATTTCACTTATTTGCAATCTATCCCCCATCCTGGCACATCTCTCGTGTGGAATTGTTTGCTCAACACCCATCATTTCAGGGAGTGAATCTCCTCATATTTATACAGAAAAGTTTTGGACATTTAAGGCCACATAAAAATTGTACAAAAAAAATAATCTATTTGAAAAAAAAGATATTTCACTTATCTCTGCAATCACTTAACTCTCTTTAAAAATATGAGACATCTCAAAAGAAGTGCAAATTATTGACATTCACATGAAAGAATGCCCCAGGTCATTAGTAGTAAGAGAAATGCAAATTCAAACAATGCTGAAGTTTCCCCTCATATACAGAAAATTGGCAAAAATGACAGAAGATGAGAACAGTATTGGATGGGTTGTATAAATACAGGTACACTAATGCATTGTTAGTGAAGCTATGAATTAGTACATCTATTCTCAGACCAATCTGGAATTATCTATCATTTGACCCAGATATTTTGCAGCTAGGTTTATATCCCAAGGAAGTTACTGACAAAAAGAAAGGCTCCGTATATGCCAAAGTATTTATAGCAGCACTTGTGGTAACAAGTAATTTGATGCTAAGTAGATGTCCATCAATTAGGGTCTGGCCAAACAAATTGATAGGGGAATGTGAAGTAATATAATGATACTATAAGAAACAAGAAACATGCTGAATGTAGAGAAGCATGGAAAGACATATATGAACTGATGAAAACAGAAGTAAACAGAGCTAAGGAAACAACATACACATGACTACAGTCATGGAAATGTAAGGAATACCACAAAACAATCAAAACTGAATCTTGTGAGATAACAATTAATGAGCTTAGCCCCAAAGAACAGATATGAGAAGATACCCCTCCACCCCCACTGCTTTGCAGAGGTGGAAGTCCATAGTTGACATAACAATGACATAACATGACATAAAAAAGCAAAATGTTTCAGCATGTTAAATGATTTTACAGAAATTTTTCCCTTTAAAAAATTCTTTATTATAAGAGGTTGCTCTCTGGGAGAGAAAGGAGTACAGGGAGTCATCTAAGCAATGTAAAAGCAAAAGATATCAATTAAAATCTGTTTTTTGAATGGGGGGCAAAGCTAACTGCATGCTGGATGAACTCAGTGCAGTCATTCTTTTTCTTGAGGATAAAAGGGATGCAGAGAGAGATTTGAGAAGGATAGCTAGGAACACCTCCAACTAGAGCTGTGAATTTCCAACTGATGAAAAGTTAATTACTAAAGGAAAGGGAATGACTCGACCGAGACCATCTGAGTCAATAGCAACCCAGGAAAAAAATCATTTGAAGAGGAAGTATTTTCCTGTAATGGTTTTATAAAAGACTACATTTCAAAGGGACCTGCCCAAAACACAATTGCATTGCTTCTGATCATAGGGAAATAATTATCTCAAATTGGCTGGCTTGATGCACAGATAGCATTTTCAAATGATATGTTTCTTAATCAAAGCTCCGGTTCTTTACTGTCCCTGCTTTGATATCTTTCTCTACACCCTCTTTTGTCATTGGGCATGCTCACAATGATGCAGTCTCTCTGTTCTGAAAGAAATTGAACACACACTTGAATCTTGTGCCAAGTTACTTTTAGTAACCTGAATTGTTCTAAGAAAAAGTGAGGAAAATCCAGCTAGTTTTCACAGTTTTGAGGAGCTAGAAAAGGTTTCGTCTCAGTGTTTCCAGTATTATCTTTCTTTGGTTGGCTACTTAAAACCATTTCTCTCTAGTCAGTATCAGCAGGCAGGAGAAGGAGGCTTGTGGATGTGCAGAAACGCTTAGAGCAGGAAGAGTGATGGATACATTTCCCAGCGCCCTGCTCTTCCTTTGTTAACCTCATTTGGCACACTTGGGAAGATCAACTGCGTTAATAGAAATACATACTTTGATAAACAATCTGAATTAGTGATTTCCTCTCCATCATGAGGATATCACTAAATTTCAGGTGTTACAAGGACCAACAAGAGACTGCCTGTTTATTTTAAACTTGTTGTATCTTCCACTTTTTTCTTGCCATTTTACCAAATGCCAATTTCAACAATAAAGGACATGTAATTCTTGACTCCCTAGCCCTGTCCAAGAATAATGAATTTCATCAAAGCAGAAGTAGGATTTCAAAATCAACACGTGTTACATTGAAATTAGGTTCAGAAGGATGACGTTATTGAACAAGAATGCTTAAACATGATTCCATATTCTAATTTTCTAGTATATACAATACAATCCCTGTAACAAATTTACTTTTTTCTCCTTTATATCTCTGGTCCTCCCTACCCTTCTCATCTCTCATCTCCCCTCCCCCTCCTGCAGACTCTTTATGAAACTAATACCACTACCTGGACACTGTAAAAAGACATAGCTTTATATGATCTTTGCTTTTTCTACCCCCCTTCTATTAACATGATTTATTTAGCTTAAATGCATTCTAGAAATCTATGCATTTGTTTCCGATGCCATAATTATACTATAGAAATGGGGGAGGGGAAATCATCCCTAAAAACCTCCAGGTGTTTAAACACTTTGGTAGACTGTAACCATTCTACCATCAGTGCCCCCAGCTGTGTTGCTTAGCAACATTTTAATTCAAGAAGAATTGAAGGAGATGAAATCCCTGTGGAGAGGGAAACAGAAATAAGAGGGCCGTTGACAGATGATCTGAGTTGTTTCTTCTAATATACTGTGAAGATCACTAGCTCTTTTCATGAATGATAAATGGACTGTACACAGATCAATGGATTCATCAATAAACTGGAACCTAGGCTCCATGTCCAAGCTGGTGCAGGCCAAGAGGCCCAGAGATTAACTCATTTAGATGATTCGAGCTGTGTTCTCAAAGGCTTCACAAATATAAATTGATCTGAGCTTTTGGTAATCCTTTGCCCTTTTGTGGTGTTGGCTAATAAAAAACAATTTGGAAACAAATGCTCCTTGGACCAATGGCCATGGGAGTGCTCTGGTGGCTGGTGGCCATAGGAGGTATCTATGATAATGTTCAGATGAGTCATTTCATGTCATCAACCTCAAAATGCATCAAGAATTTTGTGTGCGCAGCCCCCTCCCTCCCGTTAAGAAAATCAGATTCATAGATGTTAGAATGAAGAAAGGCACATGACAAAGCTTAAAGCCCACATAGTACTTTCTACTCTGTACTTATGGGATTCCTTCTGAATCCAAGATGCAGGCATGTGCTGTCATGTCAGTGTCTGGAGGCAGACCTGGCGCAGGTGACAATATTCCCTTGAAGAGATGAATTTGGTTTTTTTGTCTCCAGGTCTAGTTTCCTGAGGCAGCCTGCTTCGGTTCATTTAGTACAGTGCTGCGAAGCATTCTGATACTGTAGATTGTTTTGGTAATCAGTTGGAAGATTGTAACTGTTCATGTTGCTTAATTGGGTATTTTTCTTTCATTCACAGGACATTGAAAAGACAAAACCTATGGACATTCCTTCAAAGTAAGTTCCTTTTTATATCAGTTGGATATTTCAATTTTAACAATCTCTATGCTAAGAAAAGGAATTTAGTCTTATAAAGAGAGAGAGAGAGGGAGGAGGAGGAAGAGGACAAGGAGGAGGAAAAAAGCACAGAGGCAGGCAGGCAAGCACTGGAGTTTGATTTAATCCTGAATTGTGGCCATAAAAAATTCTCTTAATCAGCAGGGGCCTGCTTTGGTTTTCCCCATATCCCTGATGAGCAAACGCCCTAAGTTGTGCCCAGTTTACATAAATTAACATGTACGTTCTATGAATAGCTGCCAAATAATATTAAAATCATTTTAGACAAATAGTACTTCTGGCCTTGCGGGCTTTGCACATGCTAAAAAGATTACATTTTTAATTGCAAGCCTTAGAAAGATCTGACAGAGAGGGAAATCATTGAAAGTGTGCCAAATGCTTTCTAGCCACGTGGGAATGTTTTGCACCTACCTATGTGCCTAGGCCTCCCTGCTCTAGAGATGAAAAGCTCAGAAAATTCAATTTTTCTTTTCCTACTGCTGATTTCTGAAATGTGACCTAGCTGAGGCTAATTTCCAGGCTATTTTCTGGAATATTGTTCAGTCATAAGCAAGTAGCATACTGCTTATTTCATTACAGTACTTTCTAAACATCTGGTCTATATCTAGTGAAGAAATACTTTTTTCCTTTAAAGAGGTGGTTGGTCATTAGTCATTTTGGTTGACATGGCTTCTGATTTCAGTGCTTCACCACAGACAAATTCAGACATCTGTTTCGTTTCCAAAAGAAGGAACCAGCCTAGTCCCCATATTATTACATCTCTAGCAATATCATGTCCCCAGGAGTTGTACATTCATGGAGAGTAGTTACTTGGTACAGTGTTCCTGTGGTCAGATAGCTCAATGGTTAGGTCAGGGCCATGGGTTCAATCTCTAAGTAGGCTCATTAGTGCTCTACTTTGATGCCGTCAAAGACTGTGTGCCACTAACTCTGACCAGCCCTCTCCCAAATACAGGCCCTCAGTCATGATGATGTGAGCCAGAGAGAAAGCCATCCCCATTGCAATAGAAAACTCCTAGAGCCCAGAGCCAGTGGAGGCCCCAGAGTAGCGTCATTTTTATGCCTGAATGCTAGACCATCTTCTTTGTGTGAAACTACACTGAAGGTGCTAATTTTCTTTTTTTTAACTTATTGATAGAAATGATTTCTATCAATATGTTTATTTTAATGACTGTTTATTCATAGGAAAGATTCTGTGTAATATCTAGCAAGTTCAGGACTATAAGAAGGAGGAAAAAAAGTAGGTGGGTGAAGGAGGAAGCCATACCATGAGATAAGAACTGACCAAAGGATTAGTAAAGTAACATGGAGTTGTTGAGATTATTTTTTATACTTCAGTGTATTTTTAAATCTGCTTGATAACAGACTCAAGTTACAACCAACTCCTGGGTATTTAGAATTGTCCTGCAGTTTAAAAAGCTCTTGAGCTTAGTGGGGTTTTGCACTCTCTTGCACCTGGGTTCATGTTACCAACTCACCATCTGGGCCTATCAGAGAATCGTAGAGACCTGAGCCATGGAAGTCCCGGCTATTGACCAAGGCTGAGTCCAATTGACAGCAGAGAAAATTCTTGTTTTGTTAGTGAATTACCAGAGGCTCAGTCCTGCATCACTGATGAATACTCAATATGCTTACGCAAGAAAAGATCTAGAGGCCAGATTAAGCACCATTGCCACTTTCTGTGGCAGGAATGTTATTCTAGATGACACTGAAACAAGCTCAACAATTAAAGGTCCCTTGGCCTTTTCCAAGTGTGTCTATCAGAGACATACAACTGTGCCTAGATTTGTCACCTTCCAAAGAATGTGGACCTCCCCCACAAGGCACTGACAATTTTATAAGGGTGACAGAGCCATCCTGCTCAACTTAATTTGAGTCCATCCCACAATTGGAGAGGGCATATCCTAGTGAGGGTCCGCCTCCCACCTGAGAAGGTAGCAGACGATTGATCACAGACTTCTCCTTTCATACTTCTCAGGTTTATGAGCATGCTCCTACTTGGTCACTCTATAATGCTCATTCCTAGAGCAAAGGATCCCTCCTAGATCTCCAGGGTCCCCTTTCTTTGAGCATGCAATATTGAGTTTTTGTGTCTGGCACTGGAGAAGCAGAGATGTGTGGCTCCACTAGAAATTGGAATGTAGTTTGGTGAATATCACAAATATGTATTTATATTAAGTACTATCATTTGATTAGAAAAAGGCAATAGATGTGAAATTACTCCAGGACAGCCTAGGTTTATTTTCTTAGCCCATTCTCTTTGAATCCATTAAAAACCAGCATACCGACCAATGAGAATTTATTGACCACTCAACGTTGTGTTCAGGAAATCCTACTTGATGAAAGACATTTTCACTGACATAGTCTGAGGAAGGAAATATCTTATAAACCAGCAGCTGAGGACCCTTGATAGGTCAAAAGCCTGTGTACCTTGCAGTGTCTATGAGATTATCTTTGACAAGGAACATACATTGTGTGTTACTTGTTAAGTCATCCTATTTATGCATTGATATATCCATTGCAAAGGGTTTTATTAATTTAAGTTGCTATTACCTCCTGAAATTTAACCAAGGGTTAATTCCATGGTAGCTCAATGGCTATCAACAGACTCTACTCCTCTCTGTCAGTGTGTGCTTGTCATGCTAGGATAGGAAAGACTACCTTTTAACCATCTTATTCCACTCTATTTTCAATACTTTCAGGGTTACAATTTCTCACCTTAATCTAAGGAGATCATTCAACACTTTAAATATAGTCTCTTTAAAATTTTACACACACAGACACACACACACACACACACACATAAACATGCATACTTAGCAAAGGTAAACACAGAATGTACCTATGCTAAGTGTTTGACCGTGAAACATTTACTGCTCCTTCAGGGGGT
>CM053775.1:20468682-20543493 GCA_028658325.1 Potorous gilbertii
TATGCCCATTGCTCTGTGTTGATATTTTAAATAAAAGCTATATTCTTAGAGTAAAGAGAAAAAGAGGAAAGATCTAATAACAAGTTTAAACCATTTATCAGAGAAGGACTATTATAAATAGCACTTCCTCAATTAATTAGTAACCTTAGTCATTACATAAAAACAAAGCACGCCAAGCTAGCATCTTCTCATTTGCATTTTGGACCATTTATATCATCTATAATGACTGATGTTGTTGGAATAAATTTCTTAACATGACTCAGAAAGACAAAGGCAAATTATCTCTTTCTCCCTTGTGAGTGTTAATGAGGTAGAGAGTGAAATGCATTTTCCCTGCTCTAGGTAATATATCATCTTCAGTGTTGGGGGAAATTAGGTATTTAATTCTAAGAAAACATTAGGAAGTCCTGTACTTTGAATGGTTGTGAGTCAAAGGAATATTGTGGAACACCATTAAGGACAGGAACTACTCTTATTAGTAAGAAGAGAGAGGGAGTGGACCATAGTTTCAGTGGCACAGGGAAGCGCTTCTACCCCTGCAGGACAGCCACTTTTGTGCATCTTATAATGCCAGAGATTTGTCAGGAGCTTTGAGAGGTTAAGTCACTTGTCCCAGGTCCCACAAGCACTGAGTCTTTGGGAGAGGCAGGCCTTGAACCCAGGTTTTCTTGGTTTTGTGGCCAGCTCCAATTACTACCCTTTGACCATTCTGCCTGACTCATAGATAGCACTTGGTAGTATCCAAAGGACTTTAGCAATTATTATCTGCCCCACAGAGCCTACCATGTACTAGGTGATCTTTAGACATTCGTTCATGATGGCAGTCTTGGTCCGGTCCAGCTTGATTCTTATTCTATCACAATATAGTGGAGAGAACATTAGACTGGAATCTTCTCTAGGGATCACTTTGCTCATTTGTAATAGAGCTCTATTAGCTGTAAGATTCTTTCTGTCTCTTGGTCAATCAACAAGCATTTATTAAGTGATTAATATGTGCCTGGCCCTTTGTGGGAGATTAAATAAAAATATTCCCTGCTCTCAAGGAGTTTCCACTTTAATAGAAGAACGAACACTACCTTAAGAGATTCAGACCTCCAGAGTTCCTGCTCCTAGTTCCTGGGGAAGTTCTTTCGTTCTTCATACTCTAGCAATAACCCCTCCCTTTCTACCTTTTACTTTGAGCTTAGTATACCTAGATCTTGATTAGTGAGAATAACGAATCCCCTCAAGTAATTACATATTCTAGTTTGTATTATTTGAAGTTATAATTTTATAAAATATAGTAATTGGCTCCAATCCAATGGAAATATGCATCCTGAATTCAGGGGACTTATTATTCACACTAACAGGGACCTGTTGTTGTTGTCTGGTCATGTCCCCATATAGGGTTTTCTTAGCAAAGATACTGGAGTGGTTTGCCATTTCCTTCTCCAGTGGATTAAGGCAAACAGAGGTTAAGTGACTTGCCCAGAGTCACACAAGTAATGAGTGTCTGAGGTCACATTTGAACTCAGGTCTTCCTGACTCCAAACTCAGCACTCTATCCATTGAAGCGCCACCTAGCTGCCTCAGGACCTAGCTGTAATGAAATCATGGCAAGAATTACTTCTGGCAAGAATGTGTCATGCACACAAACTTACCTTCTCTCTGACATCGCCAACCAAAACTGCCTTCCTTAGTGGCCACTCTCTTCTTTCTTTTTCCTTGTGCCCCCAGATCTTAACACAGAGTACACATGGCCATTCATTTTCATTCATTGTCACTTACCCTAACTTATGCCATCATATCCACACCCTTCCTCTTCATTGCTTTATTCTCCAATGTAGCCCATTTTTGGACTGCTTCTTCACAGACTTGTCCATTTCTTTTAAAACGCACACATACACACACACACACACACACAGAGTGGTTTGATTCAATCACAAAATGCTTTCAGTATGGATACAGTGGAAGGATCCTAAATTTAGAGTCGAAGGATCTAAGTGTGAATCTTCATTCTGCTACTTACTTCCTCTTTGACCTTTGATAAGTCACTGAACCTCTTTGTGGTCCTCAGTTTCCTCATCTGTCAAATGAAGGGGTTGGACTATATTACCACTGGAGTCCATTCTAGCTCAAGAGGAGCAGGTCACTGAGTTTCAAATGATGAGCCATTTGAATTCATAAACTAATTCTGTTACCCTTTTCCAAAACTACTTGTCTTTGATTGCCCTTCATTAATGCAAGGCTTCCCCAAGACCTTTGGGCATTGCAGTAGAAGAGTTTGGTAATTTGGAAGAATAATATTCTAGGATACATAAATACTGCCACTGAACTGAAGTGTTTCCTTTTATAGACTCTTTTTTTTCTAGTCCCAAACCCTTTCTATTTTAATTTTCTTCTCTTTGACTTCCCACCACATCCACAGGAAAACCAAGTTGGAAAGTATACATACACACACACACACACACACACACACACACACACGCACGCACACGCACACACACTCAACATGGCCCCTGAGTGTACAAGCATAACATACAGTAGATGAATTTAAGAGTTGGAACTCAGGTGAATTTCCAAATAGTCACTGAGGACACTGACTTCTGACAAGCAGCACCATATGATGGACAGGGATGCCATTGATAGATTCTCAGTTGCAGGAACTGGCTCAGTTCTCTCTCTGTCCCAAGCAACAGTGTCAGACCACAAACTGCAACCCCATATGTGTTGTGACTCACAGTTTAACAAGTGCTGAAGGATTCACTAGTGGAAAAAGTTTAAGAAGCCCTGCTCCAGAAAAATGATATCTAAGCTCCAGAAAGGAAAGCGAGGCGGGTGAATGCCAGCATCCAAGCCATCTACTGTGTATAAAATGCTGTCCTAGAATGAAGCAATAAAATTGCCTATTTAAAGACTGCCATTAGAGTCCCATCCAAAGAAGTTAAAGGAGATCAAGGATGCTGTCCAAAGATGTTTCTATCTTTATGGTACCTAGACAAAGGTGGTAACCCCACAATGTCCAAATGTCTGCATGAAATCTAGATGCTTCCTGTCATTTGTCTATAAAACATATCATGTGGCTATAGAATATTCCAGTGCCTGACTTAACATTTTACTTCCCAGTTTGCTGTTTTTGTGCATGTGGAGACATGTCTGACTGTTTTTAATCTGAAAATACACATGGCCATGTCCATGCCCAATTGATGAGCTAATTTTCCACCTACAACACATTGCGGTTAATGAAAATGGGTACAGTCCAGAGGGAGAAAAGGATGAAGAGGGAATAGGCAGCTGTCAACTGGTCATAATCCAAGATTGAAGACTTGTAAAGTTTAGAGGTGGAAGAACTCTTCGAGGATATTGAGTCCAAATGCCAACCTTTAGTGACAAAATATTTCTCTTCATTTGTTGCAAATGAGTAAATCTCTAAATTTACTTCCTAAAAGATTATGGATTTCAGAGTCAGAAGGGACCACTTAGAGATCACTTAGATCACTTAGTCCATCCACAACCCAGGGAAAGTAAACACTTCATTCAGGGTCACCCAGGTAGCAAATGAGAAAAGCTAGGATTGAAGCCCACTTTTTCAACTCCAAATCCAGCCTTATTTCCCCTGCACCATGCCATCGTGTGAACATACAGAATAACTAGTTGGGAATTCATGTCAATTTGGCCACTGTTGATTAAGCTCCCACTGTGTGAACAGCCCACGCTGTTAAACTAACCTTTGTTTCTCCCTCCAAGAGTGAAAGACAGGCAGCCAAAGTTCTAGCAGGGGGCTAGAATATACACACAGATATTTGTAGTTGCTTTTCCTTGTAGGAGGCCTCTAATCACCTAGAATTTGGACGCTGATGGTAGAAAGAGATGCTGTTCCATCACATGTATCCTAGTTCATACGTAAGGACAGGCAAGGAAGGCTGACGAGCGGTGCTCTCACTTCTGGTCTTTTAATTAGGCTAAGTCCTCATGCATCATGCTGGTCACCATGACCTAGGCTTTAATGGGAGATTACCTCCTGGAGTCTAGGATCCCTGGCCTTCACCCCCTACCATGCCCCAGGCACTCATCTAGAATTAAATATTTCACAGTAATTCCCAGGTTTTCAACAAGCATCAAGGCCCCCAGCTGACAAAAAATAAAGTAATCCAAGGGAAATATGAAAATAGCAACTTATTTCAGCAATAGATTATATTTTTATCCTCTAGTTTTTCTTTTTGTAGAATCATGACTTTTTAGTAAATGACATCCCAGAAGATATTTATCAAAGCAAGAAAGAACAAGAAAGGACCACCTTGCATTTCTCTATTATCTCTCCTTCTGACATTCTCTTGCCTAGAGATCTAATTCCATTAAATATGTACATTTTTGGCTGGAAATCTTCTTCATGTATCTTTCAGATAAATCTTAAAAGTACATAAGGTCTGAAGGGCATCTTTTTTAAGTGCAAATGAGACACACACTAGAATATTGTCTATGCGGGTTTCCAAATTATTTATATGCCTGCATAACTTTACCTTACTCTTTCTGGAAGAATGACAAAGAGAAGTGCAATTCCAATATCCTTCCTTTTGAGCACTGGCAAACTACAACAGTCATGCTTAATACCTAACACCAGGACTTCCTTTGACTAGCCTATGTTTTTATTGGATTTATTTTAGTCATTGTCACTTCTGTACCTTTTTGTGATCTAGAAGGTAAACAGCAGTAGCACATATTAAGTCTAGATTGTTCCACATAATATTCTATTACCCTTTTCCAAATGGACTTCTCTTTGACTGCTCCTCACTAATGCAAGACTTCCCCAAGCCCTCTGGTCATTGCAGTACAAGAGTTTGGTAAATTGGAAGAATGATATTCTAGGATTCATAAATACTATCAGTGAACTGCAATGTTTCCTTATAGACTTTTTTCTAGTCTCAAACTTTTTCTACATAATTTCTGGTGTTGATTTTAGTTATTTTCCTTTTCTTTGACTTGCTTCTACATCCACAGGAAGGCAGAGTTGGAATACACACATGGCCCCTGAGTTTGTAAGCATAACAGTTGAGAAATCCATTTGAGAAAGAAGCAAAAAAGGAAATCAGGTTTAGTTTTCTGTGTCCTGTGAGAATTCTTGGTGCCAGTTACCACCATTCCCCTAGTGGCATCATTGTAGATGGAACTAGCTTGCCACACAGCAAAAAAGAGGGAACCTAGTAGAGGGAAGAATTTGCCAGTGCTTCCAGATGTGAGTGTTACAAATAAAGTCATTGAAAAATGGAATCAGAAAAAAAGGTGAGAAGATGCTATGGGTTGAAATATAGCAATGAAAGGTATATGATGCTCACAGGCATAGGACTTTTGTATCCCAAGGCCTTTCTCATGAAGTCTACACCAGTGGCCCATCAGGATATAAAAGGAAACTGCCCCCCCTTTTTCATTTGTGTTGTTGTAGATGAAAACTTGTTTTCTTTCCTCCTCTATATGACAAATCTAAAGACAATAAAGGAGAAGTGGTCCTTATTTTCTCCAAATAGTCAGAATCTTTTCAAGTCAAAAGCTGCTTCACATCTCCCTGAACCCTTTTGCGGTAGATAATTGCTCCATCTTTGATTTGTTTTTTCCCCCATTTCTTTCATTGATAGCCGCCTGAAGGCAGGGGATGGGAAAGAGGGGTTGGGCAGGGCAGGGGGGTGGACAGGATGGAGGGAGCATATAGAATATGTTGCTTCTCCAGAATTGTCATAGCAAGGATAGCCAGCACATAAATGATACTGTTTTGGCTTCCAAAGGGTAAGCAGGTGTCTTAGGAGTCCCAAATGAGCTGTGTACAAGCTTGTACAAACAACCTCCGAATCATGCCTGTTTGTTATTCACACAAACAGAGTGGAAACCATCTGAATTCTACAGTTCCCAGAATTCAGATGGTGCACAATGGCCCATAATGAGCAGCACCTGTGCTTACCTCAATTACCCTACAGTTCGGAACAACGGTGGTGAGGGCTTCTATGATGCTTTTTTTTTCAATAATAGATTTAGTTATGTCTTTCATAATTGGATTCAAAAGCTCAAAATTTCATTTTGCAACTTGTTCATAAAATGTGTATGAAAAAGGCTGGCATTTATTCAAAAGAAATACTCTGCAAAGAAGAAATTGCAAAACAGCCAACTGCTGGTAACTAAGCAGCCAAATTACCGTCCAAGCACTTGGCAAATACATGGTCTTTTTATTATTTCCGTAATTGAATTTCTGTTAAAGCTGGAGCATAATTTTACATCAGGAATTTATTTATAATACAATAGTGGTTCTGTAAGAAATGCATTGTTATTTTCACTTTTAATGGAGTCTCATGTATTCCCTCTGAGCCTGGGTGGCAGACTGGGAGACAGTCACTGCATCAGTGTTGTTGGTAAACAATTGAATTAATTGGAGACAGGGTCATTAACTCGACCTGAATACCTTTGATTGCTTCTGTAAATAAGGTTAGAGAGCAAATGGCTAATCTTGGTTGTCATTATGGATTCCTTTTCCATTTTCACACTGCCTTGGATATTAAGATCATTTTGCTAAGCAGCTCTGCCTCCTGTCCTCATATTTACCATATTGCCAGCATGGCACATAAAAATAATTGCATCTGACTTATATTACATTCTCCATATCTTTATAAAACTCAGTACTAGGAGAGGACCTATGTTGAATCACAGCTCATAAAAACCATCAGACCAATAAATGAATAAACTACCAAAGGGAAACCATAGTATTAAAGCAAAGTCAAGTCATGGAATACATGATTTTGTCTTCCCTCCCAGCTCCATTATTATGTACCATTCAGCGACAATGCATCAAGGAAAAGAATCTATCAAAAATCTCTTCCTCGCAGGGCACGGAAGGTGTCATTGCATTTTTGACTCTGTTACAACAAAATACATACCATGTAACTTGTATCCTAAGAGATGTTAGTAGCATGTCTTGCCATTTTGCTGTTCAAGAAAATAATGGTTTGGGATATTTTTAATACAGATATACAGGACATCCCCAAAATCTTAGTGCAATTCTAAGCTATTAAAGCTGCACTAAGACTGTTGGGACAGCCTGTATTGTACGAGTTCCCATAACATTTGATTTACTTTTGTTTTCTGCTTACCTTATTTCTGGTAGAGGGTCCAAGATGCTTAGAATGCTAGTTTTATTTTATTTTGCCTCCTATCAGAACATCTAAAGTAATTCTGGAAAATGGAGGCATCACTAAAAATTGATGTGTCACAAGGCCCTTGATGGTCTAGCTCCAAAAAATCAATGACCGTTTCCTTGGCCTCCAAATGGGTGTTACCATTAGATGTTCAAGGAGGAGACCTTTCAAAGGCATCTCAGAAAAAGACTACTAATGTCAGTACTTTGCAGACCTTAAGAAGTTACATAAATGAGAGCTCTTCAAGTTATCCTTTCCTTCAGTGAAAATGAAAGAATTGAGAATCTTAAAGATACCAGTCCAAGCTAGGGTGAATTAACTTCGAAATGAAGTCCAGCTCCTCTGCCAGAAACTATCATGTGCTACCAACTGGCAGCAGCCATTGTCTTTGAAGAACTCCCCTGCTGATTCCAAGGGAAGAGATAGTGTTACTTCTAAATGTTTGATGAGTCAGGGTCTGTAGACATAAAAAGAACCCTCTTTTCACCTTCTTGGTCCCTTGACCTTTTCATAATCTCCTATGTGACATCATCAGCTGGTTTGCCAACCCAGGCCAAGCGTTAGCTCTTAGCTGACTTGATTGCAAAGAATACCATCTATCCACAGCTACTACCCCACACAGGTCTTTCTGTGGTGCTGCCCCCTCCCTCATTCCACCTCCTGCTCTGGAAATGGAAATCACTTCCCATCCACACTCTCATTGCTTCTGAAGGGAAAGAGCATGCCAGGCCATTGCCCCATGGTGCCATTCACCCATCTTGTGACTCCAGGCTTCCCTAGTCACCACTGCCCTGTTAGACGGTGAGCTCATGGAAGGCAGGGACTCACTAGCTTTGGTATTTTCATTCTTGGTGTTTGACCCATAGTGAGTGCTTAGTAACACTTAAGTATGTAACAGGAATGTAAGGGCACGATTTGAGATCTGGCCCAATTAAAGCCATGTTTATCTCTGTATATAATAACAGAAGAATGACAACAGCAATTATAACTAGCCTTTTATATTTGTATAGTGCTTTCCCTACAACGATGCAGCGAAAGAAGTAGTGCAGATATCATGTCCCCATTTTACAGATCAGGAAACCAAGGCTCTGAGAAATTAACAGTTTATGGTCACATGGCTAGTAATGTATGGCTGAATTTAGTCAATATTAACATTGACTGACCAGTCAACATAAATGAGTAGTTAGTATGCAATATGTTTTATACTTGACTCAAAAGCATTTATAAGACTAAGCTGAGCACATGGTATATGCAAATAGAAGCATCAAATATATTCTGAATCAAAAAATGTAGTTCAAAAGAAAAAAATATTAAATATGGAAAATTTTTAATGTACAAATACTTTTATTTGTTTTTTAAACTTTTTTCCCCATTTTTTTTCACTAGCAAAATTTTCTACTGTGGTCTTATTATTGCCAAGCAACAATAGCATAGGTTTCGTGGTACAGACAATTAAGTAGCAAAGCCTCCTGCACTGGGAGACATTGATCATGTCAGAGACAGGCAAGTTTGCATCTCAATAAATACATAGTTATCAAATTGAAAAACAATAACGTTTGTGAGCACAGGAATTTTGCTACTTGTTTGTGTTTTAGGCAGAAGCCTTATATACCGGGGTCTTATATACCTCTTCAGAGGCAAAGATCATAAACCATTCAATTATAAATATGTTTGGTCTAGCTAGTAGATGGAGAATATGTATAATTATGATTTTTCTCCTATCAGAAGAAAAAATATGTGATATGATGTATAGTATTATATAGATAATATAAAATATGTAATAAGAAGAAGCTTAAATAGCTATTTCAGGGAAAGAGATAAACCCATGTATAAAAAATTGCTTGGGGCTTGCCCCCACCAGCTAAAGAAAGCTTTTGTTTTCTTATTACTATTTTGAGAGGCAGACTTCACTGAAATCTTCCTTAGCTTCATGACAAGAAGTTCCCGATATTCACATATCAAAGTCTTTTCCAGTTCTCTGAAAAATGTGTGGGTTAGTTTCCATTTCTTTCTGAGTCAGATTTTAAGTGACAGTCTTCTTTCTGACGATGGAGATTGGCATTCCTCTGCCTATTGATCTAGGTGATCCTGTCTTTCTAACAGAGAATGCTGAGAATGCTGGAATCTATGGAAAAGACAGCCTTGCTTGAGCTGTCTTCTTACTGGCAGCCATGATTAGTCTTTTCATTGTAAAGTCAAAGGTGAGTTGGGTTTAGGATTAAACTAGCTCCCTGAGTGCCTGGGCAGGTTGGGGGTTTTTCAACTCCTCTCACTCACACTTGACCTCCTTTAATTTAGTGTTGATGAGAAGGGAGAATATTAGCTGCAAGGCAAGGTTTTTCAGTCTGATAAAGTTACAGGACTAGAGGTCCAATATTTCCTTTGCTGTCATTCAGAATAACAGACAGAGGAAGCTCTGTTGAAAACAGCTGAGCTTTTGGATTTAAATTTCTACATGTAGAAGATTGAAGATGTCAGTTTTAAATATGACATTGATCATCTCTGGCAACAGATGAGAAGGAGCCTTTGTAGAAATTATTATTGTTTTAATTTTTTATTAATAGTCTGTGATTTAGAGTAAAATGTAATATATCTCTCATCTCTCACCTTGTCTCTCCTTTTCATTCTCATCTCTCCTCTTTCCTCTCTTCTCTGCTCCTTTCTCCCTCCTCTATCTTTTTTCTTTCCTCTCTATTCTCATCTCTTGTCTTTCCTCTCCCCTTTCCTCTCTTCTCTACTCTTTTCTTTCCTCTCCTTTGTCCTTTCATCAAAGAGATGAGTACAGAGTAGAAAGGTCAAAAGAGAGGAGAGAGAAAAAAGAAGAGAATAAAGGGGAAAGGAAATGGGAGAGTAAAGATGAGAGAAAAAAATAACAGAGAAGAGAGGAAAGGGCGGAGGAAAGATGAAAGGAGAGATGAGAAAAAAGAGAGCAAAAGGGAGGGGAAGAGGAAAGACAAGCAAAAGGCGAGAAATGAAAACATAGATGAAAGGACAAAGGAGAGGAAAGAGAAAAGAGGAGAAGTGAGGAAAGGGGAGAGATGAGAACAGAGAAGAGAGGAAAGATGAGAGGAAAGAGGAAATGAGAGAGAAAATGGAAGAGAGTGAGGGGAAAGAGGAGAGAATAGAGGAGAATAAAGATGAAAAGAAAGACCAGATGAAAGACAAGATGAGAACAGAGAAGAAATGAGAAAATAGAGGAACAAAGAGAGGAAAGGGAAGAGGAAGCATAAGGGGAAAGAGGAGAGATGAGTACAGAGAGGAAATGATAAAGGAGAGAGAAGAGAGAAAAGGGGAGAGGATGAGAGTAGAAAGACAAAAGGAAAGAGAAGAGAAAAGAGAAGTGGGGAAAGGGAAGAGGAAAGATGAGCTGAAAGACAAGAAGTGAGAACAGATAGGAAATGAGAAAAGAAAGGAAAGAGAAAACACAAGAGATTAGAATAGAGAGGAAGAGAAAAGAAGAATGGAGAAAAGAGCAGTGAGGAAAGGGTAGGGGAAAGGAAAGAGGAGAGAAGAGAGAGGAAAGACAAGATATGAGAACAGAGAGAAAAGCAAAAAGGAGAGGAGAGAGAAAAGAGCAGAGAAGAGAGGAAAAGAGGAGAGGAAAGATGAGTGATGAGAATGGAGAGGAGAGAACGAAGGAGAGGAGAGAGAAAAGAGGAGAGGAAAGACAAGAAATGAGGACACAGGTGAAAGGACAAAGGAGAGGAAAGAGGAGAAGAGAAGAGCTGCCACTCACCCATGTGATTGTATTTGTCTTTTGTTTTTGAAGAGGGCCGTAGCATCAGGAAGATGATGACTTGCAGTTGACTTTGATTTGAGGGAGGAAGAGCTGTGCAAAGTCACCAGCCTCACTTTCTCCTCCAGAACCATCTGGGTCCAGTGGCCTGATGATATTCATCAGGACAACTGGAGATGGGCCAGGTTACAGTGGAAGACCCAGGCCCTTTTATAAGGCCTGTTCAGGTTCTCACTTTGAGTGAGGTAATGCCCATTTAAAAAGTAATGCCTCTTTAAAAAGTGAGTCATGGAACAATCCATTAATTAGGAAAAAAAAGAAAAATCAATCAAACTGGGAAGATCTTCAGGGTTGGGTTGCTGGTCAAAAGAGAAACTGTTACTATTGAAATTTGCTGAGATCCAGGAAGGCCCAAAATATAGGCATTCATTGGAGTCTGGCAAAAGCCATTGTGGTCCAATGTATGAGCTTCAGAGTGAAAAGACAAAGGAGAAGAGGGTAGAGGAGAAGAGAGTTTATCTCTGTCGGTCTTCTCTCCCCTTACGAAAGGGGAGGGAAGAGGAAAGAAGAGAGAGAGAGGACAGAGATAGACTCACCTCTCACCTACTCTTAGATAAGGGGGGTATAGAAGAGAGAGGGGAGAGGAGAGGACTCTCTCAAGAGAGGAGAGGACAGGCATGTATGTATAGTAGACCATGCCTATATCTTTATCTATCTCAATAAGCTTACAGAAAAAAGAATTCCAAATGCTTTCAGATTCACCTCTCTTTACAACAGTGTTCTTATCATATATATTGGTCTAGTTCTTCTCATTTCACTTTGAATTAGCTCATACAGATCTCAGGTTTTTCTAAAACCTCCCCCCTCGTTTAATTGTCTTTTTAAATTAAATTATTTTGTTTTCAGTGTTCGACAATAACTTCCATATGGCTTAGATTTTTTTCCCTCCCCCCACTCATCCTGAGACAGTGTCCAATCTTATATAGGTTCTACACATATATTCCTATTAAATATATCTTGCACAGAAGAATTAAAATGAATGGGAGAAACCATAAAACAAAACAAAACATAATATAGAAGAAAATGGTCTGCTTCTATCTGTGATCCAATTCCATAGTGCTTTCTCTGGATGTGGAAATTGGAAATTTTTTAAGTCCTTGCATTGCAATGAAGTACTAAGTCTACCAGAAAAATTCCTCACACACTGTAGTTGTTGCTGTGTACAAAGTTCTCCTGGTTCTGCTCCTTTCACTCAGCATCAGTTCATATAAGTCTTTCCAGGTCTCTCTGAAGTCTTCCTGTTCATCATTTCTCATAGCAAAATAGTATCCCATTACATTCATATACCACAGCTTGTTCAGCCATTCCCCAATGGATGGGCATCCCCTTGGTTTCCATCACAAAGAGAGCTGCTGCAAACCCCCTCGTTATTTCTAGTACCACAAAAGTATTCCATCACATTCACAGGCCGTAACTTGTTCAACCATTCCCCAGTTAGCGTGCATCCCCTTAGTGTCCAGTTCCTTGCTATCACAAAAAGAGCTCCTACAAATATTTTTGTACATATGGGGCCCTTTCCTTTGGGTCCATGGGTCAAAGAGAATTCACAAGTTCATAGTCTTTAGGAGCCTAGTTCCTAATTGCTTTTGGACCAGTTGACTAGCTCCACCAGCAGGCCATTAATGTAGCTGTTTTCCCATGGCCTCTTCAGTATTTAGCATCTGTTCAATATTAAGGAGACTACATTCCTCCCTGAACAGCAGATAAAGAAAGATCACAGAGAAGAATAGGAGGGGGGAGCAAGAGTTCAGAATTCAGGCTAAAGAAAGGAATAAAAGCCTCATATTTCTCCCACATTTCAGTCGAGCTTCCTCAGTAATTGTACCTTAGGGTTCCTTTAGCCCAAGGAAACAAGAGTGGTTGCCCACATGGTCTTTGGGCAGAATGAGTTTGAGGGAGGTGGGTAGGGCTTCACCATTGAGTGCTCTCCTTCAGTCATCTTTCTCAAGCTCAGTTCAACCTTAGCCCAACATTTTGAGATGTTCTCAGTAAGTTGAAGAGAGACATTTACTTCAAAAGGGGGAAAGGGGTCCTCATATCTAACAAAAGCAGATCAAAGAGGCCATAGGAATGGAAGAGAAAATGCCCTGGATCACTTGCACTCAAGTTCTGAAATGCACACAACCACTGAGAGTCAATGATGGCTTAAGAATTATCACTTATCATTAAAGGCAGAGCTGGTAAGACTGGCTATGATACATTTTGCTTGATCAACTTTATAAATTCAAAATCAATCAAGGTGGCTCCTTTATGGCAATCCCTTCTGGTGCACATTTTCAAAGAGTGCCTAAAAGGTTTTACGACAGGAGACAGAATTGGACAAGTAATAAGGCACCCCTGGTTCTGGTCTTGATTCTGCTGGTAAACTGCAGTGTGGCCTCAGGTTTTGGATCTTTGAAGTTCCTTAAATATTATGAGCCCAACTTACTCTCCTGCACAATGTTGGGAAGGGACAAAATGATATTTAGGGTTCCTTCTACATCCAACATTCTCTTCATTTATGCTTCTATAAATGCTCTGGCCATTTGAATCCCTCTATAAACACATAGATGTACAACTTTGAAAAAAAACAATCACAGAAAACAGTAAGTAATTTTTTTAGGAAGGCTGAAGGATGGGGGGAGAGTTGGGAATGTATGAGTCCTGATAAATATGGCGCATGTTGGAAGGAATTCCCTGTATTTCAGTAACAGTATAGTTACACACGAAAACCATTTGAGCAACTTGGGAGGACCTCTTGGAATGGAACTAATGTTCCATTAGTTTTAGATGCCTCTTAAGGGAGATCATTTTCAGACATGGCCAATGTGTTGATTGGTTTTGTTAAAAGAGGCCAGAGATTGCTCAAGATACCTGACAAGGGATAAAAGCATCAAGGAAACAAAAACTACAGATATGAAATGCACAAGTTCAGAAGGGAGTAAAGGAAGAAACATTTTGTCCCTCTTCTTTTACACTGTGCACTTTATAAACTAACATCTGTGATTTCATAGGTGATCATCTTTTTTTCTTTGTCTACCCAAATGTTCAGGTTTGTTGATGGCGGAATTTATAAGAAATAGATAGAAAACAAATTTAAGTGCCGAACCAAGCCTGAATCTGGCCTGAGGTTTTCAAAATACTAAGTCATAGGGATTCACCATTTCTTCTGTTCTACTCTGTGTATGGATATGGCCATTTTATTTCATGTGAGAGAAGTTCAGAATAGCTTTTTCAAAGGAATTAATTTGAAGAGATGTGGGGGAAAGCAATGTACATCATAGTGGGATCTTTTTCCTATCCAATGTATTACCTGCTTGGTAGTGAACCACCTTGAGCTGTAACCGATTTGTAAAGTAACTCCAGATGAACTTCCTTTATTAACACAACCGGTAAACTTTGTATTGCCTTCCTTTTCAATGCCTCTATCACCATTACCGCAAACTCAGTTGTAATTATGATGTCTTATTGCAATGTTAAAAAAAATCAGATAAAAAGATCTGTTGAGCCTTGCAGTCAATCACTCAATAAGTATTTATTAAGTGCCTACTGTGTGCCAGGGACTATGCTACCCTGCTCTTGAGGAGCTTGCAGTCTAATGAATGTACCTTGAATTATTACATCTAATGGATCAGGACTTTAGAGCCAGGAGAGAGCTGGTTGGAATCCTGCCCCTGCTACTTTCTTGCCATGACTTTACTTTGGGAGGGGCCCTCCATTTTTTCATCTGTAAAAATGGGAATAATAGTATCTGTAGTCACTTCACCAAGTAGCTGGCAAGGCTCAAAATGAAGGGTAGAGTCTTTATGATGGTTTGGGCAGTAGAAAAAGTTCTGTTTCCTTCCTGGTGTTGCGGTCTTGTTTATACCCCTCTTCCACTGGGCATCCCTTTCAGCAACTTCCTGAGTCACATATATCACTGTTTCCATATGGGTGTCTTGTATCCTCAATGACATAAACTCAAAAAGGGTCCTGAGCACATCACACATTCCTTTTGAAAACCAAGAAAATGGGAGGCATGGATGATTAATACTGAATGATGGTTCGTGATGTCCATTGAGAAAAATGCCAAGAATGCCGCTTGTCTCTTTTAGCCCAACACTGCTGCCGCCTGCCCCTGAGCCCGTAGTCATCCCCTCCAGCGAGGGTTCTGGAAGCTCCAGTGAATCTGACAGCAGTTCCGAGTCAGATTCTGACAGTGAAAGCACCTCTAGTGACAGCGAGGGCAACGAGGAATCCCGCAGCAACACACCTGAGGTAACTGACTCCCTGCCTAGTGCTGGCCATACAAGGCCCTGCTCCCAGCTGGGTTTTCTTCTTTTCTTTTTCCTTCCACTCAAGTCATTTGGTAGCTCTTTTGTTTGTTTAGTGGGAAGAGAGCTGAATTCAAAATCAAGAGACTTGGTTTTAATGGCAGTCCTAATATTAGCTGTGTCTCTCTGATCAGTTTGCTTAACCTCTGAGTCACAGTTTCCCTGTCTGTAAGATGTGAATAATGATATTTGTACTGCCTACCTCAAAGGAATATTTTGAGGAATGTGCTTTGCAAAATTTAAATTATATAACCATGAGTTCTTATTATTAGTGCATAGAGGATTGGCTTTGGAGTCAGGGGACTTGCGTTCAAGTCCTCCCTAGGTGTAGCTGTGTAACCACAGGCAAATCTCTTAAGCTCTCAGGTCCTAGGTAGCTCTCTAAGGCAAAGGATCTAGGTTTCCAGGGGTCTGTAAACTTGGGCAGAAAAAAATTCAATCTTAATTTTCACCAACCTCTAGCTGAAATTGAGCATTTACTTTAATTATTTAAATAACATCATTTTGAGAAGGAGTCTATAGGATTTACCTGATTGCCAAAGGGGTCCATAACACAAAATATGCCCTATATACAACACAAGGCCTATCTTAGCCCATAGGAAATATTTTTTTTCCCAGTGGAGATAGGATCTTATACAATGATATGTCTACAAACCAGATACCAATCTAAGTTTAGAAGGATTCATTAGCAGTAGGCTAGTCTCTATTCAGGAATTCCTTAGCCATGTCAACTCATGAAAGGATGGTGGAAGTATGTGAGTGGTGCCATCGCATAAAAAAAGTAAGAAGGAATGAATGGAAAAGAAAACAAAAGCACTTTAAAAACAGCTAGGCACAAGACCCCATTACACAAAAGTTTCTTGAGGATGAAACTGGAGTGAGGACAACAGGTGAAAAAGAAAAAAGATCTGAAAGATGTTTTATACCAAATTCTTTTTGCCATCAAGATAGCAGAGCTAGCCTATTGTAACTTTACCATCAACAGTTGCCGCAGATGTTCTCCCGGAGGAAACAGAAATGGTACTAAAGAAAACAGAGAGGGGGAGAAGCAGTTGAATTAGCTTAGAGCTTTGTGTGGGCCAAAGTAACCTGAGAAAGAATTCTTGAAGGTAACTGGGTGAATGGATAGGATGGGAGAAACCATTGCAGACTAAGGGAACTTGCCTGACATGGATGCAGGAGTGAGTAGTGTGTTTGGGGGATGGTAAGTGGATATCACTAGGGCACTGGGTCTGTAATGGTAACATATTAGAGGGAACCTTAAAAGTGAGGTAGTAACTACCAAGTGTCAATATGCCGAGGACACTGATGGCTTTCACCCAATGTCAAATTCATTTTCTGTTGTTGTTTTGCCACCCACAGCCAGATCCTCCTTCAACCAACAAGTGGCAGCTCGACAAATGGCTGAACAAAGTGAACCCTCATAACAAGACCATTATAAGCAACCAAAATGAGACTTCCAATGAGAACAGTTCTCTACTTTCCATTACCCCCCAAATTGAAATACAGAATAAGGGAAAAGTCAATTCTGGTCTATTCCAGATCGAACCCAAAGAGCGGCCCCTCCTGAGCCCTCTCAGGGAGAAAGCTCGACAAAGGCTCATCCAGAAACCACCTCCTCCTGTAGAGACCAAAAACTCCAGGCAGAAGTCACCTGCTCAAAATGAAGCAGCCTCACAAAAGACCGTAGGCAAAAAGCAACCCCAGAAGGTTGAAAGGACACCCAGTACTGAAGAATACCCCTGGCCTAGACCAAATATTCAGCCCAGCAACACTCCCAAAGAAAAAGATACACTGGAACACCCAGAACAGGGTGCCAAAGCACGGAATAGAGCTGCAGTTGGAAAATTGGCCCCAAGGAAAGAACCCAAACTTACTGCAGCATTTATTGCTGAAAAGAAGAAGTTCAGAGGCTCTGGAAAAATTGTCCCCAAGTCTCGAGAATTTGTCGAAACTGATTCTTCGACCTCAGACTCAAACACTGACCAAGATGAAGCTTTACAGGTCAAAGTGGCACCTCCTGGTCCCACTCTGACCAGTGCTGTCAAACCTAAGGAGGCTTCAGGCAGTAGCACCATCAGTGTCAGCACTTTAACAGGAAGCAGCAGCAGCAGCAGCAGCAGCAGCAGCAGCAGCAACAGCAGCAGCAGCAGCAACAGCAGCTTCTGTATGGATATCACCACCAATGAGGTGGAGGAGCAGTTTTTCTCACCTCTGCCCATTGTGCAAACGGAACTTCTGTCCCCAATACATGATTACAATGACGCTAAAGAACTTTGGGTCAAAATAGATCTTGGCTTACTATTTAGAGTACCTGGCCGAGACCCACCTGAAGCGACTTCCACCAAGACTGAGCCCAGAGAAAATAACACCAAACCACCACAGTTTTCCCAGTCCCGAGAGTCACCTGGCCCTTCATTTGCTGAGAAGATGCCTGCCAAGAACAAGAGGAAATGCAAGGTATGTCACCTAAGGTTGAGATGCCCATTGTTCAAGTTCACACTCAACAAAATCCTACTGCTTGTTAAAGTACAGTCCCAAGAGCTGCATCTGTTGAGAACAGTAATGCCTTTTAAATAGAATAAAGTATGATTTGGGTATTTGCCCTGCTGACAAGTCATAGTCCCCAGGTTAGTCAGGAATGGCAGCTGCGTTCTATGACAGGGGAAAGAAATGGACAGAGAGAGTTGGTTCCCCCTCTCCTGGGTCTCCACCTCCCTCCTCTGTGGTTTAGGCCCGAGAGGTGCTCTCTCCTTTCCTCTCCCCTCTATGGAAGCCAAGGGTTGTCAAAATGGCTACATTTTTTAAAAGTTCTACCACCTTCTTCCTTCCTCACCAACTGTAGAGACACAGAGGTACATCATAACTGCCTTTCCCTGATGAGCATTCACACACAAAAGACATTCCATTTCAATCCTCCTTGTTCCAGGTAGAGACAAAATTCCAAGCAACAGTGATCTTAGGGATTCTGTTTATGGACAGTATAGAAAACCTAGAACAGAGAGGCTAAATATAAGGTTAATGAACCTTGCTTTCTATGGGTGTTTTGGCTTGTGACAGCCCCGTGACTCAGGGCAAACAAGAGGTACCCTGAAGATGAAGTGTAGAACCAACTTTTCAATGACAAATAATATATTCTTGAAAATTTCTCTCTCCTCAATCAAATCAGCACATCATGTGCTACCTTTCCAGGTTATTTCTCAGAGAAAAGGCCAATGACCATCATGGCTTTTAGCTAGTTGAGGAGGTAATGCTCCTCCATGTGACTTGCATCACCTTCAGGAGGGAGGCAGAGGAGGCAGGAAGGACTCTCTCATTCCCTGTCCATAGCAAAGCTGCTGCTCTGCCCCAAAGAGGAAACTTGATGCTTTCTGAAAACAGTCATTTCATTTCAGGGATGGGTGAAGGGTGGGAGAAGAACTTCTCTGATTTGCACACATCTGCAATCAGAGTGAAATCTCAGAGCCTGCTGACTGTATTGCAATTGACAGAAAATCTGTGTGGCAGATAACCCTGGAGCTCTATTCTTAGTTAGAATGACTATCTCCAGCAGAGTAAGTTTAACTTATGGGCACCCCAGGAAAGATGCCATGCTCTTTGTAGATTGCCCTAACACCCTCCCAATCTCACCTTTTCTATCACAGCCACTTTACTAGCTCTTGGCTTGGACAAGCTTTGTGCCTGTGACGATAACTTTGGTTCTATACTGTTCATTTGGGGAGCATCATGAGAGAGAAAAGAGGCAGGCCGAAGGTTACCATATCTATCACATGCCCGACCATGTATTCAGAGCACAAGTCAGCTCTATCTGCACTGTCTGATGTTTGGCTGGTCAGATAGCAGTTGGCAAATAAACGGTACCTGTAATTATATAAGCATCTCTGACCCACCCACCCCATATTCCTATTTATAAAAAGCAGTCTGTCCTAACCTTAGAACTTACTATTCCCTACAAGTAGAATGTTTGTATATAGATCCTGTATGATTCATGCTTTCCTTTTTATTAAAGCCATCTGACCCTTTGGACCTGTTCTCGGAGAGCAAGAAGCAGCGGCTAGAAGATATTTCACCTTCCTGTCTGCTCCCACCCTGCATTTCACCAATACCCAGTAGTCACAGATTCACAAACACTAAAGAGTAAGTTTGACTTGATTCTTCGAACATTAATCCTATCATTTAAGTGTTCTAAAGAGCTCCAAGTACCCCCAGAATTGGGGGAACTCCATCCCAAAGGACCCTCAGGTAAGAGAAGGGCATCCAGCACAACTGGTGAGCGTAAAGGGCTGGTATATGTGGGTAGCAGCGATCATTGCATTCCCCAGATTTATCCTGGCAGCAGTTCTATGTGCCATCTCATAGAACCACTGCATAAGACCCAAATGGCATTTGTCTGAAAGGAGAAAAGAAACTAAAGAGACCCATGGCAGGCTGACACTAATCCTTCTACCCCATCCATCAAATGGCCCAATGACCAACAATCTCCAGTGCCAATTTTGATTAAGCAGATGACTTCACAAAAGAAGTAACTTGTTGTCCCCCTATCTTGAGGTCTAAAATCTTCTGGCACTGTTTGGGGGGGGGAGGTGGGTCATACTTGGAGAGAGGAGAGGATAGTTGATGAGAACAGCAGAATCAGTGACTCTCAGACCTTCATGAGGATCAGTCAGATGGTACTGGGAATAAATAAAGGAGATCTACTGCTTTAAATGGCACTGAGTTTTCCACACCTTTTTGACCACCCTCAGAAGGCAAGAGGCTTGCAGGCTGGGACATTTTCGTTGTCTACCAATCAGCCTCCTCCCCTTCTTCCTCCAACTGCATAAACTTTTCAGTGCGAAGTCCAACTCTCTCTATTCCTCTGTGATATTTTGGCTATATTTCTTCCTGGATTCTAAATCTAAGTTAACTAACTGTCATGCCAGCTGCTTAAAGTATTCAGCCTGGATAATTATTGCCATAGATTCATTCACAAGTAAAGATGACTTCCATCAAATGTCAGTCTCTGAGCCTATTAGTAGCCCACAGCCTAGCACCAGTCTGGCTAAATGCTGATAAAGCAATGGATTTCCCAGCTTGTTGTTTAGTAGCAGTGAGTTGGCATAAATCTTATCTGCCACTGTTTGCACACTTCATCTCCCTCACTGCTTATACCTCCCTGTTTCCTGAAAGATACTACTCCCTCCCACTTTGGCCAGCTTCCACTCCCACTTCCCCTTACAATACACACTCAGAACACAGGTAGTTCCACCTTCATTCCCTGAAACTGTGAAATGCCTCAGGACGGGGAAGCACTTTTTGGAAAGCCCCCTCCAAATCATAGCTAATGTTTAAAAATGCCCCAGCTGCCAGGGTTCCGATGCATGTGCTGCCAGGCTCAAACCGTTCCAAGACATCTTCCAGAGGAAGGAAAGAATTGGAGTCCAGAAGAAAGCTGGCAGAACTAGCAGCCAGAGACTTGGAAAAAGTTAGATTATCTCTAAGGCCAGTCAGGATAATGAGGTTCTGAGAAGGAAAATTCCTCATGCAGAATTCCTGCAGGTAATGAATATTAGTGCCAGGGCCTTAGATGTTTGGCCTTTTCCTCTCATCACTTACCACAACTGTCTCTTTTCATAAGCAAATCATTTATGTTTTTCTTTCTATGCCATATGTAGGGGGTTTAAGCGAGAAAATGGAGGCAGTTTCTCTGAGCAAACATCTCGTTTTCCATAATATCTTTTCTAGTCTTTTTAAATTTTCATGACTAGGGGGACCTAGGACCTTTTGCTATTTGGGAGGAGGGGGATGGGACAGAAGAAAATGGGTCTACTTTGTCATTTTAAAACCACCAATCAGAACATAAGATATCAGTGGTACAAAGAGGGTGAAGAAAAACAATTTCTCTCTCTGAAGGCTTCCCCTGGATATCCCTTTAGGTAGCCATTCTGCTCTTTACATCTTTAGCTAACTGATGATTTCCATGAAAATCTTGGAAAGCCCCTGGAGACCAAGATCTCTTTTCCATGTGGAGAAGATGATCTTAGGTCTTTGCTGGGCCCTAAAGATTCACCTTGCTGGGAGAGTTGTTCCCTGTCATCAAAGGGGAAATTGCTGCTTCACTCCCTTCTCCTCTTGGAGCTAGCTGACTAGCTGAGTAAGGAAAAAGAGTGCTCTACCACCACATCCTCACTGATGCTGCTAGACTAGTCCCCTCATCGAAGGGCTTCTTCTGCGAAGTAAAATGCCCCAATCCCCAGGCTGCCAGGGCTTTGGGTAGATAAGGAAGGCCCTCCTTCCCAATTTGCCCCAGGGGACTACAGTGGACCTATGTGATGTCATATGCAGAGTGCAGGAGCCAACCCTTCCATGATGGCTATATCTGCCCTTCTAGTGTGGCCCGGAGCACAGAAGCAGAAGGAAACCTGTAATAATCAGCCTCTGCCTCCTCGGTGCTAAAGCCCTTCTTGATATCTGCATGCAGAGATTTCTGAAGCTCGGTCACCTAGGTATTCCTTGGGCTTGGCTTAGTCTATATTTTGGAGAGATTTCACAAGCTTACGTTAGAGATCATTTTAATCACATATCATGACTGCTTTAAAATGACTTCTTTTGGGGAAAGCAATTTTAGAAAAACTATTGCTAATTTTTTTAAAATTCATTTTAGCCAATTATAATTATGGTGAAATACTTAGAGGGACTTAAAATTCTTCTGCATGGTGAAAATTGACATCACGGGGTAGGGGAGGCACAGTTATGGAACAAAAGATAGAGGATGACAAATATTATTAAAATTGGCAAATTTGTGCAACCCCAATGAGCTAGAACAAGGAGCCAATATTGACTTCCACCAGTTCAGGACACCATTCCGCTCCAGTGCTTGTTCATCTTTGATTTGCTGCTTTGAGATATTGTAAATCTATATCTTCTGACACTGACTGAAGTTGACCAAGAGGAAAACATAATTCTTGTTGACTCAATTTACTACTGAAAATTTTTGTCAATAATCATAGAAAGTAAATGACTATTCAGTGCAATATTAGTTGTGCAAGAAAAATGGAAATTCAAGTAATCTTCATTGATTAGACTAAAACAGTAACTAAAATAAAAATCTATGCCTGCACTCCCATCATAAATAACTACAAGTGCCTGAAGTCCTTTATCGGGGTTTTTGTAACTTTGGTTCTTTAGGCAGGTTGCCCATTTCTACAAGTTCTAAAATAAAGTGTGCTTGTATTTGAAAATGTGTAGTTTTGCTATGACTGAAAGACACATATTCTGGAAAGTGGGGTGTCCCAGATTTGATTGCCTGTCTGGTGCCTTTGGAGGCAAGTGTTTTGTGATGTCAGGTTGCTGAGGCAGTTTTGTTCACCTGAATTTGCCATTTTTTCCAGTAGGACTTTGTGGAATATGTGCACATCTATCTTAAGAGAAGCTCTCTCAGATCATTAGCCCATCATTTACTGAGTACTTCTGCTGAGAAGTTCTACTTAAAATAAGGAGAAACCTTCCTTTTAAATGGGGGAGGGGGAGTTAAAGTATACATTGTATTTCCTATAAAAATCCAATTAGCATGAATTGTTCTTGAAAGGCTGAATACATTACACGGAGGCCTAAATTATACCATTAAATATATCCTAGAGATGTGCTTCAAAGACCCAAACCTAACTTCCAGTGCATACACTCAATCTTATTGGAAGGCCATGATCATTAAGGGACTATGGCATCTCTCATCACTTAAAATGCTACCCTAAATGACAAGGAATAGGAGGAGAAAAAAGGGTTCAGAACACAAATGATTTTTGTTTTCCTTCACCAGAAATATTCCAGCCAAAAAAATGACAAAGAAGAGAGATGACAAGCTCTTCCCACCTCCATTGTCCCCATTGTCTGACGAGCCCCTCCATCGACGCATCAGTTCTGACAGCAGCAGTTCCTCCAGTCAGGAAGCTCCCATGCCCGCTGCTTTCCCGGCTGCCAGTTGTTCCTTTTCCAGACACAGAAAGAATGAGAGCAAGACCAATTTAAACTTCAGAATATGTGTAAGTATTTTGGCCAGGGGGTGGGAAGGGGGCGGTGTTCAATCCTGAGTTGAGCTCTAAGTGGGCAGAGGCGAGAAGTGGGGTGCATGAGGGTCGGTGCCAGTTGAGTGTGGTGAAAGGATTGACAGAGACTAAAATCAAAGGCCCTGGGAACTAACACTCTTGAGCAACTGATGAGGTTGGGGTATCGAAGAAGACAGCAATTGGGTTAGCCAGAGACTGAGTATTTGGGGGAGGAGAGACTGTACCTAGATGTCAGCAACAGATGTCCAGACAGAGTCAACTTTGCCATCACTCAGCAGCCTTCTTCTCTCCCTTCGAGGCTTCCCTTCCCCCCTCAATTTTATACTTTCCCCTTTGCTAACACAGAGAGATAATCATCACCCCCACTCACCCCCTTTCCATTAGTCTTAAAACGATATCCCATTCTGCCTTGAATTGATTGGGGGGGAAAATGGATTGCTAAGGGAGACTGGAAGGGCTCTTTGCCTGGAACTTTCTGAGTGGGACAGTTTAAACTGAGTTCTGCTATAAGTCAAGAGGAATGACTTAATGAAGACTAGAGGCCCTTTATGACCAAGGTTTCTAGAATTTTTCAACCTGAAGCCTTCCCAGTTTGGCAGGATCCACCAGAGCTTTTAATCAGCTGGCAAAGCCACTTTCCCACTACAATGATGATCAGAAGACAACATGCTGGTGGCAGCCCTGCCATATAGATCACAATACCTCTGGGATCTGTGCACCATGCCAGCACAATTCTGAGAGACTCGTCTCTTGCCTGCTAATTCTTAGATGAGAAACTTTATTTTAGACTTTGCAAATATTGTAAGAGATAACTATATGCACAGTACTTGGTCAGGTCAACAAGTTTTTTTAAAGTACCTGCCATGCTTGATACTGTGTTGAGTTCTGGAGATACAAAGACAAAAACAAAGTAGTTCCTAACCTCAAGGAGACTATTTGGAACTTATAATGTAGTGTGTGTGTGTGTGTGTGTGTAAATATATATATATATACACATATATGTATGTATGTGTATGTATAAGAACATACAAAATAAAGAAAAAGTGAGAGAGCATGGAATAAAGAAGAGATAGCAGCCCTCAGAGTCAGAAAGACTTGAGTTTGAGTTCTACTTCTGACACATATTGGCTGTGTGACCTTGGACAAGTGACTCAACCTCTTATCCTGGGCAGGTTATAAATTGCAGATTATAAATGACAGAATAGGTGTCACTTGGTAAAAGAATCCTTCCTGGTTTTGCTCCTAGAGGGAAGAGGGAAAGAATGAATGGAGTTTGTTGGGCAGGGGCATGCCATGGTCAGACTGGCACTTCAGCAATAGCCCTTTGATAGCTCAATGTAGGATGAACTGGAGAGGAGGCAGGGATCACTTCAGGCCAGGAGGACAGTCAGGTGACTCTTGCACTAGTGCAGGTAAGGATGGCCTGGCCTAGAGTAGTGACTGTGTGCATAACCAGAAGAGGACAATGTGAAAGAAGTTGTGTCAAAAGAACCAATGAGCCATGAAGACTGATTGGCTCTGCGGAGAGAGGCATGGTGAATGGAAAGCCAGGGGCCTTTATCTCCTTCACTTGATCGTTTACCAATTTGCATTTTTCAAGCAAACATGTATCGACCATCTGTTATTTGCAAGGAAGGTCCTGTTGCTGCCTCCAGTTCAGATACAAAACCAATAGCTTGCAAAAGATTTTCCTCCTAATCACCATTTTGAAGGATGGCCACCTTCATTTTACAAACAAGTACAAATTTACTATGGGAGGAGAAGGATCCCAGGCCTCCCTCTATGACAAAAGACCGCCCCCCCCCCCACGCCAGGAATATCAAGGGGGTTTCAGAAGACAAAAGAGTAAGTCTAGTAGAGAGGATAGACACTCTACACATAGCAATTTGGGGCAGAACCCTCAGTGTCTGTATTACTTCTGGCTCAGAACCCCTCATCTGAGGGGAAACAAATGAGTTAAGGCTCATCTGGTTCCAATTTAGTAGAGGGAAGAAAGGAAGGGAGTTAAAGAGACAGAGTATGTGAAAGATAACTTCCAATATACCCCCATTTTATGGATTCTCTGATTCATTTTTCATCATTCATGGTCAGCTTATCTCCCACCATCTAACACACCCCTATTGGCTGTTCTGTACTGAAGAAGGTTGAGAAAACAAGCTCAGCTTTTTGGTTGAATAGAATCAGCCTTGGATTTGGGGTTAGAGGAGTTGGGGTCAAATCCTGCCTGTGCTGCTTGCTTATCTGTATGACCCTGGCTAAGTCACTTCCACACCCTGGGCCTCATTTTACTCCTCTCCTCTGTAAAATGAGGGGATTTTACTAGATGACAGGTAAGGTCCCTTCTAGCTGAGAAGCTTTGATTTTATGGCTTAAATCAAAGCCTGGTTGAGGAGTTTCCTGCCAAAACACCGTGTTGCTCTCAAGTTACACATGGGATTCTCCACCGATTTGACTTAGCATTTCTATTAAGTGACTGCTATAGATGATTGAGAAACCGTTTTAGCACTTTCCCTAAGTTCATGGGGTACAGAGGACAGAAAACTTTTAAGTTCCATCTATACACAAAGATAGCATCACTAAAACACAATGTTGTATGAAAGGCATATGTACCTCCAGGTATCATGTTTACTAAGTTCTAATCACTTTTTAAGTCAATAAAATGCAGCAGTGCTGAACTACACAAAACAAGTCCCCAAATCTCTCCTGTCAATGTGGAGTGGGCATGGGCCTTGAGGGCCAATTTCACTGCAGAAAACACTGGCAGGCTCCAGAACATTCAAGGGCCTAAAGTTATGATTTTCACAGAAGCAACCGTGAAATGCTTTACACTAAATTGAAACACCAATAATGTCAGCTATAATCCAAGATGTTGACTAGGTTTTCCTTCATAATAACTCTGGGAGGTAAAACAGTGAAAGTATCTTTGTCCTCATATTACAGAAGAGGAAACTGAGATTCAGAAAGGCCAAGAGACCTGCCCAGGGTCACACAGCTACATCAAAGACATTGAACCCAGATCTTCTTACTCCAACACCTTTCTACTATATCACATGTTCTGAACAGTAACAGCACTTACTGTTCACCCTATCTGACACAATGACTATAATTAACATTACAAACTTCCTGTGGTTATCTTTGATAAGCCCTTGCAAAGTCATGTAGTATGAATCTATGGAATTTTGTTTTTACTAAGACTCTACTGTCAAGGCTAATTAGGTGCTTAATAAAATATTTTTTAATATAACAGTCATAAAACTTTTAATGCTAATGTTTATAATGTTTATAATGTCAATTCCACAATAATCCCATTTCTATTCACAGTGCCACAATTCTCCCAGGCACCCAAGCTTGAAGTCTGTAAGGCAATGTGGGGATAGTTTGTTTTTCACTAAACAAAGAGACAAGAGATGTGGGCCCTGGTCTGGGCTATTACAAATTTGCTGTGATTTGGGGCAAGTCATTGAACTCTTTCCAGTTTTCTGTTTCCACATCTGAGGTGCCTGCACTGCCTACTTCACAAGGCTACTATGCAGATCAAAATGAGACCATGCCAAGGACAATCCAGGAGCTCTGGGACCTACTGGCCCACTCTGCATTGACTGGAGAGATTTAGGGACTCCTTTGGTCTAGCTCAGCACTGTTACTTTTTATTGACTTAAAAAATGGTTAGACCTTAATATAAAGGTATCATTAAATACTACATAAATATAAGGGAACCTGAATTTTATTTTCATCCATTGGATTATTGACTTCATCTATATTAGTCTCAAATTGCACAATGTCATGAAATTGCAGAGTTACAAGAGGGACCTCAGCAGCCATTTGGGCCAATCCATACCCATAAAAGACCTCCCTCTACAAAATGGCCAACAACTGGCTGGCCATCAGCCTTTGCCAAAAGACACCCAGTGGCAGGAAAGACTCTCCACTGCCAGAAATAGCCCCTCTCATTTTGGGAGAGCAGGAAAATTGGCCACTGTAACTTTTACCCACACTCCCTGGTTCTGCCCTCTTGGGCCAAATGGTACAAATCTAATTTCTCTTTTACATCACGTCCCTTCACACACTTCACAACAATTCTCCTGAGCCTTCTCTTCTTCAGGCTAAATGTTCCAGTTCCTTCAACCCATCCTCAGATGACATGGACTCAAAGCCCTCCCCTGTACACTCTCTCCTTATCAATGCCATTCTTAAACTGAAGGGTTTCACCTAATTTCACTTAACCAGCATAGAATACAGTGACTCTACCATCTTCTTAACCCTGGAAGTTGTGCCTCTTGGAAGCCAGCACAAAATCATGGTGACTGGAGGTTGTCACATTCCACTACAGACACATATTGAGCATTTTATTTTTTAAGTGCCCACCCTCTAAAAGACCCTTGACTAAACACTAGAGTCTTGCTAGTCCCTGGGCCTTTTCAGCCAGTGCCTACCTAGCCTCAGAATGTGTGACACTGACAGGCAAGTGAGCTTGTCTTTCTTTTCCTGCTTTCTCAGTCTGTTCTCTGCTATCCACATCTCACTGTGGCAAAGACTGAGAGAAGATATCAGTCCATGTAAGTGGCAAATAGGTTACATTTATGAGTCTAAATCTGCCCCCAGGCAGATTGCTACTTGAAAGACCAGGCCCAATGTATGTCTAATCAGTCTCAAAGTCTCCAGCAGAGGATAGGCTTGTCCACAGATCATCTCATGAGCTGATGTTAAATGTGGTATTTAGACGTCTTTCCAGTGCTATGGAATTGAGGGTGTTTCACAAGATGCCGAGTATTCTCAATGTCAGACTTTCCCATCCTGCCTCACTCCCTGACCCTGTCACCTTTTCATTCACCATTTCTGTTAAGTGACTTCCTGATGACTTTAAACCTTTGGGAATGGGTATTCATGAGATACCGGAGGTATGTAATTACAGAAACTTACTGGCTGAGAGTTGAATGTCGTAGGAAAAATAAACCTAGTGATTGATTAGACTAAAAAAAGCTAAAGGGTATCTTTGTTTTTTTTTTAACCTTAAAACACTATATAAATGCTTTAATCCAGATATTCCATATCCTTATCCTACCCTGCCTTTCCTTCCAGTGTGCCCTCTAGATACCCTATATTTTATTGTTTTTATTCATTTATTGTTTATTTTTAGTTTTCAACATTCATTTCCACAAGATTTTAAGTTCCTAATTTTCTCCCCATCTCTCCACTCCCCCCATCCCAAGACTCCGTACATTCTGATTACTCTTCCCCTTAATTTGCCCTTCCTTCTATCACACCCCTCTCTTCCCCTATCCCCATCTTCTCTCTTTTCTTGTGGGGCAAGATAGATTTCTATACCCCATTACCTGTATTTCTTATTTCTCAGCTGCATGCAAAAACAATTCTCAACATTTGTTCCTAAAACTTTGAGTTTCAACTTCTCTTCCTTCCTCCCTCCCTCCCTCCCTCCCCATTCCCATAGAGAAGGCAACCAATTCAATATAGGCTATATATACGTGTGTAGTTTTGCAAAAGACTTCAATAATAGACATGTTGTGTAAGACTATTTCCCTCCATCCTATCCTGCCCCCCCATTTATTCTATTCTCTCTTTTTGACCGTGTCCCTCCACAAAAATGTTTACTTCTAATTACTCCCTCCTTCCATTTGCTCTACCCTTCTATCATCCCCCCACTCCACGTATTTCCTTCTCCCCTACTTTTCTGTAGTGTAAGATAGATTTTCATACCAAATTCAGTGTGCCTCCTTAAGCCAAATGTGATGAGAGCAAGCTTCACTTTTTCCCCTCTCATCTCCTCCCTTTTCTCCTCCATTGAAAAAGCTTTTTCTTGCCTCTTTTATAAGAGATAATTTGCCCCATTCTATTTCTCCTTTTCTCCTCCCAATATATTCCTCCCTCACCCCTTAATTTTATTTTTTTAGATATCATCCCTTCTTATCCAATTCACCCTATGACCTCTTTGTATATGTGTGTGCGTATATATAATATACACACACATACATGTATATGTGTACATGTGTGTATAATCCCTCCAAATGCTGAGAAAACTTTCAAGAGTTACAAATATTATCTTTCCATGTAAGAAATGTAAACAGTTCAACTTTAGAAAGTCCCTCATGATTTCTCTTTTCTGTTTACCTTTTCATGATTCTCTTGATTCTTGTGTTTGAAAGTCAAATTTTCTATGCAATTCTTCTCTTTTCATCCAAAATGCTTGAAAGTCCTCTATTTCATTGAATGAGCATTTTTTCCCCTGAAGTATTATTCTCAGTTTTTCTGGGAAGGTGGTTCTTGGTTTCAATCCTAGTTCTTTAGATTTCTGGACTCCCTGAAGCCTATTCTGGGTCCTGTCCTTGCCACACCAGGTGTTGGGCTGCGCTCCGCTCCACACCCGGTGCGATAGACTTTTCCTGTTGGCCTTCCAGGCTGTCTTGGGTTGGAAATCTCACTCTGTTGTTTTGTGGCTTCTGCTTCTCTAGAATTTGTTTAGAGTCATTTTTAAAGGTATTTTATGGGCTATGAAGGGGAGCTTCTACAGGTCCGTGTTTCTGCTCTACCCTGGTATCTTCATTTTATATTGAAGACATGTCACTTCAATCTGGTTAAAGCATTCATGGTGAGAGATTTTGCCAAAAAGTTGAGTTAATAAGAGTGTTTTGGTTTTTTTAAAACAGGGTGAAGATACCTACAATCAGGGTCCCAGCATTGGGCTTCTGGATAGTAATCAACTGGAGATGGCTACCTGGTCTTCAATGTCCTCCCTCACCAATGGGAACTCAGAGACCAGAAGACCTCGGATTCATTTTGATGATGTGTATGTTGTCTGAAATATTCCAAATGTCTCATTTCTGTCTTGGATGGGGCACTGACTGGAAGACTTCTCCATCCTTTCCTCTGTGTAAAATGTCATCTCTGTGCAAATCAAGTGAAGGAAAACTGTTGACCAGAATGAGGCCCTCAGGCCAGGCTCAGGCAGAGGCACAAACAAACCTTGGCATTTTCCCCACATGCTGTACTCTTGATTGTGCTAGTGCTATTTCAATGTTTCCAATTAAGGAGGCTTAATTCTAGCTTGCTTTGTTCCACTTTTATGCTTGCTTCCTCCAGTGAAGATGTATGCTGGGGAACCAATAGGAATTTCTGATCTATTTTATCTATGTAAAGCTCCTACTCAGGGGAAGGGGGAAAGAGGGTGAGCAGAATTTATTCAGATGGGTCATTTCTATATTCCAGAGAGCCATTTTGCCCATTTGTTTCTAGGTCTGTCATAATGGGAGCAGATATGTTGTCTGCATTTTGCTAGGCACTGTATGGGGATTCATAGCAGAAATGTTTGGGCTGTTCAATCTTTTAATCAAATGATGCCAAAGCCTACTGAAAGACTGAATTTTGTTTGTTTAGGCCTCACAATGCCGACTATTACATGCAGGAGGCCAAGAAGCTGAAGCACAAAGCTGACGCACTGGTACGTTCCCACAGAGTTGTTCTGCTTTTTCCCCTTGAACAATGCATGCTTCTGAAGAAAACCCAATGGGGACCAGCCCTAGCACCAACATTTCCAGCAGCCCAGCACAAGCTCCCCCTGCCCGGCAGTGCCTCTGCTGAAAAATGAGGAAGGTGGCTCCTGTTTCCACAGAGTATTCATATTCCTAACCCTGACATCCTCCACTTGGGATGGATGCACAAATTGCTTTCTTCCCCACCTCCAAGGATTGAATGGTTTACGTTGTTATTGTTTTGCTTTTTGAATGAAAATCAGTTTCAAAAAGTCCTGGAGGCTTAGGAAGAGAATTTTGTACTTCCTCTATGAGGTAGTAGGAGGCATCCTTGGCCCACACCTAGCCCCCCTTGCAGATGTACCTTAAAAGATCAGGAAAAGAACTATAACATCTATTTGGCCTCTCACTGACAGGAGCACCTCAAGACCTTAGGAATACCAGTCCTTTCTCTCACATATAAAACTGGTAGATTTGAGCCAGAAGCTCTGATTGTCATTAAGCTAGCTCTATTTCCTGAGATGCTCCACTCCTCAGTGAGGAGTTCAGGCTAGGAACGTAGAATAAGATAATGCTGACACCTCTTCCCCTAGAAGGCCCTCCCCCTAGATAAGCCCATAAAGGGAAGCACTCTTAGTTTCCACATTAACCTGTTGCCCCTTGCTAACAAACATGTAGCTGTCTGTGCCAAGGAGGGCTTGCTTCCATGTACTCTGCCGTTCTCCATTCTGGAGTCTTTTTAGGAGTGGCATGTTGCTCTCTGCATCCTCACCTTTGACTAAGCCTGACACCATTAGGAGAGGTGTTTGAGCAGAAATAACCTGAGAATGCACAGCACAGCATGGCAGGGCCTGTGGCGAGAACTTCTCTGCTACAGGAAGCTTGACCCTGACAGAGCTCTTACTGGGGAACCATGCTATTGCTGTGCGATGTACAAGTTCTTGGCAACCAACCACCAATTCCTAAGAACTACCCATCAGCATGTGCCTCACAAGCTGTCACTTTTGTTCTTATTTTGGTCAAATAAAGTCATACAGCTGCTGGCTGGGATGAACATCCCGCTGGTCAGAATCATCCCCTCCAAAATAATTATTTCACGAAGCTCCAAAATGACACGAGGAGAAATGCAAAACTGCCATCTCGGTTTGAAATGCTGGGAGAATGGGGCATGTGATTAGTGCAAGCGCTGAGGAAGAACTAAAAGACCTGTGATGGTAGCTCTCTTTGGAAGTCCACAAATTGCTAGCACAACTAAGAGAGGACCTCAGGTCTTCCATGCTGAGTCACAACACAAATGAGAAAGTAAATTAAATGTCCTTCAGGTAAGCTGAACACCTGAGACAGAGAAATTACTTAAGACCAGGCATCAGCCTTTATCCTTCTCAGGTTGGGTCTATCTGCCACCAAAGCCAGTACAACAGCACCAGAGAAAGAGGTCAAAAATTAGGACTAAGAGTCCCCAAAAGATAGGCACCAACATGAGGCTGGGAGCTAATGGCTTAAGGAAATTACCTTGTGAGATGAGAAGGAAAGAAAAAAAAATACCACCAACACCACCACAGAAATCTCTCACATGCATGCACAGGTTTTCCCAGAATAGCTTTGATTGAAAGGCTGAATTTCATGCAAATAAATATTTACCCAACAGTTTACAGAAATTAAGCTATGGTTTTCTGCAGTACATAAAAGCTGAAGCACATGTATTCATTTTAAGGAGAGAGAGCCATTGTCCCAGCAGATTCAGCTGGATCTGTAACTCAGATCATTCTCCAGTGTTACTTAATCCTTTGTTAGAAATAGCTACTGTGCCATTTTGAGAAGTGAAACTCTTACAGTTGCCTAGAAAATATTTTGATAAGAGGCATAGAGAAAAATTGTCAAATATATTGGCTGTTTAACATAAAAGATCACATTAGTGGAAAGTGTACATCTAGCTATTAGAAATGGAAAATGTCAAATACTCTTATATCCTCAAGAGAAAATGTCATATACAATATTCATTACGCATCAAAAGAAATTAGGATGCCTGAGTCAATTTCAGGATGACCATTATCGGAGATCAACCCTTTTGCCATTAAATTCTCCTGAAATAAAATATTTTGGAATGCTATATTTGGGGCTTTTGGACACTATTGCAGCACATCATTTACAATGAAAGTGATGAGATTTTTGTCAACAGCCCTATCATAACTTCACATTTTTCATGACAAATGGCACCAATCTGTTACTTCTCTCCCATGTAGCAGGGTGCTCACAATGAGCAGTGAATCAAAGCAGAAGGGGAAAATGGACAAAAGGCTACAATTTCAGTCAAAGCTGCAGCTGGGTCTCATTGAGGCAGTCTACACTGCTCCCTATCTACCTGGCCAAAGGAGGGGAGGAAAGGGTGGATAGATTTAATTTTTTTTATATCTCTTTTTCTTTTGTGTGTGATAGTCACCTCCAAAATCCAGTCCATTCATCCTTGAGGTGAGTGGATACCTTTTAAAAAAGTGTTGCATTCTTTGTGTGATCTCTTTTTGAAGGAGAAAAGCTGAACAACCATTTGTCCATTTCAGGTAGAAAAGTTTGACAAAGCTGTATATTACACTGATGCAGCTCTCTCCTTCATCGAGTGTGGCAACGCAATGGAGCGGGACCCATTGGAGGCAAAATCTCCATACACCATGTACTCTGAAACTGTGGAGCTCATCAGGTTAATGTCCTTACTGTGATCATTTTCATTAACTCATTTCAGTCATAATTAGGACCTGCTATGTTTTAAAAAATATCATTTCAACATATTAATGATTTGTCCAAGGCATCTTCATTCCTGAAGTCATCGTAATTAGTTCTTGCCATTTTATTAATGTCATGGAAAATTTATAATTGATGGACACTGCTTCTATAAATTAGCCCCTTTAGAGGTTATGATGTGTTATAATTTGTAATATTCATAAAATTAAAATGGAAATGTAGTGGGTGGAAATAAAGTATAGTCATTCCACCGTTTGGCAACGACACTTGTCTTTTAAAAGGTGTAGTTTTATCATTCAAAACCCCTAAAGTGGGGCTATCTGGATTTCCATTATAAACCCTGTTTTCTGTTCTGATTATAAAAAATTGTTCTGAGCTCCAAGTTGGCATTTAAGGTCACAGATGGAGAACAGACTTATTTTTTCCATTTGTACTGCCATTTGAGGGAGAGGAGGGGGAAGGGGGGGAAGAGGGGAGGGGAGAGATTCAGCTACAAAGTTTCCTGGTTTCATTTACTTTTAAAAAATGAAATTTTCCAGGCTATTGGTCTAGGTTGTGAAGGAGACAAAAGTCATTTAAGGAACACACATAAGAAAAAAAAAAGGAAAAAATCATCCCTTCTGATCTTTGCAGAGCATCCATTATTAGAGCCAGGAGGGACCTGTGAGAGTGTCCCATCTGACCCCCCTCCCTAGCTCAAAGGGGAGTTGGAGCTGCCCATGGTCACTCATCTGGGAAATGAGAGATCCAGGTCTCCTTACTTCTAATCCAAGGGTTCTTTCCAACTGTGCCTTGCTGTAACAACTGCTCAGTTGGAAATTGGGCCCTGATATCTCAGCTTCCTGTGGCAGACCCACTTGGTGTCTCAATTCAACCAGTATTTGCATATAGGATGGAAACAGTGTGTAACTAATGATTGGAGCATGATCTCAATTAAATAAGATAAACTAAGGGACCAGATCAACCTCACCAAAGTAGAGGGATTAATGGGAACTCTCCATCCTTGCCCTCTGCCATTGGTGAACCTCACCCATTCCCACAAAAGAGTGCGGAGGCACTAGTAAAGCCCACCTCTCCTATTTCCTCTACTTATTTTGCAAAGCTACAACATCTTTCTAGACTTTACTAGGGAAATAACACCAGGTAAAATTCGTTCCTCATTGCCACTAGTCCCTTACAGTTCAATGGCACTTCAGTGTCCTTGCTAGGCTTCTGATCCTGCTTTGAAAGAACTGGGATTTATTGCATGGCACAACTATGCTTTACATTATACAAGTAGGGGAAGGGGTGGGGATGGGATACATCAAGTCCCTGTGTCTAAAAACAGGCAGTCACCAGGACCAGGGCAGCAATGGAGCAAGAGGAAGCAGAAGCTCTCTAAAGTGTATCTCATGTGGGGGGTGGGGGTGGGGTGGGTGAGGGGGAGACAGGGAAGTTAGAATTCCTACCTGCACTCCATTACCTCCTTGTAAATGAGAACTCATCAAAGCTTTCATGTACCTTTAAACTTCCTGATGCAACACTGAACCCTATTACTTATTCTAGCACAAGTACCTGTGAAATTGCATTAAAACTCAGTACAATGATTTTATGCAATGAATTGATTTTCAAGAGCCTCAATGTACTGAATGGAGTGTGCTTAGTTAAAAGGGGAAAAAAAAGGAGGGGGAGGGGAGGAGGCATTCTTCCCCTTTTATAACCCAAATGGGGCAATAGGAAGGAATTTTTAAAAACTGCAACAACAGTACAGTAGCCCTCCAAGTAAAAGAGGCACAGATCTTAGAAGTGAACTTGACCCTTTCTTTAGAAATGGCATGTTGTATAGAAAATACTGAAGAAGTCTTTCAAAGACTAGTCAGAAGATGAAACCCCATAGTGCTGGTATCAGAGCTGGCATCACATTGAGCGCATCTGTCATCGACAGATATGGTTAATTACTACCTGCCCACCTTTTTGCCTACCAGCCACCCATCAATGAGCTGTCCAGCTCCTGTTTCCCAAGATATAATTGTGATAGGCTCACATCCTTGTAGGGGGCAGGGCAGAGAATATGGAATTCACTGCCCTACTTATATGACCTGGAGTAAGTCACTTCCCATTACTTATCTGAAACAGGAGTTGGATCATCTGACCTCCAAGGTCCCAGTCAGCTGGATACCACCCATCAGACATATACTATATCACCATAATAAAAATAGGTCACATTTATATAGCACCTACTGTGCACCAGGCACTGTGCTTAAACACTTGTACAACAACCCTGGGAGGTAGGTGCTATTATGATACCCCTTTTACAGATGAAGAAACTGAGGCAGACAGAGGTTCAGTGAGTTGCCCAGGGTCACACAGTTGGGAAGTGTCTGAGGCTGGATTCGAATTCACAAAGACGAGTCTTCCTGACTCCATTGACTTCCTGACCTTTGTCAATACATACATATGTAGGTCCACATGGGGATTTTGTGTAGAGGTGGAATTTAGGTGCCTTCCTCTGAGTGGGGAACTTGGCATTGGGAGAAGTTTCTGCAGCCAGACTGGCTGCTCTCGTACCACTTCTTGTCTCAGAAGGGTACCTGGGACCCAGAGGGGACATCTGATCCGCCTACGGTCCCAGGGTCAGCAGGCATACAAGACAGGACTTGATTGAACTTGGGCCTTCCTGACTCCAAGTCACCTCTAATATGTAATGTATGCGTGTATGATGCATACATGTAAGTATGTAAAAGAGATTTCCCACAAAAACATCAGAAAAGTATTGACCAGAGAGTATGAGCACAATGCAACACATTATAAAGAGAGAACTATACAGAATGATAGAAAGCATGTCATCAGAGAAGGGCATTACCAGACAAAACCCAAACTCCTAGAATGGCGGACAGCCAAGAGAGCCCGTCCGTTGGTGCCATCCCTCCCCTACCTTCTTGAGAACACGACGATGGCCCAGTCCCATCAGTAAGCACCTGTAAGGGGCCCTGAGCAGCAACACAAGAGGGAAAACCCCAAAGGAGGAGCTTAGGATTCCTGGATTTCCAATATTTCAAAGGTCATTCAGCCACTCTCCCAGAAAAGAGCTGTGTTTGCTTTACTTTCAGGATATTATATGGAGCCTCTCCTAGGAAACTGTCCAGACTGTGATTTCCCACATTTTCTGTGCTTCTCTTCAGTGCTGAATGTTTACTTTGTTTTTAAAGGTATGCCCTGAGGCTCAAGAATTTCACCTGCTCTTCTGCCAACGAATGGGACAAGAGACTCGCCATTTTATGGTGAGTCCCGTGGACATGAGAAAACAACTAGACGTCCGAAAGACTTTCGAGTTACAGAATTCCATAAGCTGCTTATACCAGACCAGTATTCTTGTTTTCTATTAAACTATTAAAGGATAACTAATGGACGGTTTCAGCAGCTGACTAAACATTTATACCATTATCAAGATGGAATTTTAATGCTTCCCCCTCAACTCCCCCACTTTTCCCATTATTTTCTTATATTTCTCAGTCTATCTAACCTTAGAAAAGAAACTTAAAATATATACATACTGCCTTTTTTATACAGCTTATTAAACAATGGAATTAACTTAATCCTTTCCTAATTACCACAGCTACCGATGCTTATCACTCCTGTACTTGAGAATGTTTAAACTAAAGAGGGACCATGCTATGAAGTATTCCAGATCTCTCATGGAATATTTTAAGGTAAACCTTATTTTGTATCTTTTGGAGAGACTTGGTGAATGAAATGAGATCTGACAGGCACGTTATTAAATGTCAATTTGCAAAAAAACAGGATTTTTGCCAGCAAGGTTATACTGGCTGTGGAAGCCCCTGCCCACCCCTCCTCCTTAGGGACCCAGCATTGTGTTTGCATTCCATCTGGGTCACAGAAGAGGAAAGAAAATGATTCAATATTGTCCTGATTGATAACAAAGGGCCTTTGGCAGTTTCAGTGATATTTGAAAGTCATGTTTACAATCAGAGTGTGCCTTCTGTCCCTCTCTGCACTGACGTCCCTTTGGAAAAACCAGTGAGTGTGTGAGAATAGGAACAATAACCATTAAACAGGTACAAGGTCCGCTGTCTCTCTTCGAAGGGAAAGGGCAAGGATTTCTTAGAAACCCTTCCCACAAGACAACAACAACCAAGCAACTGGAGAGTTAACTCCCTCAGTGAAATGGCAACACACCTTTTTAGAATGTTTATACTTTCAAAGCCTTCTCCTCCATGAGCTCTTTGGCTTCCCCATCCGTGCCCTGCAAATCCCATGAGGGCAGTGATACAAGCATTTCCGACTCCTTTTCACAAATGAGGAAACCAAGGCTCCAGGTCTCACCCAAGATCGCCCAGCTAGTGTTAAGTGGTGGGGGCATGGCTCCTTATCAAAGTCCTGTGGTCTGCCCAGGATACTATACAGTCTCCGGGAAGTCTTCAAACACAAAATTTGACAGACTTCAAAAAGGTCCATCATCTGAGGATCTGTGGGCTCCAATCTAAAACCAAAAGGCTCATGCAACAAGGCCACTTTTTGTAATCATTGGGGATCTACCAGGAAAGAAAATCCCCACCTCAGTGTCCATCAGAAGCTTATAAGGAATCTGAGAGAGGATTGCTTTGGGGTGGGGGGGGGGGGAGGAATGGGAGAATACAATCAGCAAACCCTAAACCCAGTGAGAAATTCCCCAGAGTCAACCCAGCTTGCAGCTAGTAGGCAGCCCACTAGGACTTAGCAAGATAGTTGGTACCAAGCCCCAGGGGCACAAAAAAGATAATGAATGAGAGCCTGTGGGGAGCTTCCATTCTGATAGGGAGATAACAAAGACAGTTAGGTTTGTACAGACAGATAAAAAATGAAACCTTCCAAGAGGATTTGAGAGGAAGGGTGAGATTAGTCTGGCCTGCCTCAATTTCCTAAAATGGAGAAAACACTAACACCTATTTCACAGAATTATTGTGAGGATCAAAAGAGCTAACATATGTAAAGTACTTTGGAAATCTTACAGGCAGCTAGGTGGCGCTGCAGTGGATAGCTTGCTGGGCCTGGAGTTCTAAATTCAAATCTGCCCTCATACACTGACTAGCTGTGTGACCCTGGGCAAGTCGCTTAGCCCTGTTTGCCTCAGTTTCCTCATCTGTAAAATAAACTGGAGAAGGAAATGGCAAACCATTCCAATATTTTTGCAAAGAAAATCCCAAATGGGGTCACAAAGAGTCCAACATGAGTGACACAGCTGAACAACAACAAAACTCTGGTATCCTATCACTTGACAATCCCAAAGACCTAGAGAGCAAAAATTTTCTTTTCTGGGTTTTTGGTAGCTATGACTGCTGAAGAGGTGAGGGTTACAGTTCCTTCAGAATCAGTTGCTAGGTTCCATCTCTCCAAGAGTTATAGTCCTTGGATTATCACTGTGGGGGCCAGGCTGGAATCAGAGCCACTGGTGTGGGGGATGCTGCCCTACTTAGTGTTCTTGGCCTTGCAAGCCTGTCATTGGCCTCTGGTCAGTGACAGTAGGTGGTACTGGGGACTGACAGGAGTTGGTAGAGGGTTGGTGATCCCCTTCACAAGGCTTGCTTCCCAAATTAGATGGTGACTAAGGCCCAGCCTTACTCAGGATTATTGTACTGAGAGGGATATCTGAATTCCTCCCTCTTGCACCAATGCACACAAGCAAAAATACTGACAGTTTGTTCTTTAAGTCATCTCAGTTCTACCAGGAAATAGAAAAACAACTTCACTTTCAAATGAAATGAGTGGCCAAATGACATAGAAAAGCTCCTTGAGAGTGCTGCTTTAATTCCATAAAGTTGGTTTTCCTGTCTACAGCCCATCTTCCTAAAGAATCTAAAAGTATCTCCCCTCCCACCTACTTCAAGTGGGTGCTCCTCCTCACCCCCTTGCAGGTGGCATCTTCCTACCTAGGAAAAGTTTTTGCTTCCTGCTAAAGGTGACCAGCTTCTTGCACTCACAAGAACTTGTTTTGCAGACTAAATTTAATACAAAGATAATGAAGCCACTTCTTAGAAAACTGATTCTGATTTCACTGGGCCTTTTAGCAGCTCATATCTTTCATCAAGTGACTTTCATGGTCCTGATTGGGGCCCACTAATTATCCTAACCAGCTATTTTCATCAAGCACTGTGCATTGGGTGCTGACATGCTGCGTACATACATTCCCGCTCCTGCTAACGAAACAGGAGGCAGCCAGGAACGCTGTAATCAATATTAATGTACTTTAAACCACACTTCCATCTGTTTCTGAATTAATAAATTACAAAATAGATTTCCTCATTCTCTCTCTCTCTCACCAGACTTCTTCCAAGGCTTCCCAGATATCACCTCCATGGGGAAGCTGTGGAAAGTAAGTATTTCTAAAAATTTCTTGCTTCTTCATGAAAAGGAAGGCCAAAAATACTTGTATATTTCCAACTCCGGAACGGAACGAAGGTCAGACCTTCAATGAGGGTGGTTTGTGCATCCCACAGGTCTAGTCCCAAGCTTCAGCAAAAGGAAGAATTGAAACGTTGAAGAATGATTCCATACCAGATTCTGGGTCCCTTTGATCTTTAAACCAAATTAGGGTCATAAACAGAGCCACCATTTCAGGGACTTAACGGAAAGTTAACTGCCAATACATAAATTTTTCAATAATTTACTCAGTAATGAGAGACCAATGAAATATTCATTGATATGTGGTAAGTGCTGTTTAATAAAACTAAAGAAAGAATAGTGGTGAAAATGGAAAGGCACTTAGTCAATCAATTATCTGAGCCATAATGACAGTTTTTTTATTAATGCTAAAATACCCTGATGTAAAATATAAAATCACATCATATAATGATGATATGAGACTCAGTGAAACCATCTCACTAGGGCAACCTTATTGGAAGAACATCAATATTTCAGGGCCCTTATTCTTAGAGGGGACATCAGGAAACCTGGGTTCTAACCCCACTTCGACAGAACACTGACTAGCTATTGATCATAGATACAACATTTAAGCACCCTGTGCCTCAGTTTCCTGCTTTTGCTATGGGAGAAAGTTTGACTAGTTCTTTTTAAGGTCCCTTCTAGTTCTACAAAAGGTTTCTTTCAGGAGCGTGATTTGGAATGTTGGACACAATCTCTGAAGTACTTGTGAAGCCATGTATTCCAATTCAGAGATGGCAAAGAGACCATATACCAATGGCACTAAATGACTTCAGTTAAAATCTCTGGATTTTCCTGCTTGTAACAACAAACAGGGATAAGTCAATGATTATGTTAAAAAAACATTCATTAAGTACTTCATTCAAGGCACACAGACTAGAGACAGCAGGGCAGAGCTGCTCAGCCACTAGGCATGGAGTCTTCAGACCCTGGGTTCAGATTCAGCCACTGGAGCTTAGCAGTTTTGTGGGAGTCAGGCAAGGGGGAGCTAGGTGGTACAGTGGATAGAGCACCAGTGTAGGAGTCAGGAGGATCTGAGTTCAAATCTCACCTCAGACACTTGACACTCACTAGCTGTGTGACCTTGGGCAAGTCACTTAACCCCAATTGCCTCATCCTGGGTCATCTCTAGTCATCCTGATAAATATCTGGTCCCTGGATTCAAATGGCTCTGGAGGAGAAGTGAGGCTGGTGATCTGCACAGCCCTCTCTTGCTTAAAACAAAGTCAAGTGCAAGTCATGTCATCATTTCTCTGATGGCAACGAAGGATGAGCACACAGACTGTCTGGGAGCCAGGCAGTAGGACCCATCCACAAAGTCACAGGCAAGTAGGTGTGAAGGCATTCACACAGCAAAATTTCCCCATAGACCCTTCCAAGGCACTTATGCATTTTTAAACAGTACTAAGCAGAGAAATAACAAAGAAGCCTTCACCAAAAGAGGTGGTATCTGCAGTGGGCTTTGAGGGAGGACATCAGCTGCCAAGTCTTGTCAATCGTATCTCCTCTACTCATCTCCAACCATCCCCATCCCCTCTGGCCCAGACTAGGGCAATAGCTTCCTGATTGTCCTCCCTTCTTTTCCAAATCCCTATTAGTAAAGCATAGAGATGACAGTATCCATGACTTCCCAATTCCTCAAGGATAAATACAAGCATATCTGTACAGCACTTTCAGCTTCTTACAGTCTAGCTCCATTCTGGCTTTCCAAGCTGATCATACACTTCTCTCTATCTATGAATCATATTGGTTGACTTGCCCCATACATGATATTCCATCTCCCACTTCAGGGCTTTTACACACAGACTATCCTCCAGGCTTTCCCATCTCATCTTTGCCTCCTGGAATCCTTAGTTCCCAGCAAGTCTCAGCTCCAGTGCCATTCACTTCAAGAGGTACTTCCTTCTAAGTTTTAGTGCCCTACCATACCCGGATTACTGCATCTTTATTTTGTCTAGAGCCTGGGAACCTATTGTGTCCTTCCAATAAAATGTGAACTCTTGGAGGACTGGGAAGCCTGGTGATTAAATAGGGAAGAGCTATGCAAATGTAGGAAGGGGAGGGGAGGAGATGGAGTGTCCAGGTCAAGGAAAAACCCCTGATAACCCAGTAACCCAGTCTGGCCAAGAAGGGGGATCAGGGGAGGGGGTGGTGATTGTGTGCAACAGGCCTAGAAAGAAGCAGATTGAGAAAGGATTCAAATGCTGAGCTGAGTAGCTTATGTTTTATCCTAGAGGTAAGATAGGGAAGAGCCATCAGGCTGTTTGAGCAGAGCAGTAACACAATCAATCCTAGGTCTCAGGAAGATTTTTTTTGGCAGTTGTGCAGAAGATGGATTGGAGAGGGGAGAGACTGGAGGCAGGGAGACCAGTTAGGAGGCAATCTATCACAGTAATCCAGGCAATGGGTGACAAGGGTCTGAACAATGGAAGTGGCCATCAGAGCAAGTGCTTGGATTCGGGAGGGTACAATGGAGGAAAGTGAAAAGTTAAGGATGATGGGAAATGAACTGACTGGAATGGTGTGTACCCCTCAACAGAAGCAGAAAATTTGGGAGTGGGGGGTAGATATTGGGTTCTGTTTTTGACACGTTGAATTTGAACTGACTACCAGATATCCAAGAAGACCATATATGAACAAGTAGTCAACAATGCATGATTGGATGTAGAAACGTCGGAGTTGTCTGTGGAGAGATGATTTTTGGATTCATAGGCACAGATGAGAAGTCAAAGATGATGGGGAAGAAAAGGCTACCAGCTTGAAAAGTTAGGATCTAGAGGTGGAAACAGAAACCCATCTACATGGGACTAAGACACAGGGAAGGAGAAGGGACATTTAAGAGGATTCCAGTAGATAACCCTAGGAGTTAGCATGGACCAGGATGTCTGTAAGAATGACCAGTAAGCCTGAGTGTGCATTTATAAGAGGTGAGGAGTCAATGGAGAGAAAGAGGGAGGGAATAAATGGAATGGAGAGAAAAGAGAAAGAGGGAGGAAAAGAGAGTACCTGAGGAGGGGTTCTATGTTAAGAAGGGGAGAAGAGGAAGTAAGTGAAGCAAAGAAAGGCAATAGTGAAGAAAGGGAGCTTGAGGAGAAAACAGGATCCCAAACAGAGTCTCGTGTGGGCTGTGAGACAGAAGAGTAAAAAGGAGAAAAACATCTGCAAGCAGAAAACCAGGGATCAATGGCAGGAGACTCAGCTCAAATCGGTGGCAACCATGCTCATTTCAGGGGGAGAGGAAGCAATACTAACATTTAAAACGTGTTTGGGCACAGAAAAATGCTAATGTACAAAACCCAAAATTATTGATCATGTTCTGTGATACAATAAAAATACTAATATGGGGAATACAAATAAACCTCAGAGAGAAACTAAACGACAGTGCCCTGAACAACGAAACAGATCATGGGAGAGAATGTGAAAGGGAAGGGTAATGAAACAGTAGGCCAAAGCATGGGAATGGGGTGAATATAGCTCAAGTGGCTCTCACAGGAAAAATGCTGTCTCAGAAATGATATACAAACAAAATAAGAAACAATGAAAGACTTGAGTATGAGAGAGAGAGAAGGAAAGAGAGAGAGAGAGAGACAGAAAGAGAGAGAAGGAAGAGAGAGAGAGAGGAGAGACAGAGAGAGAGAGAGAGAGAGAGAGAAGGAAAGGAGACAGACAGAGAGAAGGAAAGAGAGACAGAGAGAGAGAGAGAGAGAGAAGGAGAGAGAGAGAGAAGGAAAGAGAGAGAGACAGAGGGGGGGGTGATGAGGAGAAGGGTGTTGGGGCAAGGTGAAGAATAAGAGAGTGGGGAGGTCCTGGAAGAATGGATGGATCGGAAGGATAAAGGAGAAGGGCACAGTTAATGACAAAGAAAGGGGGGAGCTCCCCAAGGCCTGGTGCTAAACTCATTTTCAGGTTCTGTGGCCCCAATTTCTGGCACACACAAGGCGTTTAATCAATGTTTGCTATATTCAAGTAAAAATGATGCCACCTGCCCTTCATCTCTCAAACAGATGTGAAAGTAAATTAAATTATGTGGAAAACACTTTAGAAAGGAAAAGTACCCTTTATAAGTACAAACCCCCGTTTGTCAGTAGCTTTTCACACTTTCCAATTTCAAGTATAACTGATCCTCTTTCTCTAAATATTCAGACAAGATACTACAGGTGCAGACATAATTTCTTCAACATCATTTCCATATTCATAATGAAGGAAAAGATTCATTTTTAAAAAAAGGAATAACTTATCACATTTGAATGGCTGAATTGGGGTCTACTCTGATATTGATACATAGATAAAAGATTCTCTTTTGGAGTTCAAAAGATAAAAATGGAAAAACCAAGGGAAACCTATTCCCTGCACACAAATAGAGAATGGGCAGGGTCAAATGGGTAGCTCTTAAGAAATAAGAGCATTTTTTAAATTAAAAAATGAAAGAATTTAAATACATACTTGAGCTTGTTAAGTTGAATTCAAAAAGGACCTTCAAACAGTTTTAAGACAGCTTCTTTATGAAGAAAGCCCACTCACTTAGGTCCTAAAGCATTTGAATGAGGGGATGAAAAATAACCTCTGTAGGTCAATTATTGTGGTCTCCTTGCCTCCAAGCAAGATTGAATTTCAAACATTCTAGACATGTGGGCTTGACTCCACAAAAGGAAGGACTTTGTCAGCAACTCCATTGTTTTATCTCCTTTATAGTCAGAGAGATTTTCCTTATATTGATCCCAGAGACTTAGTACATCAAGAAGAGCAAGGAACTGAAACTTGGTGAACACCCAAGGTCGGAAAGTAGGAAGAGACAGGAACAGTTAGAGAAGAAGTTAGAGAATCAAAAGAGGGTAGTGTCATGGAATGGAAACCATGTAGGAGAGAGTAGCAATGGTATCAGATGACACAAAGAGAAAGGGAAGGAGGGAGGGAGAGAGAGGGAGAGAGAGAGACAGAGGGGGGAGGAGGAAGGAAAGGAGGGAGTGGAAAGAAAAGAAAGAAAAGAAATCCTACTGATCTTTAAAGGAGCAATTTCATTGGCCAAATAAGTATGGGGGTCAAAGAGGTGATGATTAGAGACTACTCATTTGTGAAATTCAATATGAAACAAAGAAGAGAAATATGCCAGCTCCAAGGACGCTGTAAAGTCACGAGAGGGGTTGGTTTTGGTTGCTTTTAAAAGTAAGAGAAACACCTGTGCACATCTGGAGGATGCTTTTAGACAGTTGGGAGAATAGCACTTGAAAATATTGCCAGCAAAGTTGCCAAACAAAGGCTTTTAGGCATCAGCACGGAATGGGATATAGTTGGCCATTAGTAGAATCAAAAAAAAATTCCTCTGAGACTAGAGGGAAGAATTCACTTGAGGTAAAGCAACTCCTGCCTCTTTTTTTCCCCCCAGAAAGTAAGAGTTCAGGTCATCCTCTTGGGTGTGAAAGTCAGAGAGAACACCTCCCTCCACCAAAGCCGCAGAGCATTTGTTTCCTCCTTGCCTTGTCATGCCCTACATTGTATTATAATTACTTAAGTTCATGTCTCTCTCTTCTGATAGACTTGGAAGATAGGGACAAGATCTTAATCTTGTTTGGATCTACCAGTGTCTACCTAAAACGTTCTAGATGCTCAAGGCAGCCACAGCAGAAAAGGATTTGTGACCCAAAAAGACATCGTCTAGAACAGCCATTGTAGGGTTTGTTCTAAGGAATGTAAAATACGTGAATCAGAGAAGCAATGAAAACTGAAAGCAGGAAGACCTGGGTTCCAGTCCCATCTATGATATGAGTTCTGCAAACCTAAGCAATACACTTAACTTCTCTAATCCTAAATGGTTAGTTCTAGAGAGATCTCCATCTCCAGAAGTGGAGGGGTTTCCTGGTGCTGACGACATCAGTGATTCCTGATGTGTTGGCATCAGACAGAGGAATTGCAAAAAGTAGATAGTCCACGGACAATTTTTCCCCAGACATCGTGGTGTTGTAACAGTTCTAGATCGTGGTTATTATTCATCCTTTCCTTTCACTGGTACAAATACCGAGTTCAGATGTCCATATTCTAATGTCAGTTTGCAGGCTGGTGTGAAAACAAAAATGCTCCAAATTCCCACTTTCTCCTAATTAATGACATAGAAAAGGTGGATTTCATAGAAGTTGGAGGCTGGTCAATTGCATTGTCTGTATTGACTTCTGTCTCTGGCAATGCCCACTGCCTGGATGAAGCCAATGATACTGTTCATTATCCCATCAACAAGGAATGTAACATTTCTTTCTAACATGCCTTCCTATAAAAACCATAGCATCTGGTGACTAGTTATTAAGATGGCAGGAAATGTCCCCCATTATTTTATACCAGACGATCAGAAGCCTAATATGAAGGCAGAGATCTATGGGCATGAGAACTGAGATTTTTGTTGCCATGCTACACTTTCCCCTACAGACCAGCCGAAGCCAAAGGGAGCCCACGTGTGTGTATATGGTTTACAGAAGGGGCTGTACAGGCTCCTTTAACCAGGTGGGAAGCACACTCTCAGATTTCATCTATGGACATTCAGCTTTACTAGGCCTTAAGGTTATTATTTATTCATGCATCTTTACCATTTAGGGTTTACACATGGCCATTCAGAAAGGAAGTATTCACTGTCAGTGACTTCAGAAGGCTTGAGGAGAGTGTCAGACCTGAAGTCACCCTCATTTCTTATATGTAGCCACAGCTGACAAAGAGGGAATTGCCAAGATTTCTTTGTGGAATTTTCCTTTGAAAGACAAAAAGACAGAAAGAAAAGATAGAAACAAACACACTGTGTTCCTAACAAGGCTTTTCTCTCGCACTGGTTTCCTAAGTGGGTTTTCCAGGGATAAGCCAATATATTAGCCTGGGCAAGCAGTCTGAAGGAAGATGGGAAGCTGAGGAATTCACAAACTTTGATTGTGGATTTGGAAATCCATTTCAGAAGAAAATGATCCTGAATGATTTTTCAGCCACACTAATCTAAACCACGTGAGAAGAGAAAGCCACAGATGAACTCCACACAGTGGGCAGCCAGTAGATGATTCCTAATTGCTAGAGTTAGAACTCAAAGAAAATCAATATCAGGACATTAGCCCTACCCTAAGTGGATAACTCAAAACTTTCCTCTTTATATAGACAACACGCTGATGAACTGCCAGCAATTAAGAGATGTCCAGAACAGGCCTTCAAGAACCCTAGTGAGACATTCATGGGCCCACATGGCCTCAAGTTTCTAGTGCAGTTCCACAGGGGGCTCTTAAGAGTTGAACTCTGTTTATTGTGGTGACTGGATTTGTAGCAAACTGTCATTGTGGTTTCCACAGAACACTCCAATAATTGGTCAGCAAGTGTTTGCTGACTGCCAATCACTGCTTCTGGTAACAGGTAGGAAAATGACTATGGTCAGGAGAGATTTGCTTTCTCTGAAAGATTGCGATGTTTGTCCTGTATTCGCATACGCATGCATCTACGTATATATTTAGAGAGTGCAATTTTGGGGGTCACTTAAAGACCCAAAGCAAAGTTTACCGACCTAGACCAGTACTATGGACATAACCAGGCACTGTGGTCGAAGAAGGTGAGCGTTTCACTTTTGAATGGTGAGAATCCAGGGGAAAACATCGTAATTGGGGGCAGGCAATTGACCTTTAGTCTGGGGCAGAGGTGTCAAATTCATGGGCCACAGGCAAAGGGCTTCACAAAACTCCCAAGTGTGGCTGAACCAGTTTAAATTATAATTGGAAAATGTTTAAAAAAATAAATAAAAATACCACATACATAACGTTCATCTGTGGTTTTCTAAGTCAATTTGCAGCTTGCAGGGATCCATTTCTATTCAGTTTGACAGCACTGCTCTAGGGCACCTAATTTAGAGGGATTGGCAGCATTTCTTGTCCTTGGGGGCACATGCTGGTGTTCCAGGCCCATTGACCCTAGTTCACAGGTTGGGTTAGTAAAATCCCATCCCCCCTAGACAGCATGATGAATACAATACACCAGTGCCTCAGTGTAAAACTGTTATAGGGGACTTTTCTCAAATACACCCAACTTGAGAGATATCTTCCTGATGTGAAACTGCACTTGGATTTTTGGGGAGATGGGGGAGAGAGGAGTCTGGACCTATGATTTCATCAATGTACCTGATAGACAGTAGCATTAGTACGGTCTCAAAGTCCACATGAAAATCCTGCCTCTGAGATGTCAACTTTGTTCTCTCATGTCTGCATGGCTATGCCTTAACTTTTTTGGTTTTCAAAGAAATTTGTATTTTATTAGTCAAAAAGTATCTCTGTCCATCTGAAGAATATTAGAAAAAAAGATTTCTGTAATACTTGACAAAGGAAGGAGTTGATATGGCTATGAGAATAAGACTCTTTTTCCTTTCCCTAGGAGCACAGATGCATCATCACCTTTGTCCCTCAGCCCTTCATCATCAAGTGCTTTACCATCCTTGGGACCTATTGTCATTCCTCACCGAATCCACCACATGGCAGTCAGCCATGTCAACATCACCAACAACGTGCTTCGTGGTTACGAACACTGGGACATGGCAGACAGACTTACTAGAGAGAACAGAGGTAACTATTTGACCAGCCCCTCCATAATGTGGTTTTGAAGGACTCATATTCTTCATGGGGTGGAGAAGGGAGGGAGAGGGTAGGGGGAAAGGAAGGTGTTCACTCTTCAGGACCTCTTTGGCAACAGCCGCTCATTCAGGCTTCCCAGGGAGTAAAGGACTCAAGGGCTGAGATGTGTATGTCCCCTTAACTGTTTGTACCTGTGGGGAGGAGGGGAGGATAGGAAGGAGACTGAACAGAACTTAACAGGTACACCTGTGCAAATAATGACCGCCGAGCCTCACTCCATTGTGTGTGGTGGAATAAAGAGTGACACAGAGGAAGAAGGGCAGCAGGGCAGAATGCTTAGCAAATTAATTAGGGCTCCACAAAATTCCATTATTTTTTCTCATTTGAACTAAGGTGCCTCTACCTTCATCAGAGTCATTAGTGTCTGGCAGTAACGAAAAGACACGTTGCTTTTGAGAGTAAGGACTCCAATCCTATCAGCACGGCCACAGGATGACAGTGGTACTGAACTAGCAGCATCTTCCCAATCTACCTACCTATCAGCTTTCACAATATAAGTGTAAAAAGGGCCCTGGACTCTGAGTTTTTCTTTCCTGAATCGAGGGCTAGGGAGAAGAAATGATAGAAATTCTACTGCTCATCTGGGAAAGGGATTTTGCCAAGCATCAAGAAACCATAGGCACAATAAGAATCCATTTTACCCAAACCACTCTGATATCTGCAGGTGTGTAGATGGCCAACTTCTAAGCCTAGCAGCTGCAACCACTATTTGAGGGCAGCTGGGCTTTTTTTTTTTTAAAGAAAACCTTGTTTTGCTCCCAAGGTTACAGACATGCAATAGTTTGAAAGAATACGATTCCCTAGCTAAGACTCTTGAGAAGATCTTCACAGCATACCTGGATGTTGTACATGCACCAGGAAGGCACATGCATGCCTCCCTTACCTACCATAGGTCACCAGTTTCACTACACAAGAGGGAGCAATCAGCTGCACAGGCATATTCTTAGATAAAGGGGCAGGACTGAGCCGTATGACAGAGAGAGAGGCTTTGGGATGAGCATGGTATCAACTTTAGGGTCAGACACCACTGGTCCTGATAACACAAGGCAGACTATGCCTCTAGGTACATTCACACATACGTACCTATACCCAGACACATTATACATCATCTGGTCAAGTTCTCAAATTATTACTTGTGCTGGTGTTTAGCAGCTAGAAATCAGTGCTTTGTGACTAGGTTTTTTGGAAAACCTTCTTGGGCCATATGGCCACAGATATTCAGATGGAAGTACTTATCTTCTTTAGTTAATAGCTTACTTTGATTTGTGTACTTATTTCCATTATTCTGTGGATCTCAAAGCACTTGGGAATTTTCCAAATCCTTCACCATAACATTTGAATCTCGTATGAACCTTCTATTGAATATAGCAATTGTGGGTGGCATATTGTGTTTATATAGTCCCTTCGTGGATAGATCTGGAACTTAATTTTCATTCAGCTGACATTTAAACTTCAGGTCTGAAAAGTACATCCATTCATTCACTTATCTGATGCTCCCAATATAATTCTTGGAGTAAGTTGTTGTTGGCACTACCATTATTGATCTCTATTTTACAGATAAAGAACTGAGGGGCAGTGAACTTAAATGACTTAAGTGGGTTCACATACTGGTTAGTAAGTTTTGGAGGCAGGATTCAATCCAGGTCTTGCTGACTTCCAAGGCCAGCACCGTATCCACTTGGCTTCACTTTCTCAAGCATTCTCAATTTCTCTAGGTTACTGGATCCAAAAGACACAGATAGCACCAAGTATAGGATCTGAGGATGTAAGAGTTAAAAGGGCCCCAAACACTGCAGAGCAGTTGGATTAGGGGTGGGCTGATATCTTCTTTTTTTCATTTATTTATAGCACAATTCATATACCACAACTTTCTCAGCCATTCCCCAATTGATGGGCATTCCTTCCATTTCCAGTTCCTGGCCACTACAAAAAGAGCTGCAATGAATATTTTTGTACATGTGGGTCCTTTTCCCATTTCTATGATCTCTTTGGGATACAGCCCTAGAAATGGCATTGCTGGGTCAAAGGGTATGCACATTTTTATATTCCTTTGGGCATAGTTCCAAATTGTTCTCCAGAATGGTTAGATCAGCTCACAGCTCCAACAATGAATTAGTATTCCAGCTCTCCCACATCTCCAACATTTATCATCTTCCTGATTTCTCAGGTTATGGGCTGATATCCTCTTGAACCCATTTCCCAAAAGGAACTCCCTTTATAAGAAAGTCAGCTAGAGGGCATTCAGTCTCAAGCTTCAAGGATGAGAGGAGCCCTATGCATCCTGCGGCAGCCCAAGCTGTTCTAATTACTTCAAAGATTCTCCTGATGTCTAAATGAAATTGGCCCATTGGTTCAATGACTGCTAAGACATTGATCTTGGCTCTATCCTCTAGTATCCTAATACAAGCTGAATTCCTCTTTTCTACATTACAGTTTCAAATACTTGAAATTAACTCTTGAGTTTTTCTTCTTTCCCCACCCCAGCCCATGAATGCACACACACACACACACACACACACACACACACACACACACCACACACTTCTACTATGGACTTACTGTGTGACAGGTACTATGCTGGTCACTGGCAATTCAAAGACAAAATGTAAATGGTGTTTGCCCACTGGTCTGTTCAGTAGTCACAGGATGATAGTTCTAGAAGGGGCACAGAGATAGAATTTGAAACCAGGTCCTAACTACAAAATCAGTGCCCTTATGGCCAGGAGAGACAATATGTTTGTATAGATATGTAGGTATATATGTATACACACATGTTCTGAGAGCTCAACTCAGAACTTCTCCTAACTTCTCACTTGACTGTACGACATAGGGTCTTCTCTGACTTTTCCACCATGCCTCCTGGTTGGGCCCCTTCCCTAGCTGTACCCCTACCTGACCTCTTCTTTTTTAGCTTCCTTTTGTGTCTTGTCTTTTCCCATTAGGTTGTGAGCTCCTTGAGGGCATGGATTGTCCTTTGTTATACTTATATTCACAGGGCTAAGCACATTGCCTGGCACTCTGTAGATCCTGACTGACATGTACATATGGTAAAGAAATGGAAAAGACACCTCAGGTGATGAAATTAAGAGTGGTTGGACCTAAGTACATTCCAACTGTCTCTACTGTTTCTTAATTTCAAAAAAGATTATTAATATTAGCTAGCATTTATATAGCATTGTTTGAATATTATCTCATTTGAGCCTTACAATATGCCTTGAGAGGTAGGTCCTGTCATGACAATTTTTCAGATGATAAGTTAGAGGAAATAGGGGTTAAGAGTCACACAGCCAATAAATGTCTGAAACTGAATTTGAATGTAGGTCTTCCTGGGTGCACTTGAGCTTTCCATTCACTCCACCACCTACTTACCTCTTCTTACTTGACTGATCAGAATGCAGTCTTGAAGGCTCTCTTCCGACAAAAGATGCAAGCATCCATCACAGATACGTTACAGATTGACCCACTGAGTATGAATATGAAGCAAGGAGCTATACACTGGCCTAAATGTGTTCTCTAGTGTTGTGGAAAATTGTCCCGGGTAGGACTCACTAAACAAAAAAATCATTCATTTTGATAGTGAGGGTCTCCAAATATTATTGAAAGTTAACATTGTCCTAAATGCATTAAGCCCGACATTTGAACCAGACTCATCTTTCACCTTCAGAACTTTGCTATGCCAATATGTGGTGCCTTTGTTGTTAGATGAGATGTTAAAATCTTGTCATTTCCACAGTTTGTCAAGGGGCTGCTCCCTATCTTGCTTGATGTTGACTCAAAATATCCCTGGCCATTAGCCAGTAGTGCTGAAAATGCTATTAGACAGCTTATAATAAGCTCAAAGGGAAAACAACCAAATTTGGCATCGTCAGGTCCAGTTCTTAGTCATTTGTGCTCAAATGCTCAAAAAGTCATTTTTACACCACAGCCTTTTCAATCTGCCAGCAGTGAAGTGTAGAATCAGATCTAGGTTTATAGGATTTAGAGGTGGTAGAAAATTTAGAGCTGGAAGCTGAGATCCAGAGAGGAGACCACATGGAGCAGAGGAGGGATGTAAAGCCAGGCCTTCTCCAAATCTACTGCTTTTATTTGGACTGATTAGCATTCTGACAAGACAAGAAATCCAGGGCTTTGACTCACTGATAGCCTTAGTGCCAGTATGAGGACCCAAGACCCTTTTCCAGACTAACTCCTGATCCACAGGACTCAGGCCCCTGCTTCTCTCTGGCATTCCCGCCACCACTAGATTTTCTACCTGGCATCCCCTGCCAAACATGATGCAAGTTTTCAGCTTTTTTCTCTGATATCTAAGAAACAATACCACAGTATTGTTGTAGATTTGTCAAGGATTTTTGACTACTGGACACTCTAGGAAAAATAGATATGAGTTTTAAATAAAAATCCCAAAAGGCAAATGATAGGAAATCTTACCACCTCTACAAGAAGCTCTAAGTCCCAGATTTGTACTGAGATGGAAAGTGCCCTGACCTGCTTCACTCAGCAAGCAATCAAGCATTTATTAAATGCCCACTCAGCATGTTCCTGCATGCGTGCCTGCCACACACTAAGGACAAGACCCCAAACCAAGTCCTTCTCTCCAGGATCTGACTTAGCATCTGAATTACAGTCACTATTTGGAGCTTTCTGCCTTTCACTTTCTATATATACTCTATCTTCCCTTGTCTTCCTCTTCTTAAGTAAAGGACTTCTGTTTCAACTTTCTTCACTCAAATGAATAACTTCTGTTCCCTGAGGAACAGCTCTATTTAAGCTCCTCTAGAACTCACTGACCTCCAGCACTGCCTATCACACGTCTGTCACACTCACTTTGGCTTTCCTTTATCTGTTGATAATGAGTGTACACTGTGATTCATCTCTTGAGAGTCAGCCAGACCCAAGGTATCCTGGCTTCTTCTTTTATCCCCAAGGCTGTAACTCATTCATTGTCCATACCCTTGATAAGAAAATTCCAACTTAGGCACATACGTACGTACACGTACGCACACGCACACACACACACAAACACGTACACATATACACACACACTTTCTCTTTCACCTGAAAGCCTTTTTAACCACTATTTCCCCAAAGGGGGTCCCCACAGATCAGTCCTCAGTCAGGGGCAAAATTTTACCAATCTACACTGGTCTGAGGAAGCTAGGTGGCACAGTGGGTGAGGCTCTGGGTTTAAGAGTCTAGAAGTCCTGAATTTGAACTCTGCCTGAAACACTTACCAATGATGTGAGGAGGGGGAGGAGGTGGCAGAAATAAACATTTACATAGCACCTTCTATGTGCCATGCACTGTATTAAGCACTTTATGACTCTTATTTCATTTAATCTGGCCAAGTATCTTTTTCACCCTCAGTTTCCTCATATGCAAAAAGGGGGATAATCACAAGGTTATTGTGGAGATCATATTAGATAATATACATAAAGTGCTTTGTAAATCTGCTGTTACTACCACCACTACTATTAATCGACACCCCCCCCCACCACCATACCAGTTTTGCTATCAAAAACCCTTTTAACAAGTTCACGGTCCAGCTTTGTCACTTATGGGATCTCGGCTGCCTTCTCTATAGAACACAGAAGTTGGACTGGATGCCAGGTCCTGTCCAACTCTAAAACTCTATAGCATCAAAAATCTGTACCCTGAGGAGTCCATCCTATCTACAGTAAAATATTTAGAGTGGCAAAGAATCAAAAACAAATAGCTATCCATCCACCAGAGAATGGCCAGAGAAAAAGTATGGTAGATGAATGTAGTGGAATATGACTATATCGAAGAAACAGTGAATATGGAGAATTCAGAGAAGCAAGGGGGGACTTACTAATGTAGAGTATAGTAAGCAGAACTAAGGAAAACAATATCCACAATATAATGCAACAATGTAAATGGAAAGAACAAATTAAAAAGCCTGTAAACAAATGCTGTATAATTACAATGACCAAGGTTGGCCCTAAAGAAAGGATGAGAAAACGTACGTACCTCTCCTCTTTGAAGAAGTGGTACATTTGGAGATTTTCTAACTCAGTCTAAACTTAGTCTAGTTTTCCTAAATTGCTTTCCCCCCTTCCCCTCTGTTTTATTCTTTATTACAAAGGTATGGCTTACTGGGTAGGAGAGAAGATATGTTTGGAAATTTAAGTGATCTAAAAAGAAAAGATATCAATAAAATTGAAAATACTCCAAAAAATGTTTGCTAAATTAAATTTGGTAGATGGACTAAGAGCAAAATAATTGACTTTTCTACTCTTTAAATTTTAGGTGGTGGGGAATATGAAGATGGGGAGGTACCATGCAGACCTGGCTTAGCTCTCTAGAGCAAATTTGCCCAATGCCATTGAATAATCTTAACTGACCTCTATTCTTGTTTCCAGAATTCTTTGCAGATTTAGATTCACTGATGGGGCCTTTGACACAACACAGCACAATGACCAACCTGGTTCGTTACATCCGCCAAGGACTGCATTGGCTTCGCCTAGAAACCCACCTGCCCTAATGGCTGAACCGTCATCTTCATCATCCCATAGTTCTACCTCTACCAGCGTGTTGACGATCACTGGTGGAACTCCACTTATTTGAGAAAACTTGTTTTGATTTGCATATTCATTTTTATGCCTATTTTGATATCTGTGGGAAGCAGGAATCAGTTAATGTAAGTGGACACTACATCTCCAGAGTAGTATATGTTGTCATCTGGCTATTTGGGTTCATTTTTAGCTCCATCTTTCCAACTGTCTACCCATTCCATGCTTTCCAGAATACTACATTCCCTGGAGTCTTGTTTCATGTCCACACTGCCTAAAAGTAAAAATGAAAAGAAAGCACTTTGTGAAGATGACAAATTCCTGAGAAATAAAGCATAAATGTCTTACCTATGTATAAAAAGAGAATTTAGACATGGAGACCCTGCAGAGATAAAAATTTTATAAATCATATAGCTGTCCCCCAAATCTATACTCATATGAGCCAGAAAAAAAAGAAAAACAAAGCCTTTCACTGCTTCATTCCTGGTCAGGATTCATGGCTGAGGTTTTATGCTTTCCACACCCTTGATCTTCAGTGACAATTTTCATTGTGAAACTCCCTGGGGAGATGTCCCAAAAATATCTAAGAACCAACAGTGGTAGAAGACAAAGCAACACACCAATGCCTCTCTAAAGATGCTAGCCAGTATACTGTTAGAGGGCTTGTTGGCTTGTCTTTGGTGTTCACCACCTGTCCTAATTCTCTGCTGTCAAATTATAATAGTAAAGAACAAAAAAGCATGGGAGAGAGGGGTGGCATTTGTTTTGAGTGGTTTGGGCAGTCTACTGACACATTCCCCTTCCATTCCGGGACTTGACAAAGTTTTAATCTTTCCCTAAACTTTCCTTGAAGAAGGGCTCTCCTTCACTTTAGAACTTAGTTTTATATATACATGTATAAAATATGTATATATGTATATACATGCATATGTGTATACATATATATGTATATATACACATACATACACACCTCACTGGGAGGTGCAAAATCTAATTCTACACTATAGACATGGCTATTTTAGATGGGAGCCATCTGGAGGAACCTTGAACCAGTAAGTAACCCTGATAATGCCTGCTTTAAAGCCATCCCTCACATTCTGTTGGCAGGTTGGTACTTTTAATGACCTATGGTCTGAATTCTGTACTTGGCCCTATCAGCTCCCTAAAGTTCCCATTATTATATGGGTATTTTTTCTGATTAGCCATATGATCAATTGGGGTTCATTCTGTTCAAGTCTATACCATCATGAAACAATTCAGAGGTAATCCCAAAGAAAATTACAAACGATCTAAGTATTTGTGGGCCCTTTTTTTGTTTGGAAGGGAAAAAAAATGTGAATTGTCCAGTAATACTGTATATATCGTGGTACATTTAAGAAAATCCTGAAGTCCTCATCACCAAACATGTCACTCAATTTGGCCATGTTTCCACATCAGTTACAACTAACCATTTACACCATTTACCATGCTTAAAACTGAATTTATGTCCAAAAGTACTGCAGTGAAAAATTAATGCTATCTCACTACACACCTATGAGGTGTCATCTAAATGTCAGCTAATCACGACTGCCTCCTAATACAAAACCCAGAAGAGTTGTTAATCTGCTGTCCACTAAATTACAGCCAGATATTCTTTTTAAAAATGTGATTTCAAATCTGATCTTGAATATTGGGGATGAGAAGAGCTAAGGAAGGCACATTTAGAATGATATTTTTCTGGAGGTAGGGACACACAGGTGTTTGCATTGTAAGAAAAGCAGCCTGATGGTCTTGGGAGGATTCAGGTTTTCCATCCATCAGCTCTGTGTAATAATGCAAGGCCATTGTCTAGACTTGTACATTCAATACAGACAACTGTAATCTAAGACTACTGTGGACTGCTGAATAGAGACTTCTCAAAATTTAATCTCCACAAACACCACATCAGAGTGCCAGAGGCAGTTTTTCAAGGAAACTTACGTATTAGCTTTCTCTTGGCACTTGTAGAAAAAAGATTCATCTCTGATTTCAGGATATTTTCATCTCTTCTTGACATACAATAGGTAGGAGGCAAAGAAATCTCCCGCCTGATTTTGCCACCTCCAGTGGCTAAATTTCAAGGCTCTGCCAACAGCAGCAGCAGCAGAATCCTAAAGTCTGACAGATGAGCTTAGGCTTAGCAGCTAAATCATATCTGACCAGGCCTGTTTCAAAACAGCTTAGTGATCAACCAAACCTGGAGGATGGACCACTTTCTTATCCAGAGGGGATGATACTTTTGGTTTCATTGTTAAGGATTCGTACTTATCATTTGCAATGTGGTGGCTAGAGTTGTCTGTAATGTGTCTTAGTTATAGAGACGTTCTAGGGTTGGCCGTGTTGATGTGTTAAGCTCATTTCCACAGCTCAAATACTCAGGAGAGAATGGAGTCTGGGGTCCCTTCTGGTGGTGATGAAGAGGAGTCATTATCTCCTTAGCTATTTTTTCCTGTTGCTTCTTTAACAACAAGGGAATATCTCCAGAGCAGCATCATGGAATCTACTTCAACTGACTGGCAGAGTTAGGAAAGTCAAGGCCTTTCTAAGCGCCATCAGCACTAATACAGAGAGACTTCAACCCTCTTCTCTATGAGGAGCACTCAGTTGGGGTCCAATATCCTCTGTGGTAATCCCAATACCATTAGTGGCAGTGTGAAAAGTTTCTGTTAAGCTATAGACTTGGATATCATTTTCATTAGCTACGAAATTTGTTATTGATGTTGTCATTTTATTGTCTCAGTGTGATAGGTAAGATTATTTTCAAAGTAATACTAAGGATAGAATTTTGCCACTAAGTACATTACCAACCAGCCTATAGACTGCTAATCACTTACCAATTTGATTGAGAAAACAGTGGTCTTTTTTCCTGATCGGGTAACACCATTGCAAAGGTAGATTAATTGTTGCTAGTAGGAAAAGATTCAAGCTTAAGGTTCTTTTTTTCCATCAGAGTAGAATGATACATATCCTCAATCAGTAAACAAGTGGCAAAATTAGAGCTTTTAGTGAAATTGTGTTTTGATTACACTTTGGGACATTCTACCACTGAACCATACATATTCCATTCATTCATTCCATTTTAGCTGCTTTGAAAAGAATTTTGATCATCTTTCCTGCCACAAATTTCTGATGTTTTATTAAAATTCCCCTTCTGGAGGTGGTGTTGGAAAGCTATTTTTAAATCATGAATGGAGTTCCCAGGGACCTAGTTACCAAATAACCAACATCTTAACAGACACAGGGACTGCATGACCTTAAATCAGTCATTTGCCCATTTTGGGTCCTTTTCATTGTCTGTGAAACAACAAAGGTCCCCCCTACCTCTGTGTTTCTGGGTGAAGGAGCTGGCATTTGATGACCCTTTGATTCAAACACTGGGTCACTACCATTTATAACCCTATACGTACACACAAAACCATCTTGTCCATTGAATTTCAATGAAGTTAAACCACTTGCTTGATGGAGGGCAGCCTAAAGAACTGACCAAATGACAGATTTTTTTTTTCTTTTTGCACTTCAACTGATACTACCTTAACACAGCCTTATTTGCATACTTAAAATCAAATCATTTTCATTGGGATTAGCAATAGAAGTAGCATCTCCATATTTGACATCTGACAACAGGTAGATAAGTAGATCAGTTAGTGTTAAATATTAGTTAGAGCATCTGATATTTTAGGGTAAAGAAAGAGAGCTATCCACCTCGCTTTCCATTTTCCACCTCATAAACATGAAGGTCCTCTTAAAATACCATCACGTTTTTCTCAGTTATCAGACAGGTAACCGAAGATTGCATTTTGTGTATATGAGGGGAATGGGGTGGGGGGAACCCTTCTGAGCCAGATTGCAGTTAGGGGGAAGGGGGATAACCCTTCTGAGCCAGATGGGGGGAGGGGGGAGGCGGGGTATCTTTCTGAGCCAGATTGCAGTTATAGGGATGGGTAGGGGTGGGGGGAACCTTCGTGAGCCAGACTGCAGTATTTGCCCCATTGGAATCCTGACGAGCAGGGCTAATCAAAACCTTCATATGAGGTCCATGCAAAGTCAGGGGACACTGAACTGCATTTTCAGAATCATAATAAATAATCATTCCTATAAGAGATTGGAGTTTTTCCATTTCATCATCCGTGCAGTGTAGAAAAGTGAATGTTTGATCAAATACATTTAAGATGCCAAATGCACATTGGCTATTGAATAGGACTCCTTACCTTACCCCAACAGCCTTGGTGGAAAAGTTGGCTTTTGAATTTCTCCTTGACCTTAAGAAGAGAGCTGCAAGGTGGGGGATGGGGGTGGTACAATCAGGAGGCTGGAAGAAAGGAGGACATTGAAGTACAAGTGAGCTAGTGTGAGCCCTTACAAAAAGTGGCTAATGAAAGTTTTCAACCTAGGATCCTATTTATCATCAACTTCCAGGCCTTATTTCTTTCCTCAGCAACTTGTATTTAAGCTGGAGTGGGTAGGGGGAAAGAGGGGAACAAAGTCCCCAGACTTGGTGCCTTAATAAGAATCTTAGATGCTCCCTACCTATTTGGTTCTTAATTAAATTAAACCCCTGGGCTGATGGATAGGAGAAATCCCAGTTCTTGCTTGTTAAGGAAACACACCATCCAGCAGCCAAATCGACCACCTCTTTTGGTTATCAGTCAACTGGATTCCCTTCTAAAATGCTAGAGTCACCTAAGGGCCTACCAGAGAAGCAAGTTCTTTGTAAGTAACCACCTAGGAAATGCTGAAACAAGCTAAGCTGGCATCATTCTTCCTTGTCTCCTAGCCTGGAAATGGCTTTTTATTCCAAATAGTTCTCCCAAACTCAATCACCAAGGCCAATGACTTTCCTACATGTGCATATGGATCCATGTCCATACTGTAAGATCCATTTCAGAGAGTCATAGATCAACAGAAGTTGTTTTTCCTTACAGATGACTCGTTTTTTTATATGTTTTCTTAACCATGGGAGTATTTTTGATCTTCTGCTTTAGTGAGGTGGATACAACATAGACATGAGGGCCCTAGCAGGAAAAGGGTGTGGTGAGAAGGAAGAAAGCCTCTGTTCACAGACAAAGTAGGCTGAGTCACAAAAACTTATCCTGTGGTTTCCTGCTTCATGGGTGAGTGGTGGTAACAAGCTATAAAGTCATATCAGTCACAGTCACAACAGGGTCAGTGGGAAGGTGGGTGGGTCGTATTTCTTGTTCTGGTTTTCATTGGGTTTATTTTAATGTTTAGAGTATTTCTTCTAACTAGACATTAATAGCATAAGCTAATATTTATTGTTTTTCCTATTAGCATGGAAATTTAGTACTTACCACCTCAGAACCCTTTGTTGTTTAATTATGCTTTTACTTTACTGATTTAGAAATTTGATTTCTGTATTCAAATTCCAAAAATTAGGAAATATCTACTGGCTAGCCTATGCCTGAATTCAAACTCTAACTTTTCCTACATCAGTGAAACTCACCATATTCAGAAACTCTGATAAGGAGTAATTCGTTCTTCTTGCTAACATCAAAAGAACTTAGACTTTTGGCTATAATGTTAAACTTTGATCAAGAATGATCTCTTCCTCATTCTGACCTCTTATTCACTCAGTTTTCCAACATATGCAGAGTTCCCGTTACTTACAAGGCAGCAACATAGAACAACTAAGTCCTCTGCCCTTGGGGAGTATCAGTAATTCATTCTGGGGATAGTATGAAACCAAAACTTTGGGGTCCTCCATTTCCTAAAAATTGTCCTCCAGCTCTTTTTCTTAATAGAATATTTCAGTGCCTGGATTTAGGTCATTGGCATAATACTTTGCAGATGAAATCAGTCCCTCAGCAGTAGATGGATTGGCTTGCATAGACACAGCAAGCTACAAGTGTACAAGGTCATCAAGTCCATCTTTTGTGTTCCAAAACTAGAGTCTTTAATCTTGAAAACTAGAGTCTTTAATCTTGTTCTTCACCTGTAAATCTTACAAGTGCAATTCTTTGTAAAGATCCAAACTCTGGAGTCTTTCTTAAGCCCCTCCCCTGAAAATTCTGTCCCACTGGAAATTTCCAAAAGAGAAATCTTTCAGCTCAAGTCCTTCACATTTTTTTTTGGATTCTGCATTTGCTGCTTTTATCCTTGACAGTGTTCATCGGATTAGTGTTTTAAAGACTTTGGTTTAGCATCCTCCTCAGATAATTTGAATATGGCACAAGTGAATTTGGCAGAGATATCATGAAGAGAAATAGTCCTTGGGATCAAAGGGTACATAAACCCCTTCACTTGGCAAACGTGGGCTGTTTAGTGACATTTCTCCAGTGTCTGATGATAGATCTCAGGAGAACTGTTGCTTTCTTTTTCTTTTTGGACAAATGCCTAGGTAGATGTGAGTTTATGAGTTGGATTTTGTTCATGCTTCTAACGGTAACAGAAAAATGAGAAGTATATGTGTCCTGATTTCAAACATGCCAGTCACAGCTCCCCAAAAATTGCATCATGATATCACAGCATAAATGCATCTTCACAGCATTCATTTGTCCCATTTTCGAGCTCCATGGCACAGGGTCTTACTGTTATGGCTTTAATTTGACGTGGCTGCTGGCCAAGAAGGCAGGATTTGTCGATGAGCTTAGTTGGACATCAGCAGTAGACAATTTCTTTCGATGTTTCTTGTAACCAATGGTAAAATTCTGGTCAGGAAAGCCGCTGTTTTTTTGTCGTTGCTGTTGCTGCTGGTGTAATCGTTGTTTTTGCTTGTTGGGTAGAAGACTATTTTCGTTATTAAAGAATTCCCCAGCCTCTCATTCCCTTGGAAAAGGATATCATGTAGAGTACTTGGTAAAGCCACGTGAGACAGTTTGCTGCTACCTATCAGTGAAACACAGACAAGACAGTGCTCAAGTTCCAGCATTCCCTCCCAGAGGACATGTGGGTCCTTTTGGCTGTGCCCTTCTGTGCCAAGGTATTCACAACCAGAGGGAAGGATAGTTAGAAATTGTTTTGGACTGTATGTTTTCATAACATACTTTATGTGCTAAATGCTGTTTTACAAACTCTACTAGAAGCTCTTTTCTCATAACCAAGACATTGGATTCAGAATCCAATAAGCCCCAGAGATTTGGGGGCTCTCTCCTGCCTGGCTCCTCAGTCTGGATGTTTAGTTTGGAACTCCCAGGCACACAGCAGCTTCTCTCTTGCACTCAGAGGATTTGCTAATGTCAGCACTAGCCTGCGTGTAAGGAGCAGAAGGCTAATTTCCTTGTGCTATAATGATGACAGGGCGCTGTCACTATTCTCTTGTTCTCACTTCTTAGTGCATTTCGGAACCAGGCATTTTTCAGATGATTGAGTGTCACTAAAAGTACACATTCAGCTCCAGGGATGCAAATGGAAACATCTCTTTCACCATCCCTATGCGGTGAGAATACTCACAGACAAATGCGATACTGGGGAATTGCTCCCATCATATTTCAAACAACAGCTTGTGTTCAGCTTGCTATTTCTATGCTATTGTTGGGCTGGATGTGTTGCTTTAGTAGAACTTTCTCTTTCCCCAAACCCATTTCATAGAAGGCTATGGACATATCATCACAGGAGGGCCAAAAGTGGAAATGAAAGTGATTTTCCCTTGGCATCCTTTGCCTGGTAGTGTGATTCTTTCTGCCCCCTTGGGGATGGCACCGGCCTTTGTTGGAGATTTTTACTTCATTACTCCATACAAAGTTTCCAAGAAAACAGAGAAAACTAGAATGCAGGGGACAAAATCAGAGCATGCCAAGGGAACCCGGGCTGTGGAAAGGTGTCTAATTTGATGTCATGATGTTGGAACTGGGATTGGCCAGCGTCCACTATACCATCTCTAATCTATACCCTGAGTGTTGTGTGTCACCTGGCCTGGTTATTCCGAACAAAGCTTCATAAAGTCTCAAAGGTCTTCAGACCAAAGTAAGATCCATTTCCACAATGATGTCACCCCGGGTAACCATTCAGATTAGAAGATCATTTCATAAGTTCCCTTTGAGCTTGAAATCTCATTTCAACTGAAGCCAATTTGCCTTCTGTTTTGTGCAGCTCTCCTTACAGCAATCCACAAGGTGTCTTTGTTCTTACCAAGCATGTGATTCTTGTAAAATTTTCAGTAAGTTGCACCATTTTGTACAGGCCAGGGTAACTGTTATAATGCCAAGCAATGACTACAGTGTTGTATAGTTATGCCGGTTGGATTCCTTTTGTTTCCTATGGATAGAATTGTTCGTGTTCTGCTTGGTTTGGGTCTTTCTTTTCAGTTTTGTGTTTCCAGTGTGTCACCCAGTTACACATTTTGTTTCCATTTGGTTCTGAATACAGTAATACTCTGTGTAAAAACATTTTCAATGTAGTTTTGTGATTTTTCCACACAGCGTCTCTGTATAAATGATATTGGCTAAGCTAGTGCATTGGTTTCTCTCCTAGAGGGATTAATTATCATGCCAATGCATTGTATTATTTAAAAAAAAGTTAAATAAAATTTCTATTAAAGCTTAATTTGCATTAGACCTGTAACTTGCTGTTCTTACAGGGGAAGCAGCCCTCATTCTCTTTACACCGGCCGTGTTGTTCCCCTCCACACTTACACAGACATCAGATTTTTCTATGAAACCCTAGTGTCAGAGCCAGACCATTCCTCCTTCCCCGACAGCACCACTCTGGGTATCTACCAGCCATGCCCAGGCCAGGATAGGGAAGAGGAAGAAAGGGAAGATTCTCACCACAATCTCCTACTCTACTCTTTTTGTACATGATAAGACCTCTTCTGTGGCATTAGTAAGGTTACTGTGCATGGTCCATGTTCTTATATTACCCTCTGTTACCCACTCCTTTTTGCCTATACATAGTAGGGAATGGAGGCAAGCTCCAGCTCCTCTCACCTTAGATCTTAGCAGAGTCCTGTCCCTTTGCCACATACTCTAGGACACTTAGGATATGTCACACCCCCAGTCACCATGAAGAGGGTGAGATGAGTGCCCAGGGTAACGTGCATTCAGAGATGAATGTTGGTGGCACAGTGGAGACACAGGTGTTTAGAAAAGAATGGCAGACCCCATATACCACAGTAAGAAAGACAAAACATTTAGAGTTCTACACAAAGAGGCAAAATGCATGAATTCTAGGCTGGCTTCCAGTTATGTAAGCTACATAAAACCTTTCTTTCCATTCTTCTAAAAATGGAGACATCTGTCTACTTCACCAAGATGGATATTTCCCCCTATATGCACCAATCCTTGGATACAGTCTGTCTGCCTGTCTCCCTCCCCTTGTCTCCCCACCTTCTACACATATCCTGAGCATCTCACCACAGTCTCCAGTGACAACCTTCATTCTTAAGGGGCACTCAGAGTAGTAGTTGAGGATTCTGAGCACTATCACTGACACAAGGAGGGCGACTTCATTAATATCTAGTATCTCCATGGTGGTTGTGGCTTTGGGAAGAACTCTTTTAGCTCTCTGCCCCATAGGATTTGAAAAAGAATGACCCTACGTTTTCACAAAAGTCACTGCAAATGAGCACTAGGCAGCAGATTTTCCTGATGGATTCTGAAGTTTAAGGAATGGGGCACTAAAAGGGATTTTGCTGCATTTCAATAGGACACAGATGGTAGGTATTTTGTTTCTGTAGGATCCAGTCAAATTTCTAAACCTTGTCCATAATATGAATGTGGGCCAGTTTCTAAAGGATTATGCATCAGAGCATGTTGCCCATCCTAATTTCTGGTATAATCCTTTTACATTTACATGGGGCCCAGTTTCCTTTATAATGCAGATTAACCAGAGGTCTACTGATTTCAAAGCTAACTGTTTACATATTGTCAGAACTATATCAGCCTGTATTCCCCTCTTCCACCTTCCCACACTCCCTTTTTGGACACTATTTTGGGGAGTGTAGTAAAGTATATGTATGTATGTGGTGAGTATGTGTGTCAATATGGGAATTGGGCCTAGACCTCTCCAGAAAAAAAATTGCCCAGTATAAACTAGAGGTCAGAGCATTCTTTTCCATGACAGTTGTTTTTAATTCCAGTTTCTACAGCATTCCAGGGGGTTTCTGATTATCTCAAGAGGTCCTCTAAGATTCTCCAAATACAATTTCATTTGCTTTTCGAAAATAAACCTATACTATATTGGAAGAGGTTTGTTCATTGGTTTGTGTGGAGGAGGGCAGTGAAAAAGGTGGGAGAAGGCCTGCAAGTGAACAGCCAAAGGGTACTTCTGGGACTCAGGATCTAGCAGAGGGCCTGTTTCCCCAGGCAGACTGCAATGATCTAGGCAGGCAGCCAAGAAAATAGCCTGAGTCATAGCAGCAGGCAAGAAACTTAGCTCTGAGTAAGCGCTGGTCCTGAGGACAGCTCCTGCTGCTGTTTACTTCCAACTGCTGTCCAAATGGTTGTGGTTCAAATAGTAAATCCCTTCTCCTCCACAGAGACCAGGCAGTTGTTTGGCCCAAGAACTGGCCAAATGTGGTACGTGTATGTAGTAGAAAAAGCCTTGGCCCAAGTGTCAGAAGACCTGTGGGCTCCAGGCCCAGCTAGCCTTTGTCTCTTTGGGCCTCAGTTAATTTACCAGTAAAGAACAGGGGGCTAGGCTAAATAGGACCTGAGGCCTTCCCACAACAACCCATATATGAGGAAATCAAAAGGTTTTCCAGATAATAAAAAGAATTCTATTTTTGCATTTACAAAAAGACTTTACAAGTCTTTGTTTTTCATAAGAAAATGATTCTTCTCAAGTTTTCAGTAAGTTGAGATGTTTTGTTTGGGTCCAAAAAGAAGAAGGGCAAGAATGCTGAGAGAATTCACTGCTGGGAAAACTTACAAATGTAATAGTTCATGTTAATAACAAAAACAATTACAGCTGTGTGATTATATTAATAGCTGCCCCTCAAAAGTGTTTGATGAGAGACTCTACTCATTCATCTTAAAAACCCTAAAAAGAATAGGAATGAATAGAAGGATTGTTTCTTAATATGATGGGCAGTATCTCTCTAAAGTGAAGATTGAATATTATTTTAGCAGACTTTAAAAATATCTCACTGATGCCCCACAACCTCCCTGTGAGATAAGTTCTATTTGTGTTGGGGGACCCAGGATTTCATTGGCCTGATGAAACTCTATGGTGTAGAAATGTCCAGTACCAAAGCAGACTGGTAACTTGTCTACACAAGATAGTCTCAGTTACTTTAGCACTGAAAGGTTAAATAATTGCCCAAGGTTACTAATCTGGTTAGTGGACAGCTAGGTAGCATTGCAGTGGATAGAGCACCTGACCTGGAGTTGGAAAGACCCAATCTTTCTGAATTCAAATCTGTCATCAGATACTCATTATCTGTGTGACCCTGGGCAAGTAGCTTCACCCAGTTTGCCTCAGTTTCCTCATCTGTAAAATGAGCTGGAGAAGGAAATGACAAACCAGTATCTCTGTCAAGAAAATCCCCAATCAGGTTGGGAAGAGTCAGACATCATTGAAAAGTGACTGCACAACAACCCCGAAAGTATGTCAGTCAGGTCTCCCTAACTCCAAGGAGAGCACTGTATCCATTATACTATGCAGGTCCATCCCCAGTCTTTAAGACAAAACACTTTCAGATTTCATATATAGCTAGGTAACATGCTTGTGCTCCCCATGCCCATTCACACACATTAACCACCACAGACTTCAGCAATAGTCTTAATTCTCTTGGCCTCAGAGTTAAGTACTACAAATATTCTTATTCCCATTTTACTGATGTGAAAACCAAGGCCTAGAGCTGTTAAGTGACTTTCCCAGGGTCACCCAGCTAGGAAGGTAGGAGCAGAGACCCAATGCCTGGTGTTTCGCTGTTGCACCATGCTTCCTCTTGATTGTCTCAAATATCACAACCTCACTTCTAATAATATGATACAAGCACAGCCAGAGTGAGACAAGGAGTTCCTCAGGCCTGGCACCTTGGCTCCAGGCTTAAGAAACTGGCAGAATCACCAGAGTCTCTACTCAAGTCCCCTCTCTTATTCAGCTGGGGATGGATATCAGGGAAAGTTTCATGGAGAAATGACAGCTGAGGTAAGCCTTATAGGTTTTGGTTTTGGTTTTCAAGTCATTTCTGATTCCCCATGACCCCATTCAGGGTTTTCTTGGCAAAGATACTGGAGTAGTTTGCCATTTCCTTTTCCAGCTCATTTTACAGATGAGGAAATTGAGGCAAAGAGGGTGAAGTAACTTGCCCAGGGTCACATAGCTAGTGTCTGAGGCCAGATTCGAACTCAGAAAGAAGAGTTCACTCTACCCATTGCAATGCCACTTACCTACCTGGATTTTTACCATACAGCCACCAAAACTGGCAAAGTTGTCAAAAAACAATAACAGAATGAAAAAAGTCAATGTGGAAGGAACTGTGGGAAGAGATCTACCCTAATAGACTGCTGATGGAACTGTAAACTGATCCAAACATTCTGGAAAACAGTTAAGAACTATGTTGTAGGAGCAGAGCCAAGATGGTGGAGTAGAAGCAGAGACCACCTAAGACTCTCCTCCCAAACCCCTTAAAGAAGCTGTAAAAATGACTATAAACAAATTCTAGAGCAGCAGAAGCCACAAAATGACAGACTGAAGCAAACTGTCAGCCCAAGACAATATGGAAGGTTGACAGGAAGGGTCTATCATACCAGGCTGGGAGCAGAGCGAAGTTTGGTATGGACAGAGTGGGAGCAGGTCTTAGGGGACTGAATTGCTGATGGCAGCTGTAGATTCCAGACTTCTCAACCCACAAACACTACAGACAGCTTCAAAGGTCAGTGAGAAGGATCTCTCACCTGGCTGAGAGGGGATCATGATCCTGCCCAGCCCCAGGCCCAGGGCAGCTGCAGCCACAGCTGAAGTAGAGGCTGCTTCTGGAGATCTCCACTTAACTAAGCTCAAAAGTCAAGTAATTGGCTGGGAAAATGAGCAAACCAGGGGAAAAGAAACAGACCCTAGATCCTTTCTTTCTTGGTGAAGAGGTATTTTCTTATGTCATTGGTGAGGTGGAAGATCAAAACATACAACCAGAAGAAGACAACAAAGCCAGAGCTCCTGCATCCAAAGCCTCTAAGAAAAATATGCATAGGTTTCAGGCCATGGATGAGCTCAAAAAAGGATTTTGAAAATCAAGTAAGAGAAGTAGAGGAAAAATTGGGAATAGAAATGAGAGTAATACAAAAAAATCATGAAAAATGAGTCAACAGCTTGCTAAAGGGGATACAAAAAAATGCTGCAGAAAATAATACCTTTAAAATTAGTGTAACGCAAATGGCAAAAAAGGTCCAAAAAGCCAATGCAGAGAATTCTCTAAAAAGTACAATGAACCAAATGGAAAAAGAGGCCCAAAAGCTCACTGAAGAAAATAATTATTTAAAAATTAGAATGGGGCAGATGGAGACTAATGACTTTATGAGAAATCAAGAAACCCTAAAACAGAATAAAAAAGAATGAAAAAAAATAGAAGACAGTGTGAAGTATCTCACTGGGAAAACAACTGACCTGGAAAATGGATCCAGGAGAGATTATTTTAAAATTATTGGTCTACCTGAAAGCCATGATAAAAAAATAGCCTAGACATCATCTTCCAAGAAATTATCAAGGGAAACTGGTCCTGATATTCCAGAACCAGAAGGGAAAATAGAAATGGAATGAATGGAATTTCAGGAGGTGATAACCTCCTGAAAGAAATCCCCAAAGGAAAATTCCTAGGAATATCACAGCCAAATTCCAGAGCTCCCAGGTCAAGGAAAAATATTACAAGCAACCAGAAAGAAACAATTCAAGTACTGTGGAAATATAATCAGGATAACACAGGATTTGGCAACTTCTACATTAAGGGACCAGAGGGCTTGGAAAATGATATTCTAGAGGTCAAAAGAGATAGGATTAAAACCAAGAATCATCTATCCAGCAAAACTGAATATAACACTTCTGGGGAAAAATGAAACCTCAATGAAATAGAGGACTTACAAGAATTCTTGTTGGAAAGACCAGAGCTGAATAGAAAATTTGACTTTCAAAGATAAGAATAAAGAGAAGCATGAAAAGGTAAATAGGAAAGAGAAACCATAAGGGACTCATTAAATTTTAACTGTTTACATTCATACATAGAAAGATATTTGTAACTCGTGAGTCCTTTCTCAGTATTAGGATAGTTGGAGGGAATATATGTGTATGTGTGTGTATGAATGTATGTATATATGTGTGTGTATTATATACATATATGTGTGTGTGTGTATATATATATATATATATATATATATATATATACATAGAGAGAGAGAGAGAGGGAGAGAGGGAGGGAGGGAGAGGGAGCTTAATAAGAAGGGATGATATCTAAAGAAAGAATATTAAGGATTGAGAGGAATGTACTTGGAGAAAGAGAGAGGTAGAATGTAGTTAATCATCTTACATAAAAGAGGCAAGAAAGAGCTTTTACAATGGAGGGGAAGAAGGGAAAGGTGAGAGGAAATAAGTGAGCCTTCCTTTCATTGGATTTGACTTCAGGAGGGAATAATATACACACTCAATTGGGTATGGAAGTTTACCCTACAGGAAAGTAGAGGTAAGGAGATGAGAGAGAGGGGATAACAGAAGGGATAGCAGATTAGGGGAAGGGGTAATAGGAAGCAAACACTTTTGCAGAAGGCAGGCCAAAGGAGAGAATGGAATAAATATAGTGTGGGACAGGATAGAGGGAAATATAGTGAGCCTTTCACAACATGACTGTTATGGAGGTCTTTTGCATGACCACACATGTGTAACCTATATCAAATTGTTTGCCTTCCCAATGAGAGTGGGTGAGGAGGGGTAAGGGAGAGAATGTGGAACTCAAAGTCTTAAAAATGAATATTAGAGGTTGTTTTTACATGCAACTAGGAAATAAGATATATAGGAAATGAAGTATAGAAATCTAATCTTACCCTATAGGAAAATAGAAGGGAAGGGATAAGGGATGATAGAAGAGAGGGCAGATTGGAGGAAAGGGCAATCAGAATACACACTGTCCTAGGGTGGGGGTAGTGGGGAGATGGGAAGAAAATTTGAAATTAAAAATTTTGTGGAAGTGAATATTGAAAACTGAAAATAAATGTATTTAACAAAAGAATTATGTTGTAAGAAAAGCCTCTAAAGAAGTTAAGACCTTTGGAGTACAGATTGAACTACTGGATATATACCCAAAGAGGGTCAAAAACAGAAACACATCATTAGTTATCAAAATATTCATATGCATATTCTATGGTAGCAAAAAATTAGAAAGAGTAGGTGTCCCATCAGTTGGAGAATAGCGTATATGAGTGTAATGGGATATTATTACACTGGTAAGAAATAACTTCTATAAAGCGCTTGAAGAAACATGGGTAGATGTGAATGAATAGATGCAGAGTGGAGCAAGCAAAAAAAAAAGAAAGAAAGAATAATGTATACAAGGACTACTATAATGTAAGTGAAAAGATGCTGAACTCCAAATAACTGTCATGACCAATGTTGGCCCAAAGAAGACTTGAGGAAACACACTTCACTCTTGAACTATTCTATTCTTATAAATTCTAACAACACAACTCAAATACAAACTCATCTATGAAGTTTTCCTATGTGATAAAATCACCTTTCCTCACTGAACTTCCCAAAGCACTTTGTTTGCACCTTTCTGATGCCCTTATCCTGTATGATACTGTATTTGCTATGTTTGTGCTGTCCTGTCCCCCTAGTCTGTGAGCTCCATTAGGGGAGGAACTGAGTCTTACTTAAACCTTGTGCCTTGTACCTTCTCCTGCACACAGTTTAGGTTGCATAGGCACAGCATTCTATAAAACAATAAACAATCATGTATTGAATTATTGAATTCAACATTGGATTGAATTGAACTGAATTGAAATCTGGTCATAAGGCCCTTCCTGGACAATTTGCTATTTATTGAATAATGCCTCAGTCTACTTATCCAGTTTATTCCAGTGTTTACGGGAGCATAATTAATGTGTTAAACCCACTAGTCAGATGAAAGTTACTAAAGAAATGCAGATTATTATTTTGAAATCTTGTTGCTGTCACTGGAAAATTTGCACTTAGTTATTAGAAAGTGTGTGCCTGCCATCGATCAAGCCAAAATTCAATAACAATGCTTCAAAGCCACTAATTGGAAAATAACCACCTTGGTACTCACAATGCATGGATGGGGAATTACTGCCCTGGGAACTTGCCAGCAAGAATTAGCCAAAGAGATTTGCATTCACTGACGCTCAGACACAGAACTCTATCTGAAAACAAGAGGAAATGGTTGCCCCCCTCCGCCCCTCCCCTTGCTTCAAGTGTTATTATGGTCTGGCAGGAAAAGAATGATACTAGGCCCCACTCCTCTTTCCACTCATCACCCTATGTAATGCAGTGTGGTAGTTGGTAGTAGGCACACAGAAGCAAGGATAGTTTTATCATAATAGGGTGAGGTGTTCTTAGAGGAAAGAAGTGAAATTGAGCTGCATCTTCATCTGACATTTGTGGCTGAACTCAGGGCTTTTCCCAAGGCTATCTCCTCCACTTTGCACTTGTGTATAAGGAATGTATGGTACCCTTACCATATCAAGCTTCAGGAAAGGTCAAACAGCTAGCAGGAGTGATCTTTATAGGCTTTCCAGACAGGCTGCAAAGTCCTTGCAAAAAAAGCCACATTCCACTCCTAATGGTATTCTGGCAGAGCATCTCCCAAAGAGGGAAAGAATGCTGGGCCACTGCAGGGCCATTCCTCCTGCTTGAAGACAACAGCAGAAACAAAGCTGTCCCTTCCCCCAAAGAACTTAGAAACTCTGGAGGGAAATAACTGGAACGCAAAATATACCAACTTGGTGGGGAAGGGAAGGGCATTAACAGCAGGAAAGGTCAAGAAAAGCTTCTTAGGAAGGGGCATCTACTCTCAGACAAGAAAGGGGGGAGGAGTGAAGAGAGGCCCAGGTCTGGGGGCAGGAGATGACTTTGGGCACAGGCCACAGCAGGCAGCCTAGGCCAAGGTGGCTTCCTGTGACTGCCAAGATGGAGAGAAGCTCCTTGTGCCTGTTGCCCATGCTTGGAATGTTCTCCCTCTTAACCTCTGGCTCCTGGCTTCTTTGGGAAACCTTCCTCAACCTCTCCTATTTCCAGTGCCTTCCCTCTGTTAATTATCTCCTATTTATCCTGCATAGAGCTTGACTGCACATATTTGTTTGCATGGAGTCTGCCCCATTAGACTGCGAAAGCTGACAGTTTGAGAGCAAAGGCTGTCTTCTGCCTTTGTACATTCCCAGGACTTCACACAGTGCCCAACACATAGTAGATACTTACCAAATGTCTTTGATTGAGAGAGACATACATCCCCTGTTTCCTGGGATTTATTACAGCCATGGAGGAGCAGCTAAGAAGTACAATGGGTAGAACCCTGGAGTCAGGAAGACTTGAGTTCAGCTGTATGACCCTGGGCAAGTCACCTCACCCTCTTTGTCTCAGTTTTCTCATCTGTAAAATGCACTAGAGAAGGAAATGGCAAGCCGCTTCAGTATCTTTGCCAAGAAAACCCCAAATGGGACTGTAAAGAGTCATATGCAACTGAAAATAGCTGCAGAAACAGACAGACAGGTATGGCTTTCTTCTCTAAACTTCAACAGCCATTTGAGCCTCCTTGTACGTTCATCTTACAACCCTCATTTCTCATTCTCTTCTTCCATGGGAGGCCTCTAGTCTTGCCCTGGGTTGCAGGTGGCTTCAGTTCCTCTACCCCATCCATGCTTTCTCTGCCCTTGCTGCTGCCACCAGTTTCCTTTCTTCAGCTTGGATTCATGAGTGACTTCAAAGTACCCTTCACGAGACTTTGCAAGGGTCATCAGGCTGAGGATGGCAACAGGGACCGGCAGTCAAATCTTACCTCAGTGTGAACTTGGTCAGGTTACTGAACCTCTCTGGGTCTCAGTTTCCTCCTCTGTAAAATTAAAATGTTTGTCTGTATAACTTTTGAGGTCCCTTCTAGTTCTACCTCCATCATCCTCTACTCCTAATTCCATGATCTTTGGGGAACACAACTCTGCTCATGAGAGAGTGACAGCAAGGGTGGAAGGAAGGAGGCAGCTGACAATTTGCTCATGAGAGAGTGACATCAAGGGTGGTAGGAAGGAGGCAGCTGAACTTCGAGGCAGGGGACCACTAGAAAATGTTTAACAGCTTGACTTGGGGGCAGGGCCAGTGAAGAGCCGGAGGATACGCTTTGCATTTTGATGTGAATTGTTAACATTTTGTCCACTTCCTTTAAGTCTAGAGCAGTGGTATCAAATTCAAATAGAAATGGGGACTTATAAACCATACAGATGGATCCCTGAAGGCTGGATATTGATTTAGCAAATGACATGTTAATAGTATCTATGTTTTATTGTACTTTTACTTATTTTGTTAAATATTTTCCAATTAATATGATCCAGGCCCCCTCAGGAATATTGTGGGCCAGGGAAAGTGTTTGCCAGGGCACTATTTGACACCTCTGGTCTAAACAATCAACAGAATAATAAATAAAAGTCTTTGCTGATTTCCAAGGTATAAATGCTCACAATCAGCTCTTGTGAGCTGGTTAAGAGCTGGCTCCAGCACACCCCTGGCTAGGGAACAGGAACTTCTGAGCTCTCTGTCAGAATCCTTAGTGCCTGAGCTAGAAACAGCATGCCCCCTTCCTGATGCAGCTCTCAGGTGCCAGGGTTGGTACTTTCTAGGCTGCACTTCCTTAGCCCATTCCCACAGAGACAAGACCTTGGGGCCATACAGCTGAATCCATCAATGGGCCCATTGATGCTTCTAATAGCTTGCCAATGTGTTTACTTCCTCATCCTGGGCTGGGGAACATTTTAAACTTGTTTCAGTTAAGAAATCTGAAAAAATTTCTGCATAGAATTTCAGATGAATTCTTCCACAACTTAGCCCATGACCATGGCCACACTTGCCATACCCTTCAAATAGAACTGGATATATTCTAAATCCAAGATTACTGGGGGGAGAGGGGTGTGTGTGTGGTGTGTATTGGAAGGTACACATCTCCACCATACAGATATTCCTTAAATAGCCAAGCAGTTATTATCTAGGCAATACCCCACATTTAAACCCTAATCAACCCTGAGCACCTGGGTCAAACTGTGGAGCCTGAGGCATTATTGGAATAATTCTGACCAAGAGAGTCCTTTTGGCACAGACAAAGGTACTTTTTGGCTACAGTTTTTCAGATAATAACCTTGACTGTCTGACTACCTCGCCACAGGTGGTACTGCAGAGATGGATTATATAACATGAATCTATTGGCCAGGAAGTACCCTTTCACCCTGCCCTTGCCTGGCCCCCTCCCATAATTTTTCTGTTGTCTAAAATGGACCAGTGGGAATTGTTGAATACCAGCCTACAAAAAATGATCTAAAGAAAGGACCTAATCAGATCCTAAACCAGAGGAAAAGCCTTGTTTTTCCAAGGAATTACTGCAGCTTGGATCTCAGGAACAGAGCACTGGACAAATACCAACCTTTTGGGGTTTCAAGATATTTGTGAGTATTTAATAAATGTTTATTAACTAAGTGATTCTGACTGACTGAACTATCAAGAGAAACTTCACAGGGCCGAGCTAGTTTCCTCTCCAAACTTTTGGTGGGGGACTGTAGCCAAGTCTGTGTGGCAGAAATAGCACTTAGAGTCAGAGGATCTGGGTACAAATC
>CM053775.1:20552937-20568701 GCA_028658325.1 Potorous gilbertii
GATTCTTATATTTGAAAGTCAAAATTTCTATTCAGCTCTGATATTTTCACCAAGAATGCTTGGAAGTCCTCTATTTCATTGAAATTCCATTTTTCCCCTGAAGTATGATAGTCAGTTTTGCTGGGTAGGTGATTCTTGATTTTTAACCCTATCTCATTTGACCTCTGGAATATCATATTCTAAGCCCATCGATTTCTTAGTGTAGAAGCTACTAAATCTTGTGTTATCCTGATTGTATTTTCAAAATACTTGAATTGTTTATTTCTGGATGCTTGTAATATTTTCTCCTTGACTTGAGGACTGTGGAATTTGACTACAATATTCCTAGGTTTTTTCCTTTTGACATCTCTTTTAGGAGGTGTTTGGTGAATTCTTTCCAATTCTATTTTTCTCTCTGTTTCTAGAATATCAGGGCAATTTTTCTTGATAATTTCTTGTAAGATGATGTCTAGGTTCTTTTTTTGATCATAGTTTTCAAGTAGACCAGTAATTTTTAAATTATCTCTCCTGGATCTATTTTCCAGGTCAGTCATTTTTCCAAAGAGGTATATTACATTGTCTTCAATTTTTTCATTCTTTTGGTTTTGTTTTATAATTTCTTGGTTTTTCATAAAGTCATTAGTTTCCACCTACTCCATTCTAATATTTAAAGAACTATTTTCTTCAGTGAGCTTTTGAACCTCCTTTTCTATTTGGCTAATTCTGCTTTTTAAAGCATTCTTCTCCTCATTGGCTTTTTGGACCTCTTTTGCCATTTGAATTGATCTCTTTTTAAAGGTTGAGAGTGATTATAAATTGTAACTGTTGCTGTTTCCCACCCAGCCTGATGTCTTTCTTTTTTCTTGACCTCATTAAAGGGGACATGCCCTGGCTACTTCTTAAACAGGCCTAGTCAGTGAATGGGCATTACCTCTCCCTAAGTGAGTGACTGCAGAGACCTTGGCCTAAAGGATCCAAGGTCTCCCACTGCATTCTGAGTTATCTATAGTCATCCCGAGGAATATCAGGTCCCTGGATTCAGATGGCTCTGGAGGAGAGGTAAGCCTGGTGACTTGCACAGCCCTCCCTCACTCAAAACAAAGTCAAGTGCAAGGTATGTCATCATTTCTCTGATGGCATGGTCTTCTTCAACAATGAAGGACAAACAGAATTTTCTTCAGTATGTTTTGGGTCTCCTTTAGCAAGACGTTGACCTGCTTATCATGATTTTCTCTCATCGCTCTCATTTCTGTTTCCAATTATTCCTCCACCTCTCTTACTTGATTTTCAAAATCCTTTATTGAGCTCTTCCATTGCCTGAGACCATTACATATTTTTTTGGAGGTTTTGTATGTAAGCCTTGACTTTGATGTCTTCCTCTGATGGTATGCTTTGTTCTTCCTCATCTGAAAGAATTGAAGAAAATAGCTTTTCACCAAGAAAGTAACCTTCTATAGTCCTGTTTTTTTCCCCTTTTGGGGGCATTTTCCCAGCCGGTTACTTGACTTTTGAGTCTTTTGTCAAGTAGAGGGTATACTCTAGGGACCTGTAAATTCTCAGTTCCTCCAAGGTGGCACAATCAAGGGAGAGGGGTTTACTCCTGTTTTGGCCTACACTCTTGTCTGGGAGCAATGACAAGCACTACTTTCTATCCAGGATCTGAAAGTAGGGTTCTCTCTCCACTGTCACCACCAGTTACACCACACCAGTGCTCCTCCTTACCCTAGGACTACCACTCAGGGCTGAGATCCAGATCAGCTGCTTGATTCTTCCAGGGTCTTTAGTCTGAGGGCTCCAAAAGTGGAAGCTGCTGCAGCAGTGACTACTGCCAGCCTGGGGCCAGGGCTTGGGCCAGACCCACGCCCTCCTCTCACCTAGGGAAAGAGCTTTCTTACTGATCTTTGAAGCTGTTTTTGGCATTTGTGGGCTGAGAAATCTGGGAACCGCAGCTGCTACCCAAGATTCCATGCCCTGAAGCCTACTTTAGTCCTGTTTGTTGGTCAAGGCTGCACTGCACTCTACTCTGAGCCCAGTGCAATAGACCTTTCTTGTTGGCCTTCCAGGCTGTCTTGGGCTGGAAATGTCTTTCATTCTGTCGTTTTGTGGCTTATGCTGCTCTAGAAAGTTTTTAGAGTCATTTTTTTCATGTATTTTATGGGCTATAGGGGGAGAGCCAGAGGAGGTCCATCCTTCTACTCTGCTATCTTGGCTCTGCCCCACCAATAAAATAAAAATCAATGAAAAGGTGATAATGTAAGTAAATTAGGGGATTGTAGAAAAATGTACCTGTCAGATCTATGCATAAGGGAATAGTTTATGACTAAATAAGAGAAAGAGAGGATTATGGGAAGTAAAATAGATCATTTTGATTGCATGAAATTTAAAAGCTTTTCCATAAACAAAAGCAATGCAGCCAAAATTGGAAGGAAAATGGGATATTGGAGGGCAATTTATAGCAAGTTTCTCTGATAAAAGCCTCATTTCTCAAATATGTAGGGAAGTAATCCAAATTTGTAAAAAATAAGAACCATTCTCTAATGGATAAATGGCCAAGGGATAACAGGCAGTTTTCAAAAGAAGCAAGCAAAGGTATCAATAGTCACATGAAGAAATGCTCTAAATCACTACTGATTAGAGAAACGTAAATTTCTTGAGATACCACCTCACACCTATCATGTTGACCAAGATGACAGAGCAGGGCAATGGTCAATGCTGGAGGGAATGTGGAAAAATTGAAACTCTTGGTGGAGTTGTGAACTAGTCCAATCATTCTGGAGAATAATTTGAAACTACACCCAAAAGACTATAAGACTCTACTTACTCTTTGACCTAGTGATATCACTACTAGATTTGTATCCCAAAGAGGTCAAAGAAAAAAGAAAAGGTCCTATATGTACAAAAATATTTATACCAGCTCTTTTTGTGATAGAGTAGAGTTGGAGACTTAAGGGATGCCCATCTATTGGTGTATGGCTCAACAAGTTGTGGTATATGATTGTGATAGGATTCTATTGTCCTATAAGAAATGATGAGCAGGATGGTTTCAGAAAACCTGGGAATACTTATATGAACTCATGTTAAATGAAGTGAGCAGAACCAAGAGAACACTGTACATAGTAACAACAGTATTGCACAGATAATCAATTGGGAAAGAATTAGCTTCTCTGATCAAGCCACTGAGCCAAGACAGTTCCGAAGGACCCATGATGAAAAATGCCATCCATCTCTTGAGAGAAAATGAATGAACTCTGAATGTAAACTGAAGCATTTTTTTTTACTTTTTTTATTTTTATAAATTTATTTTGGTTGTGTTTTCTTTTGCAATGTGGTTAATATGGAAATATACTTTGTGATGACTTCACATGCATAGTCAATGTATAATTACTTGCCTTCTCAAGAAAGGGGGAGAGGTGGGAGGGAGGGAGAGAATTTCGAGCCCATCTTTTTAAAATAATTGTTCATTTATTTTTACATGTAATGGATAAATACTAAATGAAATAAAAATAATTTTAAAAATGAATGCTTGTTGAAGTAATTCTTCTTACCAGAATATCAGAACAGCTATAAATCAATCCTGGCAATGGATAAAGATTAGAAGTTTCTCATTAAGTATAAAAGTAAAACAAAGACTCACTGGTTATCCACTATTATTTTTATATAGCTATCGAAATACATGGAGATTGGTGCATGAGAGGTGCTTGATTGTGTTAAGGATTAATGTTCTCCAGTGCTAAGAATTAATTAATTAAATAAGCAATTATGACGGTAAACGTTTGTTGAAATTTCTGGCATATGGCATCTCCCTCTTCCTCTCCCCCTTTCCTTTTCTCCCCTCCCCCCATCCCTCTCCCCATCTCTCTCTCTTTCTTTCTTCTTCTTCCCCCTCCCTCTCGCCACACTCCTTCACTCCCCTCCTTCTAGTGGTGACTTGAAAAAAGGTCTACTTTTTTTATCTTGCTGCCTGTATGGCCCAGAATTTCATCCTTTATCATCTCTGGCACTATGATGCATTTTGTAGCTATTTTGAATCAAATTTCTCTATCATTTCCCTTTGGTCTTTGTCAGTGTTCTAGAAAGATGGTGATAACTTGGGGGCAGGTTTATTTTACATTTTCCTTCTTTACTAAAGCTATTATTTATCTTAGTGAGCCTCTTTGCTGATTTCTTGGTACTTTCTAAATAATCCGTGGTGACATCAAGAAATAGATATAATCTTGTCTTCTCTTTGATCATGCTTATGTTTAATTTCAATCTTGATTTATTGCTATTTACAGCATTTCTATAACTATATAAAATATAGTGAGGTGCCAGGGCATCCTTGTTTTAGTTTTGTACTTAATGAGAAAGCTTCCTTCTGCCAGAACTGATATACAGCTATTTTGATATTCCAATAAGAGGAGTTAATTTATTTAACAAACATGCATTTTGTGTTTACTCTGTGCTCAGACAATATTATAGGCACTTGAGATATAAAGACAGAAATGAGACAATCCTTGCCTTCGAGTAACTTATATTTTGTTGAAGGGAACTTCTTGTACACAGAAAAGTAAATAGAAAATATTTATGATGTAAATACAAAGTACTTTGGGGTTATGGGAAGAAGATACTAACAACTAGGGAAATCAGAAGAGAACAAATCTGTAGTTATAGGTCAGAGCTTGGAATGGATCATTAAAGCATTGCTGATAAACATGTGGAAAGGGAAGCACTCCCCAGAGTCAGCATGACTTCATCAAAACAGATCACCACAGACAAACCATATTTTCATTTTTATAGAGTTATTAAACTCCTAGATGAAGAGAATGCTATCGATAGAATGTGTCTAGATTTTAGCAAAGCTTTGAACCAAGAATATTTCACTATTCTTGTTGATAAAATGGAGATTAATACATAGTTAACAATAATTAATATATGGAGTCACAACTTCTTCAGACTCCAAGACTGGTGATCAGCGGTTCAGTGTCAACATGGCAGAAGCTCTCTAATGTATTTGCTTTAGGAACTTGTGTGTGGTCATGTATTATTTAACATTTTTTTCAGTGATTTGGATAAAGGTATAAATGGCATGTTCATCACATTCTCTGGGGACAAAGCTGGGAGAGTTAGTTAACACACTGCTTAACAGAGTCAATATAGAAAAAAGATGTTGACAACCCAGGGCATTGGGTTTTGACTAGGATGATGGAATTAAGTAGGGATAAATGTCAGTTTTACATTTGGACTTTTAAAAAAATTCACTTCACAAATACATGATGCAGGAGACAAGGTAAAATGGTAAATTTTCTCTTAAAGATCTGGAATTTTAAGGGACTGCAAATTTATCCTGAGTCCATAGTGAGATATAGGAAGAGCCAAAAAACTCACACACAAAAATAAAACAAATATTAACTTAGCCAGCATTCCAAGAGGTGTAACTTCCAGGAATAAGGAAGTTTTATTCTGGCTACACTCTGCCCTTGTCATGTAGCACATCTGTCATACCGTGTTCAGTTCTAAATCCCATAGAATGAGGACATCAAGTTGCAGCATATCCAGAGGAGAGCAACCAGGATCATGAGGGGCCTCAAATCCATGTCATGGGAGAAATGTTTGAAGATCTTGGGAGGTTTAGCCTGAAGGAGAAAAGACTCAGGGACGTTATGATATCTGTCTACAAACATTTGAAGGGATATTGAGTGGATTGTATGCTTTATTCCATAGACAGACCTGTTTATTTTTTAACCTGTACCAAATAGTTTCAGTATGTACTGTTTTATAGTTTGGGATATTAGGCGGCTGGGCCCCCTTCTTTTCTCACTTTAATTCATTATTTCCTTTGAGAGTCTTGATCTTTTATTCCTTCAAATGAATTTCATTTTTTTCTAACTCTTTAATCCTTTGGTAGTTTAATTCATATGTCACTAAGTAAATTGATTTATGTAATATAATCTTTATTATTTGAGCAGTTAATATTTTCCAAATCATTTAGGTCTGTATTTCTCTATAGAGTATTTTATAGTTGTATTCATATACTTCCTGTGTCTTGGTAGATAAACTCCCAAATATTTTGTATAGTTTGTGTATTGTGTTGTCATTTTGAATAAGATTTCTCTATTTCTTCCTGCTAGGTTTGTTGATGCATAAATGTTTCCCTTCTCTATACCTTTTACAATATTGTTTTTGTATAAATTGTTGTCTTATTTCTATTCATTTCATGTCACATTAATTGACATTGTCTTCCCATGTTTCTATGAAGTATACCTTTTTTAACATTCATTTAAAAAATTGTGACTTCCAAATTCTCTCCCACCCTCTAGCCCTCCCTCAATTATTGTTTTCTCTCTATCTTATATTCCTTTCCCGTCATCCCCTATTATCTCCTCCTTTACACTAGACTCTGGAGTGGAGGTGACTGTTCTCCTTCCTAAGACCATTTAATCATTTCCAGTGAGTTTATCACCATTCTTCTGGTCACCCAGGTTCCCAATTCTGTGATCATTCTTGAGTCCCAACTCTCCTTTACTTCCAATAATCTCATCATTTGCCAGATCTCATCATCATATCTTCCTTTTGCATTGGCCATTCCATTTTCCATGAATGAATTTCCTACTTCCACTTAAAATTCCTAGCTCCTTTCAAGGCTTGCCTAAAGCATGACCTTCTATACATGGAGCCTTTTATTGGATCTCCACAGCTATCAATACCCTTCTTCCCAAATCACCTATAGTCTATGTACCCATATATGTTCATGCTGTCTCTTTCTCACTAAACTGTAAGCTTCTCAAGGGCAGGAGACTATTTCACGTAGATTTCTGTATCTCTAGTGCCTTGTTCATTGATTGATATTATTATTGGGACTCACATTTTGATAAGACTCAATGCATACTATGATGCTGTGCAAGTCACTTACCCTCCCTATAAAATGGGGATGATAATAGAATGTGTAAAGTGCTTTGTAAACGTTCAAGTCGGTATGAATGCTAACCGTTGTTACTATGACATGAAACTCGCCTTGTTGGGATTCTTCTTTTCAAGCACCTCGTATTGTATTGATCCTTTGTTTTTTGTGGTTGTTGTTGAACATAGGCAACTTTCCCCAAGAATATTCAACTGAGTTTGGAGCCTCGGTGATATTTCTGAGTGCTTTGTTTTGCTGCTGATTGATTTATCTGTCATGGCAGGAGAGCATAGTTCCTTTTCATTAATCACTGAGAAGATACCTTCCAGTTCGGCAATTTCCAGCTCAGTGTGACTTTGCTGTGTTAGTTCACCAGGATTTCCCTGAAAGAGGTTTCAATCCACCAATGAACAGGCAAATTCTAACAAGGGAGGAGTTCCTTGCAGTGGTTTGGCATTTGGGTTTTTCTAAAAGAAATTTAGAAGTTATTTATGTTATGCATGTATGCGCTGGATGGACTTTTTCCAATTGGCAGGGGTCAGGAAATGATTTACAAACCACTATGCATTTTTCCTTGTTGATTTGATGCTCAGGACATGTAGCAAATCACACCAGCAAGTTGTAAATGAGTTTTGAAATAGGCAATTGCTTCTCTCTGGACCTCCCAGTTCAGCCCAAGGAAAATTGTGATGGTGTATGGGATTCACTCATTTTCTGCCTGGAAGCTTTTAAAATTCAAAGTGCATCCTGGAGGCATTGATGGGAACTACTTGTGGGTTAAAAACACTGGATCATATCTCCACATCCTAGGTCCACGATTAGTCAATGAGAGCATTTCATTAACTCCCTAGAGAGGTGGGCTATTTAGGGCATAAAGTCACTTAACAAGATCTCTTTATTAGGAAAAACACTCCAATAATTTCTTATTTCAGTGGATGTGGTTTCTGTAAACAGCCTTCCAAAAGAATAGGAAATGATCTGGCCTCTGTCACAACTCCAAAAATCAGGGATATTTCTCCATTCCTTATGAAGTGGCATAGGGGAAAGAAATATTTGCAAGATCTAGGAGATTACTAGATATTCCTGGATGTTACTGTTCTTTCCCATGTGAAGAGCCTCCTTTGGAGACAATATATAAGATGTCCAGTTATACATTAAATATTTCTTCATCAGAAATTTCTCCTAGAAGGCAACTTGAGTTCTCATCCCTAGTTCTGTGACCTTGGCACAAATGCTTAACTTATATACACTTTCCTTTCATTATCTGAACAGAGGATTGGGTTACATGATAGTCTACAGTTTTGTATGTCTGGTCCAATTAAGCAATGATCTCTGACACACACTAGTGATGTGACCCTGGGCAAGTCATTCAACCATCCTATGCCTCAGTTTCCTATATGGAAAATGGGGATGATAATGTCTCTGATACCAAAGTATTGTGAGATTCAAATGGGATATAATATACAAAAGTACTTTATTAGTCATAAAATGCCATATAAATGTTAGCAATTAGTATTAGTGTTATGGCCATTTTAGAAACCATGACCATTACCTCCTATGTGATGCAAAACAGATGGTCAGAGAGAGTCAAATTGACCCTCTGATCAGAGATATCCCCTGAGGACTCTTCCAGACTCAAGACCGCTGATTGCCTGTCAGTGAGCCCAGAGCAGACCTTCACTGTTAGTACCTCTTCTTTTGGTGATTGTCTGGAGATGGGGGGGGCAGAGACAAGAAAAAGGAAAGGTAGACGAAAATGACTGGAAGCTGTGAATGTGGGGTGCTTCAAGATGAGGTATTGATGGCCAAGACCAGAATACCTTCATTTCCAGCTTCCATGATTCTCTTCACATTGACCTTGCACAAAGTAGATTCTCTGAAGAATTGAACTGGGAAGTGGAGGGGGGTGGGGAAACCAAACTGCTAATAAGGTCTCAGTTTAGGAATTCAATTCAACAGCAAACTTTTATTTTGTGCCCATTATGTGTAAGACACTGTGCTGGGCATTTGGGATAAAAAGGAAAAAAAAACCTTAACAATCTTTTCCCTAAAGGATCTCAGATTCTATTGGGGGAGTCAATGCACACACAAGTAAGTAAATACAGAGTGCATACAAAGACCTCCCAAGATATCGAACAAAGGAAAAGGACTCTATGAAAACAAATGTTTATAGTAGTTCTTTCTGTGGTGGCAAGAAACTGGGAACTGGAAACTAAGACAAGGGGAGAAACAACTGAACAAATGTGGTGGCATATTAATGACATAGAATACCATTGTGCTGTAAGAAGTGATGAAGGGGATAGTTTCAGAGAAACCTGGAAAGATTTATACGATCTTATACAGAATGAAGTAAGCAGAACCAAGAGAACAACTGATACCATAACAAAAGTATTGTAAAGAAAAACAACTTTGAAAGACTTGGAATATAATCAATTCAACGACCAATCACAATTCCAGAGGATTCTGGGTAAAACATGCTACCCCACCTCCTGTTAGAGAGATGATAGATTCAAGATGAAGAAGGAGACATATTTTTGGTTATGAAAATGTGAAAAATTTTTGACTATGCATATTTTTCCCTTAATGGTAGGCAGGAGAGAAAGCAAATAGACTTGTTAATTTAAAGATTGAAAATTAAAAGAATCAAAGTATATTTGAAGTAATAGAGTAATTTCAGGAAGTGGAGATTTAGTAGAAAAAAGCATTGGGTTGATCAGGAGAAGCTTTTAACAGAATATGTTTTGAAAGAAGCTATGGATTTTGTGAGGCAGAGATGAGGGGGGATTATACTCCAAATAAGGAGGTCCACCTGGACAAAGGCACAGAAATGAGAGGAGGAATGTTGTGTGTGACAAACAACCATCAGGCTGGTTTGACTGGAACAGACAGTGCCTGAAGCAAACTACTATGAACTAAGATGGGAGCTGTAGGAAAGGGTGAAAATGTACCAGCTAGAGAATGCTGTGTTTTGTTCTTGCAGCAGTAGTGGGCTGCTGCAATTTTTTGAGTAGAGATGTGCTAGTGTCAGAATACTGTTTTTTAAGTCATGTCAATTTGGCCACAATGGAATGGAAAGGGAAGAAAATGAAAGGTGGGAGCCTAATAGGAGACCATTGTAATGGCTGAAGTGAGAGAAAGTTAAAGCCATAAGAGTAGAGAGAAAGAGTTGGATGCAAGAAATATTGAGGGAGTAGAGTAAACAAGACTTGGACACTCATTAAATATGGAGGATGAGGGAGAGGAAAGAATCAAAGATGACTCCATGGGAATGAACCCGGGTGACTGGAAGGATGGTGGTGCCCTCAACAGAAAGAGGGATATTTGGTAGAGAGGTGGATACGAGTAGGAGAAGGTAGTAAGTTCGGTTTTGGCCATGCTGAGTCTGAGATGGCTATGGGACATTCAGATGGAGATGCTCAGCAGACAGTTGTAAACAGAGTTCAGGAGAAAGATGAGAGCTGAATATATAAAGAAATCATTGCTGAAGCAATAGTCCTATTTCCAGTAATTAATTCCCATCATTTCTATATGAGGCCACTCTATCAAAAAGAGCCATAGTCTATCAGTATCAGTAAAAAAATGATTAGAGACCTAACCTTTCACTATTTCTTCTCGCTGAAGAATGTAATATTATGAGGGAGGTTTTGATGAAGGTTGTGTTGCAATTGATTCTAATTTTTTGGTTTTTCACTTCCTCCTTCCCCATCTAAAAATGTCAGTGAGCTTGCTGTTTCAGCAATTTAATGAGATCTTATCAAGACTGGAGATCATGGCTGGTTGTTTCTTCATTAGACTTACTTGGTAAGAAGACATGCCTTTCCTTTCTCCTGATGCCAGTCAGCTGATTTCATCTTCTGAGTGTTTTTACTGGACATGTATTTGGGAACTCACTCTTGCTTCTCAGGCTACCCAGATGGATGAGCTGCTACTTCTTGTAGAAGTGAGACTCACTCTATTCTAGCCCATGCACCCGTGCATAGTCTATAGGACAATGTTGATTTCCTTGTATGTTACCTAAGGTAGCTTCATTGGTCTCATCACCATCATTACTGTTGTCATTTATATTTAGGTAATATTTTACAATCCTTGCAATTTAAAAGTATGAAATAGGGGGTCAAGTGATGGATTTGGAGTCAAGAAGAGCTGGGTTCAAGTTTCATCTCAGACACTAGCTGTATGACTCTGGTCAATTTGCTTAACCTCTCTATGCCTCTGTTACCTGATATGTAGAATGAGAGGATTAGACTTGACCTCTAAGGTCCCTTCTGTTTCTTAATCTAGGATCCCTTTGAGATCAGTAGCACAAGTCTTATTTTTTTCCACTTTATAGATGGAAAAACTGAGGACCAGAGAATTGAAGGCCTGTGCAGTATTCTGTTTTCTACCATCCCCTGTGAAAGCTTGGCGAACCTATTTCTGGAGACGTAGAATATCCAGTTTTTCCAGGGAACAAGTAGGCGTACAGAGGAGAGTCTGCCCCCGACTCCTGGGCATGTTTTTGTCCTCTGATCCTTGATATACTTTCTCAGTCCCTGAAGAGACTGTAGTCAAACTTAAAGTGATTGCTTGTTTGCATGTTGTCTCCTCCTGGAAGACAGGGACTGTCTTTTGCCTCTTTTTGCATCCTCAGACCTAAGTGTAATGTCTGGCAAATAGTTGGTACTTATTAAATGCTTGTTGACTGATTGATAAAACATTCCCAGCCTTCCCTTATAGAATCTGAGAATCCTTTTATCCCTTTGAGAACTCCCTCCTCAGTACATTTATATGTGTTTGTATATAAATGGTTGAGTTATTTCCTTGGCCGGACACAGTGTCTGCTGGATCCAATGTTCCTGGTGATGGCCAGTACTCAGGGATGAATCCTACCTGAACTTGGCTACTGCTGCTATCAGCTCTGGTTGGTTAGGGGACCAGTGAAAGCTTTTCTGACCTTTTGAAGCTCACAAGATTGAAACCTAGTTCATTCTGCCTCTGATACTCATTCACTTAACAGTAGGAAAGAGTAGACTCAAAGAGACAAAGGAAATAATAGTGCCATGTTTTCATGGCCATATGGCAACTGGTTGGGGAAATAAAGCAGCTTGTGGTACTACCTCTCCCAGAGTCCTCACCCAGAGTTTCATAGAATTTCTTGCTCCATATATGAAAACCACTAGGAAAGAGAGAATTCATCTGTTTGAACCTTTAGTAGGCTCAGAAATTAATTAAAAGGTTTTTGTCACCACACAGTATGCCAACAGCATATAATCAGAGGTGTGTCCAGAAACCCTTCCATAAAGCATTTCTGAAAGCTGACTCATCCAGTCTCCACATAGATAGGCATCAGGTAAAGAGTATTGGACATGTATTGAGGACTTGGCACTCAATGACTAGTCCCCATTATGCCCCATTGCACATACACATGTGTGCACATACATTTGTGCATGTATACACTTATATGAGTATGCACATATACATAAACACTATGTATGTATATAGTGTGTCCCCAGAGTCTTAGTGCAGTTTTAAGTTTCAATAATTTCAGAAATATAAATACTATAAGCTTCAAAAATATCCTTTGAAGATTTGGGTGTTCACATTTCTTTTACACATTTAGTTTTGTAAATTAAGGATAACAAACTTTACATTTTAGCAGAATGGGACACCCTCTCATTATGCATTATATATGCTACATTGGATGATACCTTCACCTTCTCAGTAGATGAGTCTAGGAGGCCCTTTTCTTTGGTCACTTGGATCTCCTAATCCTTCTCCATTAGAATTTTTCTTGTGGAATCACATCCGAATTATTGCATATACATTCTTTGGATGACCCTATGGCTAGATTTATAAGTGCAGTGCTTTCACGGAGCAGCAGCTGATAGAAGGTTGTATAAAGTTCAAAAACTGATGAGAGCACTGTATAGCACAAGTCATGGCTGGATTGAATTTTCATAAGAATCAAATCAGTATCTTAAAAATTGAAATTGTTAACCTTTGCTCTGGTGGGGGTTTTTTTTTTGGTAAGTTTGTAGCATTTATACTTCTGAAAGTATAAAAACTTAAAAGTGCACTAAGATTCTTAAACTATAAAAGGCTTTTTGATTTTCAATTTTCACACCTCTCCATGGATGCAAGGGTGGTTTGGGGATGGAATCAACACTTGGTGTGTTCTTGAAATAGAAGAGAAAAAATCAGGGCGAGGGAGAGGGGAAAAGGGGGAGATAGGAAAAGGAAACTTCCTCTCTTAGCAGGCAGAGCAGTAGTATTGGAGTGGATGGAAAGCATATTTAGAACAGTTTTATAAAAGTCTTGAGGTTGAGATGCAGTTTCCTCCCCATCCCCCTCCCTCAAGTCCATTGAAAGAAAAACAAAAGCCAAAGAGACAAGAAACAAGGTATAAGAAGACTTTTTATTGTGCCTTCTCACTAGTATGCTGATAAAAACAGTTGTGTTATAGGAAATTTGGAGGAGCTATAGGCCTTGGAGGGGAAGCTGCTTCTCAGTCATGATGCCATCAACGACTTTCAAAATTTGCTTTCAGTTGCTTTCCTTTTGCTTCTGTTGTTGCCACTGGGGGAGGGAGGCCCTTCCCCACCTCTCTCTCCCTATCCCTCACCCCTCTTTTTCTCTCTCCTATCATCCCAAATTCTATGGTAGTTCCTTGCCTCTGAAATTGAGCAAAACTTAAAATCCTAGTAGTCTAGGCGTTTCCCTCCAGAGGAGATATAAATTGAAAATCTGGGACTTGAATCCAGGTCTTATGACTTGAGTTCAAGTTCAATCTTCTCTTCATTCCAAGAAAGCCTACTCTGGGGGTTCATCATGGCTTGAATCTGGTCCCTGAGTTCTCAATAGCTATACCTGGAAAGTGAATATTATGCTAGATTTTATCAAGCTAGAACAGCTCTGTGATATTAGTAACAGATTGAGTCTACTGTCTGTGGGACTAGCCTGACCCAGTATAGGGGAATTCACTAGTAGGTTAACCAATAAGGGATTAATTGTTTGACCCTTTTAATCTATGAAACAAAGAATAATGAAAAATGCTTTTGGTCCTATGTAGTCACTTTTTTTTCCTGAAGTGATGGTGGTAGAAGAGGACATAGAAGATGCTGAGAATCACATGAGCTTTAAAGCATCTGCCAGCAATCTCCGTGTTGGCTCATTGTCCAATGACCACTGATTTGTCATACTATTAGAACTGAACTGTATAAATATTGATAATTTTACAGAAAATAAAACCAGAAGATAGTGGGAATTTAACTGCAAAACAAAAAGTTGGCTACCAAGTTCTCCTCAGAAAGACAGACAAGAATTGGTGGCATTGGTTACATGTTGTACCCACAAGCAAAATAAAATGTAATTTCATGGAATATTTGGTCATGCTCATAAACAGAAACAGAAAGACTAGTGAAGAAAATTTCAGCTTCTTTATTGACATGTCTGAGACAGCATAGAGAGGTAGAGAAATTCTCTGAAAAATTCTGGTTAGCTCCTCAAAAGCAAATATATACTCTGGTATTTGGTAACTTTAGTTAAAGATGATGGTGAAAAGTACATGGGAAGTTATGGATCAGGTTTGAGAAATTAAAGAGACTCAAGGCTTATAGACTACTTAGAATGCATGTGTGTGCATGCATACACACGTGTGCACACACACAGAGCATACGTCATGAATACTGGCTTCCAGAAAAAAAAAATTTTCCTGGAAAAGACGCTAAGCAGTACTACAAAGATGAAACTGACTATGAAATTGACAGAAAGGAAATCACTGGCTACTGATGTAAGAATATTTTATTTTAAAATAAATTTCTATTACTTTGTTTTTTAAAAAAATTAATTTGTTTTTAGTTTTTAACATTCACTTTTATAAGATGTTGGGTTTGAAATTTTCCTTCCTTCTTCCCCTCTTTCCTCCCCAAGATGGCACACAATCGGATATAGGGTATGCATGTTGTTTTCTTGGCTCTACTTCCTTCAGTATGTATCACTTCACCTAAATCTTCCCATGCTGCTTTCTAGTCATCAGGTTGTTGTTTCTTAAAGCATAGAGATATTTCATCATCTTCATGTATAATGACATGCTTTGCCATTCTCCAATTAATAAGCATCTCCTTTTCCTTCAGTTTTTTGACATTACCAAATGTATTGTTAAAAAGATTTTTGAAAGTGTAGCAGACCATTCTGTTGTCGACCTATAGGAGTCACTTTTAAACCACCTGTCTTTGTATAGTCAGTTCATCTGATACTTAGAACAAAGGCCAGAAATCAACTCTAAATCAGAAAGTGAGAAATATATACTGTATACAGTTGCAACAGCATTAACTTGATCTGTGCAAATGAGCTTTTGTTGCCAGAAAATTAGAATATTGATCCTGATTACCACCATTTCCTGTAGAAGTTAAACCAGTTTCCCCAACAAGGAAGCCAAAAAGACCTGGGAACCATCTGAACCCACTGCTTGCTTTTCTTGCCATGTGGAGAGAGATAATGGACAATGGAATACAAAGTCATCAGCAACACACTAAGAGAAAGAGAGCTGCAAGAATCTGCAAAGAATCAAAATCACAGGTGATTCAGTACATATACAGAGCTGCAGCTAGGTGCAAGGAGGCTTATTTCCCATGATGCATTAGTGAGAGAGAAGGATATGAGAGTATAGAGCAAGAACTAGAAAAGACCTCAGAGATCATATACTCCAAACCCTTCATGTTGCAGATGAGTGAACTGAAATCCAAGGAGGTTAAATAATTTGCCTGAGTTCATGTATATGGTAAATACTCAGGTCTTATGACGCCTCACTTAATGATCTTTGCATTTCACCATGTGGCTTCATCAAGGAAATATATTATTAGAAAAGGAGCTGACCTAGTCAGGAAGCAATGGCAAGAGTTGCACTAGTCTGAGGGCTAGACTAGTACCC
>CM053775.1:20577864-20596161 GCA_028658325.1 Potorous gilbertii
GAGAGATGTTTGTCTTTCTGACTTCCAACTATGAGAAAGGAGATATGCTTCCAGGTTCTCATCAGAAAGAGGACCTGACAGGAGAGAAAGGCTCCAGGAAAAGGCCCCTATACCCAACCTAGAGACATTGGGGAATTTTCCCGTGGGTACCCTAGGTACTTTCTTTTTCTGATAGTTGAGCTGATATATCTCACTTTCAGTGGATGAGCTCAGTCAGTTATGTATTGTCTGACAAGTTCTAATCAGTATTACCTTTCTGACTTCTGTTAGGTATTGACTTGGATAAATGGGTTTATTTTCTATTCACTCTGTCTTTTATATTTATATTTGGTAGGGACTAAAGGTTTCTGTTATACAGTGTGGGGTATTCCTTCCCCAGTAAGTAATGGCAACCAGGAAACTGACTTGAACCTAAACTGATTTTCCTCTAAATTAACAATATTTAAAAAGGGCAAGCAGATATAATTCTTGCTAAGTGTTACCTCTTTGAGGAGAATTAAATGGTCAGCCTTGTGACACCAATCTCCTTATCCCCTTCTGGTAAAGATCAAAGCCTCCCTTGGAGAGGCATAGAATGAAGGAACTCTAGAGACTGATATCCATACCTCCCTATGAGTTATTTCTAGACAGACTCATGTGGACACACACAACATACATGGGTAACATATCTATGCCTCACATAAGGTTTACAAATGACTGTCCTTACAGTAACGTATGAAGTACATGCATTATCATCATTCACATTTTACAGAAAATTGTATATATACTTTAGACAGGTACTAGAAATGGATGATGAGCTGGACCCAGAACTGAAGAGGAGCAGGAAAATAGGCTTTATTTTCACTGGGAAACTGCAGTCACCAAAGAATCAAAGCTGAGGCTCATCTGAAAGGTAATGGAGAAGTACACAAGTGATGTTAATGGACTGCAATCCATTACAGACAAGGAATTACACAGAACAAGTGGTGTAAAGAAGGTCAAAGAAATGCAGGATCAAAAATATGATGGGCAGGTCGCAGAACAAAAACAAGATCTAAATAATTGACAGCTTGATTAGTATCCCTGAAATAGCCAGAGAACACAAGGAAGGTTTCCAGTGTGTCAGGTGGATCCCCTATAGAGAACTTGGGGAAAGACATGGATGAGGGGTGCACAAGGTGAGCAAACACACTATGTTGCTACTTGCATTATGGAAGAGAACATCCAAATAGATGGGATATATTAGAGTGATATAGAGGAAAAAACACTTAGCAGTTTCCAGAACTGGAATAAGGTACTTGGGTAGATAATGTGCTTTTCCTCAGTAGTCTTCAAGCAAAGGTAGGATGATGATTTGTCATGTGTACAGTGACAATATTCCCTCTTGGGCATGGGTTGGACAAGACAAACAAGTCCCTGATGATTCCGTGATCCTATAAAGCTCAGAGAGATAAAGAGACTGAACCATGGTCCCAGAGCTAGGCAGTGGCAATGACCAGATTGAAACATCTCTTTTATCTGCAGGGAGAACGTTCTTTCTACTTTGCCAGGTGGTCAAAGGGAACTTCACCAGTTCCAATGTATTCCAAATCGAAATAAACTCATGATGTCTCTACCCAGTGTTCAAACCACTGGCCAAACTGGTCAACTTAGCTGGGATAGAAAATGAAATTGGTGAAATAGAAGCTGTTAGATAACAGATGAAGAAATAGAAAGTTCACAGAATGTTGTACTTTTCTACTGGTTATGTTACCTTTGGATTGACACAGTCTGCCTCCCTCTCACATCTTTATGATGACTTTGGGTCATTTGGGGGTCACCATTACTGGAGAGGAAGAAAAATAAAGTTCCAAAGGCTAAAAAGAGGAGAAACTAGATAGTCAACACAGAGTGGGTCCTGCTAATAATTAGAAAAATCAGTAGCCTGCTTCCAAAAGACTGACCACCAGGAACAAAACTAAGGGATCAGAGGAAACACTTAAATCTGACGAGTCCTATTTCCATGGCCATGGTGAAGTTTTTGCCCAGTAAACCAGTCACGCCCTGAGTCTCTTCCAGGGGCTAGTGGGCCAAGATAAGGAAGCTACCAGTTTGATATACAGTGCAATCTTTGTTCTTCAGGAGAAAAATTCTATTTTATTATGTCAGGTTTGTAAAAAAAATTATTTCAGAGCAAAGAGAGAGTTTAGAAAACCATCATTATAAAGACAGCCTGATAAAATAAAGGAGCCATTTTGAGATGAGAGCTACAAGACTGCTAATCCTTCATGAATCCTGGTTCATTGAGGTGCCACTTTGACTTTGTGAAGCAAGACATGGCATGTGTGAAATGAAATGGCATCTGGGATGACTAAAGTCTAATTGGCCCTGTCTTGTATTGCTAAGAGCTTTTCCTCTTAAAGAGTATTACACAATTAGTAACAACCTAAATCACTTAATAATCTAATATGAAGAAAATGTAAGCAGTGGTCTCATAGCTCGGGCTTCAATGAACAGCATAGCTATCCTCCTAAGAGATAAACACCACTTGTGTCTCCTAACATTTCATCAATGTGTAGACCATTGCATTGACACATAAAGAGGAAAGAGGAATTGATAATCCTCACTGAATTTGAAAAAAGACTCTGAATTTGTCCATCAAGAGGGAGACAACTAAGCTTTTTCTTAGCCAAGGAGTCTGCTCCACTCTGGTAGCCAGCCAAAGGGTCTTTGGGATTAATACTGCAACATGTAATTCCTCTTGCTATTCCAAAGAGGATGTTTCTAGGCAGCTGTTAGGCACTAGCTCTGTTATCTGAGGAAGGTAAATGCCACTGTTTACTTCCTTTGGTGGTAAAGTCTCATTCAAATTAGTTAAACATGAATTGTGTGCCTTACCTTGTGCTTGCTCTTTGGGGGTGTTGGAGGAGGGGGATGTGACAAGATTCAGGGTCCTATATAACCGTAGCCAGTCCCTTTCTCTATCATGAGGTCCTTCCTGACTAGGATTAGCATTTTTCTCCACTCCATTCCTGATTCCCTAGTGAGAGGTACCCCTAACAGAAGTATGCTCACAGTAAGGAAAGCTTGCTGGATGAAGAACAGCAGGGATTTCTTAAATGTGGACGGTCTAGTCAGGTGAGGTAGAACTATACTGGGCAGCCAAAGCTGCAGCTTAAATAATTGCAGAAGCCTTTATGCTTCCAGGCTCCAGAGAGCTGAATTGGACTAACCTTTCCATGGGAGTCCTGGAACGTTTGCCACATTGAGGCTCAGACCCAGTTACGCTTAGAACTGAGACCTGCATGTGGCCTATGTAGAGAACATTCAATCTAGAAGAAGGTGTCTTTGCCTTTCTTTGTGTCCCTAGTGCCTGGCACATAGTAAGTACTTTAGAAACAGATCAGAACCAGAGGACTTGGCCTCAAATATTGACTTAAATATCTATCACCTACGAGACTTGGACAAAGTCATCTAGAGGTGTTCAGCTTCTGTCTCCCTTTCTGTAACACGGAAAAGGAAAGGAGGGTTGGAGTAAATTATTTCTAAAGCCTAGCTTTAAATACAACAATTTTCCTATTGTACAATTCAATCTCATTAAGAGCCTACTGGGGAGCTAGATGCCATGCTAGATATCAGGGGCACAAAACCCTCAAGGAACTCATGTTCTACTGTGGTGACATAACACAGAGATTAAAAAAAAAGACAGCCATTCCCAAGAGTAGAGAACAATAACAGCTGGGAGTTCCTAGATAAGATGGTGTCCGAGCTTCATCTTGAAGGAACAAAAGCACTCTGAGAGGAAGGGAACAGAGCTATACCTAAGGCAGGATGACTGGGGCTTTGTCCTCAGACATTACATTTAGAAGGCAGTCCATCTATAAGGCAATGCCAGCAGCTATTGTCCTCAGGAATAGTGAAGGGAGTGAGCTCCCCACCCATAATGCTCTGTTCTATCCACTGCAAGAACCCTTCTGCCTTATTCATGCTCTAGACTGTCTACATGCAATGGGTTAGTGCCAAAGACTCCCATCACCAAGTCAAGTGAGGGTAGATCTCAAAACTCTTTTCCTGGGCACAAAATATTCCTACTTATGCCTCTGGCAAGGAAGGAACGTATTCAAGGTACAAGATATACATGTGGACATGGGAGATGTCATGTGGAAATCATCTGAACCTAGAAGACCTAAGGCCATCCATGTACCAGGCAATGTTTCCTCTACATTTGCCTAAACCCTTGACAGGGTGCTCATCACTATGTTCACTACCTTCATGGAAATAGCAGAATGGGCTCTGCTATATCTTCATCAGTCAGAAAACTTGCCAGGCTATCCTCCTAAAGTCCATGGAATTTGTAGGGCAGCAGACACTTGCACCCACGAGTGAGTAGAATAGAAGGCAGAATGAGACAGAAGCAGAAGAAAGGCAAAGGCAATATAGTCTAGGAAAAATCTGAGAAAAGAGAAATCCCTTTCAGTAGCATGGTAGATACCAAAGGGTATGTCTAGGTAGCACAGTGATTAGACTACTGTGTCCGGAGACAGAAAGATCTGAGTTTAAACCCAGCTGGGAAAGTCACCATAGCATTGACTATACGGGCCTTGGTCAGTCAGGTAATGTCTCTGCTTTTTAGTCTGCTGTCTAGATCTGTTATAGCTTTCCTTCCAAGGAATAAATATCTTTTCATTTCATGACTGCAGTCACTATCTGCAGTGATCTTTAAGCCCAAGAATATAAAATCTGACAGTGCCTCCATTTTTTCTCCCTCTTTGCCAGGAAGTGACAGTAAATAGATACATATTTGGAAATTAAGATGACATTAAAAAACAAAAGCTATCAATTGCTAGAATTTATAGAATTTAAAAATGGACATTCCTCTACAAATCCAATCTCTTTTCTCATCCAGTCCACCAAGATTTAACTTCCCTCTGTATCCCTCAGTTCCATAACCCATAGTTCTGTTACCCAACAGAAGGGCTGAAATATAAATGGTGGCATCTTTCCTAATACTCAGACATCCTCAAACTTGCAATCTACTAACACCAGATTCAAGTTAAAACTTCCAGACTATCATCTGTATCATTCCAAAATATCCCCTTATCTGTCACATGGGGAGATATATGACTCACCACCCTGTCCTCCTCACTAACCACTTTCTTGCTGAGCACAAGGAATATTAAAAAGAGTGAGCTTCGGTTCCACCACATTCTTGTTCTGGAGAAGCTTCTGCCCTCACGACTCACTCTCTTAACTGGTAACCTCAATCTAAAGAAGAGCCCCAGCCATGCCTCACTTCCCTCCTGACTTCTCTTCATTCCTTTTTCCTCCTCCTCCCATACCACCTCACACAGGTGTTCTGCCCTTCCACTCACCACCTCTTCTAGCTCTTCTTTATACAGTGATTCCATAACTATGTGAGCAGGGCCCATATTCCCTGCTTGTATTTGTATCTCTAGTATTTAGAACACTGCCTGGTAAACAGTAAGTACTTAATAAATACTTTATTTATCTAGATGGTCTCTGCAACTCCTTTCAGGAGTGAGTATCATTTGTGGGGGGCATACTGAGTAGAAGGCTTTATACTGCAACCCGATCATGTATCTTGGGGACACCAGCACAAATGATCAAACAGAAAATTCTAAGTGGTTTTCTCCTTTCTGATCCTAAACAATACAAGAGGTGGCATATGCATCTATGTGTTTGTGTTTGTCCATGAATTTCCATGTCAGTGTGTGAAATGAGTGGAACCACTTATTTGTCAGACTACAGAAGAATATAAACTCCTTGAGGGAAGGGACCAATTCTCATTTTGCTTTGTGTCTGCAAAACCAAGCAATATCCTTCACACTGCTTACTGCTTGTTAAGTATACAGAAAACGCCATTGTAGTGCCAGACATTTCTTACTTTTCTGGTGGTTTTAATGAAACTGAACAGTGCCATAGGCCTACAAGGCAATCATCATGCAGATCACATAGAGGACATTTCTCTATTTACCAAGGAATGGAAGGGAAAGCAGGTTTATTTTTTTTCCATCTGAATTATCATCTTAACTGCCTACAAATTGGGCTGGGCCTTATGGCCTTGGCAAGGGGAGTAGGCACATCCCCGCTGAACTTCCTTCCAAAGCTATTTCTTCAACCTACATATATTAAACCTCCCCTGTTACTTACAAACCTTTTGGGGATAAGCACATTGTTTCCCTCTGCAGAGAAACTCAATCAAGCTTTTGCTCCAACATCAGCCACTTCCATCTGCAGTAAAGGATACACAATCCCTGCTCCATGAATGCTCTACAATTTGCTTTCCAAGGTGCTTACAGAATCACAGCTAAATTGTGTGTACAAATTATGATGCTATTTAGTAGTCATTTAAATGGAAAAGGGTGTTTCTCAGGTGACAGCAAAAACACATTATGTGTTAATTTGGCAGAAGAAAATAAGGTTTTGATGTAAAAATACACATGGTTAATATACCTGGGAACAGCACAGGATGCCAAAAAGATAATTTTATGGTAAGAGTTGAAAAGCCCATCAGAGTAGAAACAATTTCTCTTCAAGCAGGAAAAATGATTAAGTTCCCAATTTTGTCACAGGACCAAAGCATTCAATAATGCCAACAACCAACCCACATAGGTCAGGGAAACTTCCCACCTGCCTAGTTTTGTGTCCATCTGTCCTACCTTGAGAAGGGATAGAAAACCTGAGCTCCAATGGTCTTCTACTGTGATCTTCTATTCACCTTCTTCCTCCTTTCCTTACAAAGGGGAAAAGTGATGCTTAGCAAAGGTGAATAAGTAATCCAAAGTCAAACAAGTACTTAGGAGCAGAGCTCAGACAGTATGGTCCAAGAAGCATTCTTTTTTAATTCTTGAAGAGAAAAAATTCTTCGTTATCTCTGCATTCCCAAGAGCACCTAAAATAGTAGGTCCTTGTTTATTGAAGTCACCTAGAACCTGGATTTAAACAGATGTTTCCATTCCGCCTAAATAAAATATTCCTTTGGAAAACCACAAGCTTGGGCCTCTTTCCACTTGCAGTTAGCACTTGTGATTGGACTATTCATTCTCTTTTCACAAAGCCACTCTAATCTAATATGTAACAAGAACTTAAAAGCTAATCAATAATAGAACACAGTTCTGTGTGTGGAAGTGCCTGATGCCTCCTAGGAGGGAGCACTTTGAGAGAACACAGCTTGCCTCAGAGGGCAGCCTCAACATTATATTTATTTTGCACAGAGAGTTCAATCATCATTCTTTGTATTGTCACTTCCAATGACTTGGAGAACAAAAACACCAGGGAAATGTGTTATTCTTTTTCAAAAGTGCATTCATATTTGAAAAATAGCTACAGATTAGAGAAAAGATGTTTACTGGAACCAGAATTTAAAACTCACTCCTTCCTGGGCCTTAGCCCTAAACCAAGGATGCCAAATCTGCATAGTCTATATCACAGGAAGCAAACAGCACAATGGTGGGGAAGGTTGAGGAAAACTCATCTGAAAATATTCTTAGAAACTTTAAAGAAAGGAATCTGGGCAGCTTCTTATCTTTTTTGTCAATGGCCCAAAAATGGCCCTAGGACTACAGTGAAATAAACCCAGAAATTTATCACAGAGAAGAGGAATAAGAATCTCTTCCTTGATATTATATCCCATTTCTCTCATAGCAGTCCAATCCTGTCATGTCATGAGTGCAAGTGTTAATATTCTCCTTTTACAGATGAGGAAACTGAGATTCTGGTGGATGAAATAATCTGCCCAGAATCACCTAGCTGCTATGTGGCAGAACCAAGGCTCCCTGACTCTAAATCCAATATTCTTTCCAATGAACCAAGTTGCCAATACCTGTAAATGCTTGCCCAAGCCAAGTTCATAGCTAGCATAGCTATTTTGCTATGCTGGGTCAACAAGATCACAGTGACAAGCTGACCAGTTGACTTACCACATGAATGAAAGAGCATTAGACTAAGCATTTTCTATGTATCAAACACTATCTATACTAAGTATTAGAGATAAAGATGAAAAAGTGAGACAACCTCTGTTCTCAAGGAACTTACATTCTAATAAGAGAGGATAAAACAGAGAATGGAATAGTGACGAAGGAGGACTAAACTAGTTTGGAAAGTTATTGAGGTGGTAAGCAGGGACGCAGACTGATAAAATCTTTTCAGTGGCAATGGCAGTATTGTTTTACAATTTCAGAATGGAAAGGCATTGGGCGGGGGAGTGGCAAGAAAGGGTTATGTACATGGTTGGGAAAGAAAAGTAAAGCATGGCTAGAGCAGCTAACCTAATAGAGTGGGACATAGGGACAGACAGGGACATACACATGATGCACTAGAGCCAGCTCAAATGGCTTGGAAGAGCTGATTGTTACATTTTCAGTGTGAGTATTTACACATCAGAAATCAGCAATCCTTACAAATCATGGTGGGGTTTACTGTTTTGTTAATTTTCTAGACTTAAGAATATGTTAATAATGCAGATTAAACTTAATTTTCTCACCAGAGATCCTGGTTGTAAAGTACTTATCAGCACACCTCTGTAATGTTCAATAAACACCGCTTCCATTTCAACAGGAGTGCAGGCAGTACAAGACTTGGAAAATGAAGTCACCAGACTGGACGTTAATAACAATAACATTAACGGGCATTTATCCAGTGCTCTAAGTTTTGTATGGCACTTTACATTCATTATTTCATTTGAGTTCCACAACACTGAGGCACACATGAGACACTCACCAATTTGAACCTTGGAGACTCCCTCAATTTGTTCAATTCCACATCCTCTTTAAGGGCTGAAAAAACAAAAATATAGGCTAGCCTCAAGGAACCATGGTGACATTTTCCTGAGTTTCCCAAAGGACAATCTGAAAAATACCTTCGATTGTTGTCAGTCATTCTGAAATTGAAAGCTCAGATGCTGTTACATAGAAAAGAGAAGCTTCTGCTTAGAATAACTCAAATATTAGTTGAGAAGTAGGACTCTTGGTGTAGCTCTCCTCAAGACAACATTGGGCAGTGGAAAAAGTACTGAACTTTGAACCAGAAGACCTCATTATAAGTCCTACCACCTGTATTACTTACTACCTGAGTGACATTGGGGAAATCCCTGGCCTTCTCTAAGATTCAGATTTTTCCTCTGCAAAATGAGAGGGTGAGACTAATTTATTCCTAAAGTGTAGATACTATTATTCCTTCAGAGTCCCATCATTTCCAAGGTTCAGTTAGGGAAACTTTCACCCTGTCCATCCTCAAACATGTTTTGCTTCTGACTACTGCTTCCCCATCCATCCTCCTGTCTATCACCATCTTCTTCTCTTATCCCCTTAACATCCTACTTTCCTGTAGGGGAAGATAGATTTCTAACTCAATGGAGTATGTATATTATTTCCTCTGATAAATGGGGAAGGGGGGAGGAAATAAGATGGACGGAAATACACAGCGAGTAATCTAACTACAAATTTTTGCAACAAGTTTCTCTGATAAAGATCTTGTTATATAGAGAACTGTCAAATTTATTAAAACTAAGAGCCATTTCTCTCAATTGATAAATGGTCAAAGGATATGAACAGGCAGTTTTCAGGTGAAATAATCAAAGTTATCTATAACACTATGTGCTATAGTGTGCTATAAAACACAATAGTTTAGATTAGAGAAATGCAAATTAAAACAACTCTAAGATACCACCTCACATATTGGCTAATATGGCAGAAGAGAAAAATGACAAATGTTGGAGAGGATGTGGAAAATTGGGAAACTAATACACTACTAGTGGAGTTGTGAACTGATTCAACCACTCTGGAGAACAATTAGGATCTATGCCCAAGGGGCTATAAAACAGTATATACCCTTTGACCCAGCAATGACCACTACTAGGCAGGTATACAAAAGAGATTTTTTTAAAAATGGAAAGGGGATTATATATACAAAAATGTTTATAGCAGCTTTTTGTGGTGGCAAAGAACTCACTTGGGAAATGGCTGAACAAGTTATGGTATGTGAATCTGATGGAATACTATTGTTCTATAAGAAATGATGAGCAGGATGCTTTCAGAAAAACCTAGAGACACATGAACTGATGCAAAGCGAAATGAGCAGAAGCAGGAGAACAATGTACACAAAAATAACAGTATTATAAGATGATCAACTGTAAATAACAGTTACTCTCAGTAATACAATGAAGATCCAAGACAAATTTGAAGGACTTATGATGAAAAGAAAGAACTGATGGAGTCTGAATGCAGATTGGAGCATACTTTTAAAAAATTTCTTTCATTTTTGGTCTGTATTTTCTTTCACAACATGACTAATATGGGAACATGTTTTACATGACTGCACATGTATAACCTATATCAGACTGACAACTCAAGGAGGGGGCAGGAGGGACAGAGAGAGATTTTGAAACTTAAAGTTTTAAAAAAACCTGAATATTAAAAATTGCTTTCACATGTAATTGGAAAAATAAATTATTAAATAATAAAAATAAATAACATAAAATGTTAAGAAATACAGTTCAAAAAATAAATGCACCAAAAAAGAACATCAAGAACTTTAGGGTTCACAAAACTCATCACACACATTATTCCTTTTGATCTTCTCAAATAGTGAGGTAGTTACTACTGTTACCCTCATGGTGCAGATGAGGAAACTAAAGCTGAGAAAAGTTAGGTGACTTGTCCAAGGGTCACAGAGCTGTTAAGTATCTGAGACAAGATGGAATAACATCTAAGTATTCAAAGGAAAAGGGAATTGAATTTTGGAAGAGCAACATAATAATTATAGGGAACTTTAATGTGCTCATCTCAGTCTTAGATAAATCTAAAAAATGAAGAAATAAGAAAGCTATAGACCTGAACAGAATATTGGAAATATTAGATATTGTAGGGCTTTGGTTATGTAGTTATGATTGAATAGGAATCTCAAGGAGCATATCTATTTTTTTGCTTTTACAGAAACTACTCACATACTAGGACAAGGCATAAGTTATAATTCAATGTAGAAAGGCAAAAACAATGAATACATCCTTAATGGACTAACACAACAAAAACTCTATTCAATAAGAGAAAGATGAATTAAAAACAGACATAAAGGGAGACCGCATAATGTAATCATAAAGGATAAATAGGTCAAAGAACAATTTATATGAACAATAAATAGCTACATAAATACAACACTAACAGTAAGACAATATAAAAATTCATAGCACTAAACTAAAGCAGTACTCTGAAGAAAATTACTATTTATAGACAATTATACAAAAAAATTAGAAAAAAAGAGAAAAATTAAGTATGCAACAAATGGGAAGAAATTAATAATTTCAAACTAACAAAAATAGAATTATTGCAGGAGAGAAGCAAATTTGAAAGCAAATGTTATTGACATCATCAATAAAACTAGGAATTGATTATTAAGAAGACATTAATAGATAAATCATTAGTCAGCTTCATATTTTGTAAAAGAAAAACCAAACCACCAAAGGAAAAAAAATAAGAAAAAGGAAAGCACAAAAAATAGAAAGAAAATAAAATAATTATACATGATTGCATGCAAAAAGGGAAAACTCTGAATGGATGAATATTTTAAAAATAAGAAGAATCTAGATTAATGGAATAAGAAAGAGAGAATCTAAACAACACAATTTCAGGAAAAGAAATTAAACAAGCCAGAAAGAAACTTCTAAAGAAAAGAACTCCGAGGATCAAATGCATTTACAAGTGAAATTTATTAATCTTCCAAAAACAATTAACTCCTATGCTACACAAACTGTAGACAAAAAAGAGCATAGCCACAAGTTACCAAAGTCCTTCTGTGACAAAAAATATGGCCATAATATCCATGTCATAAAACTAAAACATAAAAAGAAAATTACAGACAAGAATTATTAATGAATATTGACAAAAATATTGAATAACATTAACATAAAAGTCACAATAATACATTCAAAGAATTATTCACCACTACCTGATTTGATTTTTACTAGCAATACAAGGATAGTTTAATATTCAAAAAAGCTATAACTTTAATAAACTGATCAATAACAATGTAAAATTTCATGATTAAATTAATAGACAGTGAAAAGGACAAAACAGAGCACAATTCTTTTTTTTTTTAAATCAAAAAGCAGAGGAATAAAGAGATTCTATTTAACATGTTTAAAAATATTTAAAACTAGCACTTAGCATTATCTGCAACTTAAAACTTTCTGAACAACACTGGAGAGAAAGTAAGGATCTCTATTACCTCCATTATTGCTTAACATGGTTTAGAATTGCTAGTTATAGCAGTAAGATTAGAAAAAGAAATTGAGAAGAAACATAGGTAAAGATGAGGGAGAATTCTATTACAGACTATATGACAGTCTTGCTTAGAAATCTCCAGAGATTCAAGGAAAAATTAATCGAGGGAAAATACTCATTATTTAATAAATGTACTTGGGAAAATTGTCTGCCAGTTCGGTGAGAAAGGAATTTTGATACACATCTTATGCCAGTGAATTCTAGTTGGATTAGTAACAAGCATAAAAAAAGACCTCTAAAGAAGATGGAAGAACTAGAATGCACTATTTATTTTCAGCTGAGAAGGGGAAACATGATGGAATATATTAGGTCAGAAAAATTTAGAAAATTATACATTCAAAGAAACCTGGGAAGAAGTAAATGAAATAATACCGAATAAAATGAGCAAAACCAGGAGAATAATTTAAACAATTATTACAAGACTGCCAAGGAAAACAACTTTGAAAGACTTAAGAACTCTGATCAATGCAGTGAGTGATCACTATGACAAAGACTAATGATGAATCAAGCTTCCTATGTCTTAGCAGAGAATTGGTAAACTAGAGGTGAAGAAAGAGGACATACATTTTCAGACACAGTTGATGTATCAATTTGTTTTAACTGTACTTATCTATTACAAGGTACAGTTTTATTTGGAGGGTGGAAGAAAGACTGGAGGCAGAAGAAAAACTGGAGGCAAAATGACAGATGAAAAAAAGACCATCAATGAAATATTTAGAAATCACCCCAAAGAGAGCTGAAGACAATTCAAAAGGGGACATGGACATAGGGCATCATTCATCATACTGTGGTAAATTTAATGTAGACTTATGTAAGAAGTTTCACACACGTACAGTCCCAAGTAAACAATATTCTACCCCACACACACACATACACACCTTTACCAGGTGAGAGCAACTTTAATGAAGCTAAAGAACCAATGAATATATCAACTAGGTATGAACAACTCCCAGACCCCTCTACTGAATCAGTCCATCAAAGCGGGTAAACTAGGAGTGAGGAGTGAAGTGTTTTAGACACTGAACTGAATACAATAAGAAAACATAGTAGGACTGGTTGAAAGAACCAAACAAAACTCTCTCTAATCAATAGTGATTTAGAGCATTTTTTCATGACTATAGATATCTTTAATTTCTTCCTCTGAAAACTACCTGTTCATATCCTTTGACCACTTAGCAACTGGGGAATAACATGTGTTTTTGTACATTTGACTCATTTCTCTACATATTCTAGAAATGTGGCCTTTATCACAGATAATTAGCTGCAAAAATTCTTTCCCAGTTTTCTGCATCCCTACAAATCTTGGTTGCCTTGCATTTGGTTGTGCAAACCTTTTCAGTTTAATGTAATCAAAATTATCCATCTTGCACTTCATATTGCTCTCTATCTCTTGTTTAGTCAAAAATTTTTCCCTTCTCTATAAATCTGATAAATACACTATTCCTTGCTCCACCAATTTGTCCATAGTATCAATCTTTATACCTAGATCATGTACCCATTTGGACTTCATTCTTGTGTATGGTATCAGGCATTGGTCTATGCCTAGTTTCTGACACATTTTTATCCAGTTTTCCCAGAAATTTTTGTCAAACAGTGAGTTCTTATCCCAGGAACTGTGGTCCTTGGGTTTATCAAACAGTAGATTGCTATTTTCATTGCCTACTGTGTCTTGAGTACCTATCATATTCCACTTGACCCTTCTGTTTCTTAGCCAGTACTAACTGGTTTGGATAATTGCTGCTTTATAATGCAATTTGAGATCTGGAAGAGTTAGGCCACCTTCTCTAGCATTCCTTTTCATTAGTCCCCTTGATATTCTGGACCTTTTGTTCTTCCAGATGAATTCTGATATTATATTTTCCAGCTCGAGAAAATAATTATTTGATAGTTTAATTGGTATGGCACTAAAAAAGTAAATTAATTTAGACAGAATTTCCGTTTTTATTATATAGGCTCAGTCTACCCACAAGCAACTGATGTTTTTCCACTGACTTAGATCTGATTTTATTTCTGTGAAAAGTGTCTTGTAATTGTGTTCATATACTCCCTGGGTTTGTTTTGGCAGGTAAACTCCCAAATATTTTATAGTGTCTATCCTAGCTTTAAATGGGATTTCTCTTTCTATCTCTTGCTGTTGGACTTCATTACTAATCTCTAGAAATGCAGAAGATTTGTGTGGGTTTATTTTGTAACCTGAAACTTGGCCAAAGTTGTTTATTATGTCAAGTAGTTTTTTACTTGATTCCCTGGGATTCTCTAAGTATACCATCATATCATCTTCAAAGAGTGATAACTTAGTTTCTTCTTCGCCTATTCTTATTCCTTCAATTTCTTTATCTTGTCTAATTGCCACAGCCAACATTTCTAGTACCATATTGAATAATAGTGGTGATAATGGGCATCCTTGTTTCACCCCTGATCTTATTGGAAATGCATCTAGCTTATCTCCATTGCATATAATGCTTGCTGAAGGTTTTAGGTAGATACTGCTTATTATTTTATGGAAAATTCCCTATATTCCTATGTTCTCCAGTGTTTTTAATAGGAATGGGTGTTGTATTTATCAAAAGCTTTTTCTGCATCTATAGAGAAAACATGTGGTTTCTGTTATTTTTGCTGTTGATATGATCAATAATACTAATAGTTTTCCTAATATTGAACCAGCCCTGCATTCCTGGTATGAATCCTACCTGATCATAATGTATTATTCTCATGATAAATTGCTGTATTCTTTTTGATAAAACCTTATTTAAAATTTTTGCATCTATATTCATTCGAGAAATTGGACTATAATTTTCTTTCTCTGTTTTGGTGCTTCCTAGTTTAGGTATCAAAACCATATTTGTATCATAAAAAGAATTTGGGAGGACTCCTACCCCAGTTTTCCCAAATAGTCTGTATAGTATTGGAATTAACCGTTCTTTAAATGTTTGATAGAATTCACTTGTGAATCCATCTGGCCCTGGAGATTTTTTCCTAGGGAGTTCATTGATGGCTTGTTCAATTTCTTTTTCTGAGATGGGATTGTTTAAGTATTCTACTTCGTCTTCTATTAATCTGGGCAATTTATATTCTTAAAAATACTCATCCATCTCATTTAAATTGTAGAATTTATGGGAATAAAGTTGGGCAAAGTAATTTCTAATTATTATTTTAATTTTCTCCTCATTGGAGGTGAGTTTACCCTTTTCATTTTTGATATTGGTATTACTTTACTTCTTTTTTTTATTCAAATTGACCAAAGGTTTATCAATTTTACTAGTTTTTTCATAAAACCAACTATTAGTTTTATTTATTAGTTCAATATTTTTCTTAATTTCAATTTTATTAATCTCTCTTTTAGTTTTCAGTATTTCTAATTTGATATTTACTCGGGGATTTTCCATTTGTTCTTTTTCAGCCACATGCCCAAGTCATTGATTTCCTCTTTCTCTGTTTTATTCATGTAAGCATTCAAAGATATAAAACTTCCCCTAAGAACGGCTTTTGCAGGATCCCATAAAATTGGTAGGTTGTCTCATTATTGTCATTCTCTTAAATGAAGTTGTTGATTGTTTCTATGATTTGTTGTTTAGTTTCCAATTAATTTCTGGTTTATCTTTCCATGGCCTTTTATTACATATAATTTTTGTTGCATTATGATCTGAGAAGGATGCATTGACTATCTCTGCCTTTCTGCACTTGTGTGGTTTTATGCCCTAGAACATGGCCATTTTTTGCATATGTGCCATGTACTGCTGAGAAAATGATATATTTCTTTCTACCTCATTCAATTTTCTCTAGAGGTCTATCATATCTACCCTATCCAGTGTTTTATTTCTCTCCTTACCTTCTTTCTTGTTTATTTTGAGGTTAGATTTATCAAGTTCAGAGAGGGGGAGGTTGAGGTCCCCCAATAGTATAGTTTTGCTGTCTATTTCTTCGTGAAACTCCCCCAACCTCTCCTCTAAGAATCTGGATGCCACACCATTTGGAGCATACATGTTTAGTTATGATATTGCTTCATTGTCTATGGTGCCCTTTAGCAAGATATAGTTTCCTTCCTTATCTCTTTTGATTAGATCTATTTCTACTTTTGATTTGTCTGAGATTAGGATTGCTACCCCTGCTTTTCTTACATCAGTTGAAGCACAATATATTCTGCTCCAATCTTTTACCTTTACCCTGTGTTCACTCTCCATTTCAAATGTGTTTCTTGTAAACAACATATTGTTGGATGGATTTTAATCCATTCTGCTATCCATCTCCGTTTTATGGGAGAGTTCATTCCATTTGCATTCACAGTTATGATTACAATCTGTGTCTTTCCCTCTATCTTCTTTCCCACCATTGGTACTATTGGATTTCCTGTCTCCCTTCTCCTCCTCAATAGAGTTTTCACTTTTGACCACCACCTCCCTCAGTCTTCCCTTCCTTCTTTCAGCCCCCCTCCTTTTACTCCTCTTTACCCTTAGTACTTTTCCCCTCCCTTTTAGCTTCCCCTCCTCTTTCTTCCCCCTTCTCCTCCTACTGCCTGTAGAGCTAGTTAGATTTATATACTTAATTAAGTTTATTGTTCCCTCCTTGAACTAAATCAGATGAGAGTACCTCTCAAACAATGCTCATCTCCCTCCCCTCTTTCCCTCTACTATAATATAATTTTGTACTTCTTCCTGTGACGTAATTTACCATTTTCTGCTTCTTCCTTTTCACATCTGCTGTTACAATTCCTTCGCATGCTTAAATCATATTTTTATCATCACATCAGTTACTTTATATCTGTTCCCTCTATCTATGTACATCCCTTTTATATTTCATAATAGATGTACAATTCTCAATATTATTAAGTATCATCTTCCCTTATAGGGATGTAGACAGTTTGCCCAAATTGAGTAACAAGCTTTTCTTTTCCCCTGCTTACCTTTTTATGCCTCTCTTGAGATCTGCATTTGAAGATCAAATTTTCTATTGAGTTCTGGCATTTTGGTCAGGAATGTCTGGAAATCCCCTATTTCATTGACCATCCATCTCTTTGCCTGAATTGTTATGCTGAACTTTGCTGGGTAATTGATCGTTGGTTGTAATCCCAGCTCCTTTGCCTTATGGAATATTATATTCTAATTCCTTTGATCTTTTAATGTAGAAACTGCAAGGTCCTGTGTGATCCTGACTGTAGTTCCTTAATATTTGAATGGTTCTTTCTGTTTTTCTCTTTCACTTGATAGTTCTGGAATTTGGCAACAATATTTTTTGGTGTTTTTAGTTTGGGATTCCTTTTGGGAGGTGAATGGTGGATTCTTTCGATGACTACTTCACCCTCTGGATCTAGCACTTCTGCACAGATTTTCTTAATGATTTCTGGAAGATATTGTCCAGATTCTCTTTTTCATCATGGCTTTCTGGTAGGGCAATAATTCTTAAATTTTCTCCCCTGGATCTATTTTTCAGATGAGTTCTTTTTTCCAATTAGATAGTTTACATTTTCCTCTTTTCATTTTTTAGATTTTCTTTGATTCTTGATGTCTCATACAGTCATTAACTTCTACTTGTCCAATTCTAATTTTCATCAAATTGTTTTCTTCATTTAACTTTTGCATCTTCTTTTCCATCTGTCTAATTATCCCTCTTAAGGAATTATTTTCTCCAGTTAGTTTTTGTACTTCCTTTTCCATTTGTCCAATTTTCTCAGTTAGCTTTTGTGCTTCCTTTTCCATTTGTTCAATTTTCCTTTTTAAAGAGCTGTTCTCTTCAGTGAATTCTTTCTTTATACTTTTAAAATCATTGGCCATTTTTTCTACTATTGCTTTCTTTTTTAATATAAATTTATTTAACTTTTTACATGCATTTTCACAAAATTTTGGGTTCCAAATTTTCTCCCCATTTGTCCCCTCCCCCACCCCAATACACTCAGCATGCTAATATCCCCTATCACCAATCTGCCCTCTCTTCTATCATCCCTCCCTTCCCTTGTCCCCATCTTCTCTTTTGCCCTGTAGGGCCAGATAACTTTCTATTCCCCATTACCTGTATTTCTTATTTCCTAGTAGCAAGAACAAGACTCAAC
>CM053775.1:20606129-20619785 GCA_028658325.1 Potorous gilbertii
GTCACTCTGAGGCCTATTGGCTTGCCACTGGTTATTTCTGGTGAGAGCATGGCCTTGGACACTGAGAACAGTGAAACATTCAAGTCTCAAGGGTTTCCTCTCAGACGTAGCAATGTGAAGCCTAATGGATTTGGCTCCTTGTAGAGCAGATCTGTCAGATTTGGTGATGAAACAGGACCATTAATTTAGACTGAAAAGGAAGGTTCTTGACTGATGTGTTATCATATTCATTTGTACTTGCCCACAAAAGATTGACCATAATAAATGTGACTCAGACATCCTGAAAGATGTGTTAATGCATTTAGGGTGGCTCTCCCCCAGGTCACAAAAATGGTTTGCTTGTGGTTTGGAAGTCGATGTTGTTTTATATGGCTCTGTATACATGAGAGATGAACACCCAGGGAGTCAAAATAGTAAAAAAAAAATTCAGTTTAGCCAAAATCAAAGTTGTTTCAATTTCATTGGGATTTAAGCCAACACTGATTCAAGCAAGTTTGAGTTGGTTTCCACTGAGTTTTGCTTCATTTTGCTTCAGTACCACTGAAGGTTCAAGACTTTAAAATTCTTAGTCATGTTTCAGGATAGGGGTGGGGGCAGGGGGAGAGGTGGCGTAAAAAGGAAAGGGATCACAAATTCTTCTCATTTTCAATTCAATTCATTCAAACCAACAAACATGTACAGTTCAAGTCTATTTAAAAGCAGGGAAACTTGATTCCACCCACAGAGAACTTGATAATGAAGACCCTTAGTCCATTTGAGTTGGGAGTCTCCAGTTTCAACACAACTTTTCAGGGAAAACCTGGACCCAGTTCATCTAAGTGAAGGGTATATTTTTTAACTTAGTCAAGTCTCAGAGAGAAAAATGTCTCTCCCTGGATAGATCCCTTTGTTTGCAAATTTACTTTAATCTTTTCCAGGTGAGGGCCAGTTCATTCACTGGCTTTAAATCTATAAATGACAATGATGGAATGGAGCACCCTTTTCATGGTTATTAAACTTTTAAGTTAGCTGTTCCTTTACCAACAAGGCACCCTTATTGGCAAAAACCCTCATTCACACCTCACCTCCCATACTAACCTCTTATGGATTCTGCCAGTCCATGTAAACCAGAAGTCTCAAGAAGTAAAAGTATCCAGGAATGGAGGGACCTAACAGAAGGCAAGAGAAAAATGAATTAAAGAGAAATCAAGAAAGAGCTAATGAAGAAATGAAATGCTATTTCATAAAGACACGCAAAGAAATGATATGGCAGAATGAATAGCAGGTAGGCCTTGGAGTCATGAAGATGAGTTCAAGTCCAGTCTCTGACCTACATTTACTGTGGGACTATAGACAAGTCATTTAACCAGTCCATGTTCTGGCAACCCTGTAAACAAATGAGTTTTTCTACTGGAGCCCTCCATGCTGATAGATAGATAAGGACCAAACAAACAATTGAGCATTCTAGATAGATCCACTGCAGTAACTTTGTAAGATGGCATGAGTAAGAGTCACACTAGATGGGCAGGTACAGATGAATTACAATCAGTAATCAGAGCCATTGTAGTACTGAAGTACATCTACATTTACTGTCTTGATTGCAGCAGGGCAATATAGAGTGGTGTTATTCTAAATAGTACATTAGTTATTGATAACTTATACATTTTGCTCCACATAACTCTAGTTTTAGGGCATGCAGAAAGCTATGAAAAGACCATGGACAAGAAAGAAACTTCTACAGATTACAACACTGGCAGCCATTTTGAGGCTATACATCTGGGCAGCAAGAAGGACATGACTACTCCAGGGAAATGTCAAGCATGACTAAATCATTTCACAAGGTGTGAGACAGAGTTAAAACAGTTTCATGTGCAAATGTGGGTCATCCACCAAGTGAGGCAGTCATAGCAATCTCTAAAGGGGAGGAGAGCATTGGTTAAGAATGACTATTTCCTTACTAATAACTCTAACTTCAGAAATTGTTCCCACTTGTTACATATTTTTATAAAAATTTATAATGATATTCATACAATAACTTGTATAAGTCACTTTTGCTAGTCAGAAAAGGAGAAAGATTTTTTTCTATATGTTGGACCAGATCTGACCTCTGCTTTTGGCCTTTTTTAGGGAGTTCTTCCCCAAAAAGGCTATGTTTGCCATTTTTCAGTGTTCTCCCAAGAGACTGTAGTTTGCAAGGTCTTGGGCAAGGAGGCCTTAAAAAAGGGGTAGAAAGAGAACCTTCCACGGAGTTTAATGTATGGATGATCTATGGATCATAGTTAGAGGAAAAAAAGCCAATGGGTACATCTAGCACCAAGATGGGAATCCACACATATCCATGAACAGATGTGTCAATCAAAAACTGTTTGTGGGACCCATATCCCTGGAGTCCATTTTGCCTTCTTGGGCTCTGTTTAGTCTAGATAAAAGACATAAGTAGGTCACAATCTCTGTCTTCAAATATGTGTGGTACTATCTCACAGAACTAGAAGATTTGTGTGCCTCAGGAAACAGAATTAAGAACAACGGGTAGAAGTCATAAGGAGACAGATTTCAACTCAATATAACAAAGAACTACCTCATAGTTTCAACTTTCCAGAGACAGAATAGGATGCTTATGAGGCAGCAAGTTCCACATCATTGAAAGGCTTCAAGCAGAGACTGTGGGAGGAATGAATACACAGAACTACAATAGACTTTGACACTATATAGTCCAACCTCCAGAATTTCTCAGATTAGGATGGGGGTTAGTATTCACTGGCTACTATTAGTGAGTCAGGTGACTATATCTCCTCCTCAAACTCATGTCTGTAAAATTCCAGAGGTGTTTCTTCTCTATTGACATCTTCTACAGGAAGTCATTCCGTTTTCTCCTCAATTGCTAGTTCATTTTCTCAACTATCTTATATTAAACCACTTTGTATATATTTGTATTGATTAACTTTATGCTGGATATATTTTTATATGTATTAGTTGTCTTTCCCATTAGAATACAAGTTCAACGCAAGAAGAAATTGCTTCATTCTGTGTGCTTGTATACGCTGTGTCTAGCATAGTAGACATGGTAGAATGAAGGTCCTTAATAAACACTTGTGGATTAATTGATTGAGCATATCACTCATACAAAATGGTCCATAACATAGAGATGCTACAACAGAACAAAAATGACCAGAACTTTCCCATCCAAAGGAGGAACATTCGTGAGCCACTTTGAAAGTGTGAGCACTGGTTCCTACATGGCCCCTATTTCCCAAATAATTTTGGGATTTCTTTTGGGAACCACCTTCAGAGACTATAACACCATCTTTAAACTCTCCTGAATGTAACAAATCTTCTTTTGGTGGCAGACTGGATTTTCAGAACTGGGAGAAATGAATCCCATAGGCAAATAATTCATAGAACTTAGAGCAAGAAGGGAAGTCATATAGTTCAATTTTTTTTTCATTTTACAGGCGTGAAAGCTGAAAGATCCAGAGAATCAAATCAATTGCCAACAGTCACAGAGGGAAGCCATGAACTTGAGTATTCTTCCTTCAAATTCAGCATTCTTTCTACCATATTCCAATAGCTCTCTTCTTAGAAAGAACTAGCAGATGAAGAACTGTCATCCCCTACATCTCCAGTGGGTATATTCCTACACTTTGTATAAGAATTAAAGGATCTATTCAGCTAACATTTATCAAGCACCTACTAAAAGCAAAACCTTGTTCCAGGTACAGTGTGCAAAGCTCTCAAAGTTAGTAGTAACATATCTCTGTGGGGTTCTGCAGTCCACAAAACACTTCTTTACATACCCTATATAAGAAACATAGTGCAATTATTCTATTTTCCATTTTAAAGATTAGGAAACTAAGGATCAGAGAGATGTGGTAACTAGATAACTCTCCATTTTTCATCAGCAACTCTGCTTGGTTTCAACTCCATGGAACATCATGCCTCACCCAGTTCTCATCACCATGTTGGCTGTCTCAATTTCTGATACTCAACACCTTCTCAATTCTTCAGCTGCCTCTCCCTGGAGGGCTGGAAAGGATAACAATAAACTCCTCCCAAAATATTCCTTCACAGAGGGCTCTGAACATTGAGAACTCTCCAGGTAACTGCATTTTCCATCAGCAGTTCTACTTTGTTTTGACTCCATGGGACATCATGCCCCTGTGCGGGACATCCCCTGGTTCCCTTTTGTGTAATTTCTTCCCTCATTCCATTTTAAGCTCCCTGTGGGTAGTACTATCTTTCATTAGTTGTGTTGCAGCACTTAGCACTGTGCCTGGCATGTAGTAGGCATTTAATGAATATTTAATGAATTGAATTAAATTGAAGTGTCTTACCAAGACTACACAATGAGTTAATGACCAGAGTCAAGGTTCAAATTCAGATCTTCTATCTCCAAGACTCTCCAACTTTCTAAACAGAGTGATAGTTATTAAGGGAATAAAATCATGCACATATATAACTAGAATACAAGTTCACAGACTTGCAGAATCATAGATCTAAACCTCAAAGGGACCTTAAGAGACCACCTCATTCAACTCCCTCCTTTAAAAGATGAGAGAAGTGAAACTCAAAGAGGTTAAATATGTTGACAGAAAGTTACCCAGTGTCCCACAGACACTAAGTGGCAGAGATGGGATTTGAACTTAGGTCCTCTGATTCCACAGAACTCTTTCTGCTTCACCACATAGAAACTGACAAGTTCCAAAAGAATGGTGTCTGATGGAAGCACAAAAGAACGAGGTCACTTCCCATATTTTACTTCCAGAAAGGCTTCATTGCAAACCCAGTGTTTGAGCTAAGCCTTGAATGTCACTTTGCTTTTGTAAAGAATTTTATAGTGCACATCCAAGTTTCACAAAAATTGTCAATCAGGTCCACTGTTTTTTCTCCTATCCTGATGTATCCAATTCCAATTTTTTAAAGCTTCTGGTATATTGTTATTATCTGACACTCACCATGGCAAACTCCCGTCAAACACATCATCCATCAGCTGATAATTAGATTTGAACTCCTAATCTGTTACCTATCACACTAGCACAGCAGACCGACCTTTATGCTGTTGGGCAATTAAATCTGCTTAAAATGTCCCAAAGTAGGTTTTAAGGATTTGGGGTTCAGTATAGTGACTGTAGTGTTAAAAATGTCCAGAAAAAACTTCACAGACTCAGATATCCATATCACTGGCAATAACTCAAAGACACAAAGATGGAATTACAAGTTGATAAACATTTTCCCAAGCTAGCTAGTAGAGGGCTAAAACATAAGTTAGTGTGGAGAATGACAGTGACTTGGCTATATTTTCTTACTAATGTTGTTACTTGTCTGTAAAACCAAAGAGAGAAGTGAAGTCCACTGAAGTATCTGTTAAAATAAAATGGACTATCCTGGACCCAAAAGCTCACAGTGGGGCCACTGCTGCGGTGACTTCCTTCCAGGAAAATCAGATAGAAGGATCTCATTGTTTGAGACTTCCTTGCATATTATTCTTTATTGTAATTTCCTCCAACTGAGGCAAAACTGCTTAGAAAGCAGCAGTCTCATTATTTTGAGGCTTATCTACTGCTTGACTTGTTAAGACAGTTACAAGAAAGTATTCCTTCCTTCTGGATTGATCAACTTAATGGAGCAGAACTATCCATCACAGAAGTCAACGATGCTGGCACAGTAGAAAGGGAAGATTTAGGAAGCTGGGGACACTCAGCCACTAAGCCCTTGATCAAAAAGTTATTTGGAATAAAGAAGAAATGCAGAGATGACCAGGCCTGGAAAGGCCACATCAGGAAAAAAAAGAAGAAAAATACATATTTTGTAAATTTTGGGTCTTGCCTTATTCCCCCAATCAACAGTTTGAGAGACCTGTGGGAGCTACCATAACGACATTCTCAACTCCAGATGAAATTCTCATCTCCTGTCAGACAAGGATTTTGGGCCATTTACCAGCCACTGCACTGCCAATATGAAGCAATGATATTTTTTGGAACATCTAGCCTAGAAGAATAAACACGCCTCTAGCCACTGAACTATATCAGAATTACAGAAACTCCAAGTTGTAAAGGATACCAGAGGCCTTCTAGTTCAATCCAGATAGAAACAAAGAAGCCCCAATATAATTCAGAGAGGCACTCATTACCTCCTCAGATAGCCTACCAGAATTTTGTGGAAGTCATGTGTGAATGTGAGAGAAAGGGAGAATGTGGGAAAGAGAAGAGGGTTAGAGTATGCATTTACGGAGTATGTGTGTGTGTACGTATTTGTATATATAAATTATATATATATATTACATATACATGTAATTATCACAATAGCTAACTTTTATATGGTGTTTACTACATGCCAGGCACTGTGCTAAGCACTTTACAATTGTTAGTTCATCCTCACACCAACCCTGAGAGATAAGTGGTATGTTTATTCTCATTTTACAGATGAGGAAACTGAGGTTCAATGATTTGCTCAGGGGGTCACACAGTTAGTAAGTGGCCAAGGCTAGATTTGAACTCAGGTCTTAATGACTCGAGGCCTGGTGATCTATCCACTGTACATGCCCATATCAGTAACTCAGTGAGTTACTGAATTCGAATGACAGGTGAGGGGAGCTAAGCTAACATAAGAATTTGTTAGTTACTCTTCAGCAGACCTGCCAGATGATTGTGTCGGTTTAACAGGGTATTACACCCAGTTAAAAGCAGCAATCCCACAAATCATTTTTCCAAACTAATTCATTTCAGCATATGTTTTGCTTAGCTGATTAGCACAAATTAATTTTGTAAGGAGAAAAAAAAACCAACAAACATGTGCTAGCACTGATTTCCATATGACTCCTCCTATATAGATGTATGGGGAATTTCATGTATATTGGGGGTCTCCACAAGAGATGAAACAGGTGTTTTGATGGGCTACTTACTGCAAGTAAGCCCAAATTAATCAGGCAGTAAAATCAAGAGCTGATAACGCTTTTCTATGAAGTGACTAAATAAAGTATGTGCATGCATACATGTGTATGTATGTACATGTGTGCTGATGTGGGGGAGGGAGGATGGATGAGACAGAGGTCAAGGTTCACCACAGACCTGAATGATTGATTTCCACCTGGTCAGATAGCAACCAGAAGCTAGTTTCAGGGGGCTTTTCCTGTACAGAATTGTGAACTCTTAACTTTTTCTTGGTTTAAAACTATACTAAAACTGTTATCTCTCTCTCTCTCTCTCTCTCTCTCTCTCTCTCTCTCTCTCTCTCTCTCTCTCACACACACACACACACACACACACGACACCAGACTGTCCTTGGCTTGGTGCCATCAATTTCCTTGGAAAAAGCTGGATCACCCATGCAGAATTTGAGTTTTGAAGTTACCCTGAGAAAGCCTGCCACATAAGAAGGCAATTTCTCTGCCTTTGAGGGCTCCCAGCTAAGGATGTCACTGCAGGGATTGGAGGCTGCAGTTACAAAGAGGCCACAGCTGCTGCTACTATCACTAACCACCCCCCTCCAACTCCAGTTTCCTAATATAAATATCATACACTCCAGCAGTCAGAAGATTTTTGCAGAACCATTATCTCAGAAGGTAACACACAAAAAAATAGTATTATAGAAACTTATGAAGAAATGAAAATGGAATCTTGCCCACTTCAGAATCAGAGGAAATAAACAAGACACTTGGCCTCGACCTACCAGGTCCTTGCATCTTTGTGGGAATACCCACAGCGATGACTCTGGAGGCAGTTTCCCACTCAGACCTACATCCCACATGGGGCCCCCTCTGTATACTTGGTATCTCTTAAAGGCTCTCCGGCTCTTACAATAGCCAGCTGTAGCTATTCTCAGGAGCCAATGAGACAGAAGAATGACTCCCTGCTGTTTTGGACACTGAGGGGAGCCTGCCTTTAGTGCATATATCTGAAAGAAAGGACTGTTCCATTCCCAGAAATTCAGTCTATTGGTCAGAAAGCATGGGAAAACTCTACTTTGGGGGAGGTCGTGCTCTGTAGGCTTCACAGTTTAATGAAAAGAACCCAAATCACGAACTAGACTTGGCTATATGACACCATTTTGAATTTTAACACACTCTGGAAAATGAATGTTTTCAAAAATAAAATTAATATTGTCAGGATGGAATTCAAGCTTCTCAAAGGCAGAGATTGTCTTTGTTTCCCCATAGCCTGGTAGAGTTTTGTTTTGTTTTCTTCCGTCAGGACCACACCTGTGACTTCATTAGGATAGATAGCTTTCAAAAAGGCAACCCCATCAACCAAAGCAGACTGGTACCTCCTTTCGCTTAGAACCTTGACCCAATAAGTGACCCACTCAAGGCCCCATAGCTGAGATGTCACAAGTGGGACTTGAATGACTCCAAGGATGGCTCCCTATCCACTATATCATGCTGTCCCTGGTGCACAATAGGTATTTCACAAATGTTTGTCCAACTGAATTCCAAGTAGAGGCCTTCTTTGAAATTTGGGGCTTGGAGTGACTGTATATATACCCCCACTTCTGGGCTCAATGGCCAAATGCCCCCAACAAAATATTGGATTTTTATGATCCTTAAAATAGAGCTAAGCAGCAGAAAAAACACCTTGAGAACCCAGAGACCAGGCTTCATGACTCTCTGAAAAAAGGAAAAGATCCCAGGTAGAGATTTTTTGGTAAACGTTACCTTAGTAACTGTCATGGATGTAATTAAAAGCTATTTTTTAATAGAGAGATGTTAATACAAGCAGAACTTCTAAACACTACCAGGTAAGTCCCACCCAAAGAGTTTAAAATTCAAATCAGCCTAAACAGATGTTGCAGCAACTTGTAAAAAAGGTTAAGGCAAATCTCTACAAGTGGTAAAGTAACATTAAGTCTCTGGCCAAAGAAGTGACTATTCAAAAAATTGCAGAAGTCAGGCAGCATGCTTTACTGGAGGACAGAATCAGCAAGTATGCCAGGAAGAGATGCAAGTGAAAACAGACACCCCTCTGGTCTGTAAGACAGATAAACACAGCACACGGGAGAGCTGCTAGCACAGGTCCACTCTTGATTTGGTCAGACAGGAAAGACACTAAGAAGGGTTAATAATCTTTATGCTAGTCTAGTTTTCTCAGAAGAGATTGTTGATGAGAGCCCTAACTCCTACAGTATTCCCTAATCACCCTTCTTGCAGGGTTGGGTGGGGAGGAAGAAGGTGGGGCAACTACCCCTATGTCTTCGTGGGATCAAGCTAGACAGACACAACTTATGCTTCACCTAAATCCCTTCAAGCCTCAATAGGGGCCAGCTGAGGCAAACATAGATTTTCCCCCTGAAGCCTTAATGGGGGCCAGTCAAGGCACGCACAACATTCCAGCTTGTGCACTCAAACCTAAGGTTCCCCCAAGCTTCAATGGGGGCCAATCAAGATCCACTCCACATTTGTGCATTCAACCCTAATGATTTCTCATTTATTGTCTAGTGACCACCTGCCTTATAGGCCAACAGACAAAGAAGGCCTATTGGCAGCAATAGCCTCACAAGGTTACCTCATCCCTGTATCTCACTGCTCAACAAAAGTAGACATTTATATTATTTATCATTATATAACTCTGGGCAAGTGTGGTGGAGAGGTTTTGAATCATAACTGTAGGAACTCATATCTAGCACCTGGGGACAGGAGACTGTTATGGCTACAGATTCTGGGAAACTGAACTCTGAGAAATAATAGCCAAAATTCACTTTACCCATGCTAAAATCCACCTTACTTTCACTAAAATTCACCTTACAAACACACTCCCTCAAGCCAAGAGGGCAGAAGGTACAGAAATAAAGTACTGGAAGGAGCCAATAAAGTGAGGAAAACACAAAAGAAAAGCAGAATGGTAAAAAAAAATAGGATGTTGTTGCCATGAAAAAATTTATTAGAAACCAAAATCCAAAGAAAATGGTGGACATTAGCAAGCTCATAGAATCATAACTTTGAAGCTATAAAGAGACCTGAGGGGTCATCCAGTTCAACTTGCTTATTTTCCAAATAGAGAAACTAAGACCCAGAAATACTAAGTGACTTGCTCAATGTCATGCATGCACAGGCAATGTAAATGCCAGAGCCATTAGAAACAGACCAAAATATGTTTCCCCTGGCCCAAAAATCATCATGAAGCCACACAAACTCAGGCCACTAAGTACAATTCTGGTCTTCAAACTACACAAAAGTTATGATGAGAAGACCCAAGGAAGGACAATAGAAATGATCAAGGGGATAGAGAAACTATTATATGAGAACACACTAAAGGGATTGAGACTTTAAACAAGAAACACAAAGAAAGTAAGAGACTTGGATTGAAATCCAGAAAATCAAAAATGGCTTATAAGGATGAATGTGAACTATCAGTCACATCTCAGGAACAAAAATAAGGCACCCTCTGAAGCTCAAAGGGGGATAACTTCAGGATCAAGGAAAAGAGGAGCTACTTTCCCCATGTAAATACTTGGAAACTGCTGCCCCAAAGAGATGGTAGAGGGTGAAAATAAAAATGGACTCAAGATAGGTTAGTTATGTTCCTAAGTAAGAGATCCAATCTAGATTATTAAATCTAAGTCCTGTATGCCTAAGAGATACCCCTAACCTTTTGTGCATGTTACCATGAAGAACAACTCTTAGGTTTCCCAGAAAATTATTCTGGGAATTTATACACTGGGATAGATGAACCAATATTCTGACCTTTCTTCTGACATTTAAGTTTAAAAGAATGATTGAAACAATAGGATTATAGATTTCAAGCTGGAAGGAACCTTAAAGATCTACAAATTCAATCCCTCTCATTTTTATAAATGAGGAAACTGAGGCTCACAAAAGTTAAGTGAGTTACCAAAGGTCACAAAGGTAGTGGCAGAGCAGGGATTTGAACCAAGGCTCTTTGATTCCATATCCATTGCTTTATCCCACTAGACCATAATGTCTCCCAAAGAACATGTCCTTTTAAGTGAATACAGTCATTAAGCAAAATTCAGAGGCTATTACTAAGACAGATCAGTCACTTGTCAGGCACTGAAGATACAAAAAAATCAAAACCCAGGCCTAGGCCTCAAGAAGCTTACTACCTAACAGATGGCAACAATCCTGATATCTCACTCCTCGACTTCAATTTGTGACACAAGACAAAGGTCAAAACCTTCTGTTATATTTCAGGTCACCAAATCTGGTGCTTGGCCAATACTATAGTTATCCACAGGAATATCAAGCAACCCAATACAACTGCTGTCTACAGTCAAGCATCTCTTTCCAAGAATGAACCACTGGTAACTGACGATAAATGTTATGGTGGGTTCTATTTGACAGTTTCCAAGACCATGTGTGCTACACAAGCTGGCTCTACCATTCCAGGCACATGTGTACATACAACAACATTAAACTTGGCTTACGGGAACTCCTAAAGATTTTAAAGGACTGCCATTTCAGTCTCTGAAGAATGAAACCCACATCACATTGGATGGCTACATTTATCTGAGACTTACTTATTTACAAGCAACTAAAACATGAAATTAGCTGATCCCCAAAGAAAATTTAATTCTTCCCAGTGCTCTGCTTTAATAAATCACTCCAATCAAAGGGGATCACATTCGTTTTTCATATTTCCACATTCTACATGCACAATCACTCTCCATCCAGGGCTAGTGCTAATCCTCTGGAGATGGTTGACCTGATCCTCCAATTTCTAGTTTCTTTAGGATTGCAAATGTGTTTGCCTTGGCAGCTTATGACAGAAAAAGTTCTTTCTTGCTTTCAGAATGAAAAGATCTGGGAACGTTTCAGCAACAGAACCCTGAATAAAACACAGTTCCTAGGGTATTACTAAAAGACCAGAATAAGAAAGACCCATGATTATAACCCTAAGCCATCCTGGCCACTCGGTGGGGGCAGTGGGGGCATATTCAGCTTTATCTGATTGGTCACTTTACCTGTCCCTTGATTGCTATGAAAAATGAGTGCACACAAAATAATGGCCACTAGTGCCTACAGATGCAGTGCCTCAGAAGATACCTTTTATTGTGAAACATGATTATATGCAGCTAATAGAAAGTAAAAATGGAACATGGTGCTGCCACAAATTAAAATAAAAGCCTAGATATGCAACAGATACAAGTTTTCAAACACATGAGACTCTTAGATCAGTGACCCCATTCTCTTGGGAATGACTAGTAGAGTGCTGAGTTTAAGCAGTCCAAAAATGAGAAAGAGCAATCAGGAAAGTCTTCCTGGTTTCAAGACTCTCTTGGAGATAGCTGAAGGATGTTAGCTGGCTCCTAGCTATAACAAGGGTAGTGCAACCTAGGATTTTGTTCCCAGGTTATGAAATTTAGAGGGTGTTGACAGAACTTGCAATTCTCAGCAAGATACAAACAGATAAGTTAACCAACACCTAGTTAGTAAGAATTATGTAAAATATGGAGCTACCAAATGTCCCTCAACAGGACAGTTCCTCCCTGGTCTCTACTTTGCCCCATCTTAGTCAATGGCTTCCATAAAAGAGGCCTCTTGGTATACAGAGGTCCTTGCTATGGGGTTTGATTTGAGGACATGTTTAATGCTGTGTAACCCAAGTGTGTTTCTTGCCACTTTTCCGGGGTGTAAAAATTGCTAGTGATGCCTCTGGTCAGCTCAGTTTGTCCAGCTATTTACAAACCCACACATTTAAGAGGACCATACCTCCTGCCCTTAATGCCTGACCAAGGACTGATACAGTCTGAGCAGAGTGTTCAAATCACTGTTTCCAACCCATTCACAATGGGTCACTTGCATTAACAGTGAACCATTGACTCCATTTGCAAAGCAAGGGTCATAGAGGAGCAAGTAGGTCAGTGAGAAAATGCAATGTTATCAACAGTCTCTGAACTTTAAGAACCTCTTTTATTGGGCAGAATGGAAGAAGTCTGATAAGTGAAGGAGTTCAGGTCTTGTCTCTTTGCCCAATGAGCAAGTTCTTTATCTTTTACAATTCACCAGTTTCTTAGCACAGGTCTTACCAAACACTGAATAGGAGGCTAGGAATACTTTGGTTCCAGAGGGCACCCTAAGGGACAGCCTGGCATTCTCAATGGCACAAAAGGAATGCACATTTGCTACTACATTCTGAAGCCCCATCAGTGCTGAGTGGATCAATCTCATGTAGGGCCATCTCTCAGGTTATTGTAACTATGGAAGTGATACTTTATAAAACTATGGAAGGGATAATTTATAAAACTTTATAAAAATACTTTATAAAACTAACTCTCAAGGGAAACATGTAAAGCTCACTGCCTGGTCAAGAGAGACTATTGCCTGGATTTCAGCTACTCAACGGATTTCACAACATGCCCCACAGTATGGGAGGCCACAGAGATGGAAGGGACAGAAGAAACTGAAAATCTTCAAGTCTTTTGGGTAAGCTGCTTACCTTCATGTCAGTATTCCAGAGAATAATTAGCACATTCTAGAAGAATCAGATGGATATACGCTGACTGGGGGCTTCTAACTCATATGCCCTGACCTTTGAACAGAAGCAAATACTTTTCCTCCCATCTTTTCTAAAGGAGCTGCTTAAAATAACACCTAGGACTTAATGCAGGCATTCCTCTCATAAAAACAAAACAAATTATTGTCAAGGCGATGACATAGCCCTAAAGAAATGTCATTCCGCTTCACATAAGCTTCCAAAGGAAAATGCAATCAATTTCTTCCATAATACC
>CM053775.1:20620285-20648389 GCA_028658325.1 Potorous gilbertii
AGAGGGTGGGGCCTGCTTTGGCCAAAGTGTTCAATTCCTCTGAACTCTGCTGCAATAAATTTTCCTTGATAACTTATTAGTGTCAAGCATATTTTTACAGCTGAATCCACCTGCAATCTGCTGGCCTTCTTATTATCTAACTTTCTCTCAGTGACGTCACCAATTAACAGTAACTTACTGTGGAAATTCAAATTTTGCTCTTTCACACTTCCCTTTTTAAAAATGAATTTTTATTGACGTTATTGTTTTATATATCCCTGAAGTTTCTCCTTCTATTTCTCTTCTTTCGTAGGAAAAGAAACAAATAGTGAAACTAATCAATGCATTGAAAAATTCTCATGTTATATGTAATGTTTCACACCCAGGGACCCCAACCCTGCAAAGGAGTGTGTGTGTACGTGTGTGTGTGTGTGTGTGTGTGTGTGTGTCTGTGTATGCTTTCTTTGTTCAGTAATTTTTGCATTGTTTATTTTTTATTGCTTGTGGTTATCATTCTTTCCACTTGTATTGCTATGTGCTTTCCTTTTTTATGATAGAAAAAGATTATGTATTTTTTACTTTTTAAAACAAAGGGGTTATTTAGGACAGTGGGCAGGCAAATCCACCCTGGGAACCTGCTCTCCATTGCAACATTTCCAGAGGCCCTAGTATGGGTCCTGTAGTGAGAGGACCATATAGCATTTTCTTTTGTGTTAAAATAACAGATTTTCCTGAGTAAAGGTGTTTCTTTAAATAATACTTATCTGGAATTCAGCAATGGCAGCAGTCCTGATAACATTAGAAAGGCAGTGGTGTGGTGGCCCTGGAACAGAGGCCCAGGAATGTCTGGAGGGAGAGGGGACTGGGGTCCAGCTGGCCCTTCATCAAGTACTTTACTACACACAACCTTGAGAAATTGACCAGGTTGGGTTCCTGCAAGCTGGCCTGGCTACCCTTCCATGCAAGAGGATTCTCAGACTTGGTTTTCAAAAGCAGTCCATGATTTGGACAATCTGGATGTAAAGTGGCATCTTGGGTTTCTTTTGATTTGTATTTGTTATGATTACCACTAGTTGGCAAGTCCTTTTTTGAGAACTGTTTATTTAAATACTTTGATGATTTATTTTTCCCCATGCCTGAAATGTTCTCCCTCTTCATCTCTGCTTTCTGTCTTCCCTGCTTTTCCTTCAGGTCTCATCTACAATCTCACCATGTACAAGAAATCTTTGGCCACTTCCCTTACTTACCACTACCTTTCCTCTGTTGTTTATCTATTCTTTCTGTATATAGCTGGTTTGCATGTAGTTGTTTGTAAGTCTAGTGTTCTGACACCTGGAGTAAATTTCATTGGAGTATGTGTGTGTGTGTGTGTGTGCGCGCGCGCGCATGCACACATGCATGCATGTGTGTGCATGTATGTGTGCATGATAAATTGTTCTTTATTTCTATGACCTCTCAATCCATGGGGGGAAGTGACAGAAAAGAGAAATAGGTGTTAGGGGGTGGAAATAGAGGAAGGTGGGCCTCAAGACAGATAAATTCCTTTGTGACAACTTCATGTGTGATATAGGGATGGCAGAGTACCATATGTTATGAGGACAGTGGATCCATTATTAGGTTCAAATATGCTCCCTGGATGATGAAATCCTTTGGCAAGACCCAGATTACTCTACCCTAGTTAAAACTTTGAACTGTTGCACAAACGTTACATTCACTTACCAATTTTATGTTTATCTCTGCACACAGTGAGTGGATCTCAACATTGGTTATTGGTCATGATTGTGAAAATGATCAGAGTGACTGGACTGGTCATGGGGTTAGTCAGTTTGCTTCCATAGCAAACCCATGTTGCTAAGGGCTCTTTCATCTAATGTGAAATTGCAGCAGGAATTAGTTGAGAATAAATGATAATCTGGTAGGGGATTTCAGCTCACTGGTGTATGTAAAAGTCAAATATTCCCAGAGGAATTTTGAGACAAAGCGTCCAAATGGAAGCTAAGCCCTGAGATGTTCTGGCCTTTGGTGGACAGGTCCTCAGGCCAGGTGCTGAGTTTGAAAGTGGAACCTTGGTATGGATTCTTGTCTCAGCTTCCCTTGATTCTTACCCTTTCATTTCCAGCACTGAAGTAAAAGCTCTCTTGGGAAATGAAGCTTGAAGAGCTCATTTTAAAATAACCTGTGGAAGTTATTTGAAGATATTACTGCCATGAGAGATAAAGGAAGTTCAATGGATATGTCATGCTTAGATTTTCAAAAAGGATTTGGCCAAGTTCTATCAGAGATTGATGGTGAAGGCAAAGGGTAAATGGGTTAGGTTAAAAAGTGGGTTGAATTAAAAATAAGATGTTTTGTTTTTCTAAGCCTTAGCTTTGGACTCCTGCTATTAAATCTTCTCCGGTATGTGATGTTTCTTTCTGTGTTTCTAGAATTGGTCCATTATCATAGTATATAAGTGAGTTTTGACCACTGACCTCCTGGTGAATTCTCTGCATGTTTTGCTTTTCTGACCCTTTACCCTATGGTAACAGAGAGGGCAGAATTTTGTCCTACTTGCATGGGAGACTCTCATTTGCTTAGAGCTAGACAGGACAGCAATGTTATTTGGTGCTCTGTATCTGTTTAAGGATCACTTGTATTATCAGCCCAGTTCTTTCCATGTGATTTTGCATGGTACAAAAAACATTCCATTTTGAATCAAGAAGGGAGATACCTCTTTTCAGTTGTTGCTCTTGTAAGAAAGACTCTTTGCATTCTCATGTGCTTCAAATATTGTTCTGTGGTTTGTAGCCTGATAGTATAGCTCTGTATAAGAAGAGTGCACTCTGAATGTGCCAAAGCAGCCAAAAAACTATTGTAATCTCAGGCTTTTTAAAGAGAGATACTGCGTCCAGAAAAAGGAAGGTGTCAATCTTTCTGTATCCTGCCCTGGTAAGCCACTGCAGGGGTACCATGTTGAGTTCTCATTTCTACAAAATGGAGGAAGGACATCAACAGGCTGGTATATATGCAAAAGAAGGTAGGCAGGATGGTAAAGATTCTGAAGAACACACCATCCAGGAAACTGATTGAAGCAACCGGGGTGCTTAGCTTGAAGTAGAGAAGGCTTATGTACCAAGAAAGCTTGGTACATGGCTTCAAATATTTGAAAAGTTGTCATGGAGAAGACTGCTTAGACTCACTGTGTTTGACCCCAAAGGGCAGAACCAGGGACAGTGGCTAGGGGTTGGATGTAGGCTGGCAGACTTGGGTTTGATATAAAGAAAAAAAAAACTTGTTCTACCATTGTAAGTTGTTGAAAAGTGGGAAAGGCTGCTACAAGACAATTTATTCTCCCTTGCTGGAGGGCTTCTAGCTGAGGCGGAATGATGACTCATCAGTGACGTTACAGATAGAGGGGATTTTTACACAGGTACAGGAAGTTGGACTAGCAGACAGCTGACAGATGTTTGTAGCTTTGTGGTATAATCTCTAATTCTAAATAGCAGAAATAAAGCAGAAGGTCTACTTTATTTGGAAGGGGGGTAGTAGTGGTGGTGTGGGGAAGTTATAAGGTAGTATCCAGACCCACTACCAAATGGGGTTCGCTTGGAGAAATGGGCCCTGAGCGAGCTGCTTTTGTTTCCCCTGCTGTGACGCCTTTGGCTCCATCCCCAAGTTGCTGTAGGTCCTTTGTAAGGTCCTCTGAACTGCTTCCGTAATTGCTGCATTGGCATTCACCAAACAAGCTTTGGCTCAGGGCCACTTATGCATATGAGTCCAAATGGAGGAGGGAGGCAGGAGGATGAGCTAGGAGCACATTACTCAAATAGCTCTGCTCTTTTTTATGCATGAAAGGTTTTCATATCACGCAGAAAAAAAACCTGGCGTGGAAATCCATCATCTCCTGGCATTTAAGTAGAATTATAGGGAACATGTATATTTATCAGAAAACAAATGGGAACGTAGCAGGTATCTGAACAGAATTTTTGTGTGTAATTGTTATTTTCCTCAAAAAGCTTGACAGGAAAGTCAGGGTTATATGAAAGACAGAGGGGAAATTATTGCCATTCTAATCTCTCTTATTGCTTGAAATGTATGGCAGCTGTGGGAGAAAAGGCAACCCATCGTCAGATGTAAAACCGTCCAGAATCAATAAGACCTGAACTGAAATCTGTCACACTCTTGGACGTGGCCACCATCTACTAGCACAGCTACAGAGGAAAGGGAAGAAGGAAGAGCTGTTCTAGTCAGTGCTTCTCTGTAGCAACGTTCTAAAGGGTTACAGGTGGTGTAGATTATGGAGATTTCTCTGATGTTACTTTGAGGAGGAAAGTCATTACCATAGGTGGTGGGGAACAGGGGTGAAGAGTGGGGTAGGACGTCAGAGAAGGCTTCCTGGAGGATGTGACATTGGAACTGAATCTTGGAGACCCAGGTTTGAGAAAAGAGGGGAGCAGAAAGAACATTCTAGGCCTATAGATGAGCACAGGCTAAAGCAGATTGTCAGGATTCTGAAGGTATTAGAGAGGTAGGAAGGAGTCTGTGCAGAACTTTAAAGTGCTGGTCGGAGACATTTTTGTTTGATTCTAGACAATAGGGAACCCCCAGAGCTTATTGATGGAAGAGTGTTAGGAGAATCACTTTTGGGGCTGTGTGGAGGATGAATGAGAGTAGGGAGAGACTTTGGGCAGGGAGCCCAAAGAGGCTGTTATTGAAAGGCCCTGAGGGCCTTAACTACACTAATGGCCATGTGGGAGTGGAGGGAAGGCTTCTGATGCAGTTGGATGTGGAGACAGATAAGCAGATTTGGTAGCTGGTGGAATATATGAGGAGGAGAATGAAGATATAAAGATGGAGCCAAGGTAGCAAACCTCGGGTGCTGGAGGGATGAGCTGCCTTCATCATTAATAGAGAAGCTTCAGGGTAAGGATGGTTTGGAAGGGTGCACATAGTAAGTTCTGATTCAAACGTGTGGAATTTGAGAGGCCCGTGTGATATTCAGTTAGAAATGTCTAATAGGTAGTAGGCATGGGGTGGTGGATGCATGGCATATACATAGGTATCTAAAGAGAGAGAATAGAGAGAGAGAGAGATACAGAGAGACCCAGACACACACACACAGAGGCTGAGAGTGGGGAGGAGGAGGGAGAGGGAGAGGGAGAGGGAGAGGGAGAGGGAGAGAGAGAGAGAGAGTGAGAGAGAGAGAGAGAGAGAGCGCGAGAGCCAGAGCCAGTCAGCATTCTCCTCCTGGCTAATGTCTGGGTCTGATTCTCTTTTTCTGCTCTTTATTACAGAAAACATTTATATATCTCTGCAGTGTTTAGAAAGTCCTTTGCATACATTATCACATGCCTGTGAAGTAGATCAATAGGTATTTTTACCTCATTGTATAGATGAAGAGACTGAGTTGGAACTGGAGGGTGAGACTTTCTGAGGTCGTACAGTTAGGAAGCAGCATACAGGCAGCTAGGTGGCCAAATGGTTAGATTTCAAAAGTGACCTCAGGCACTTACTAGCTGGGGGACCCTGGGCCTGCCTCAGTTCCTCAGATGTAAAATGGAATTAATAATTGCTCCTCCCTTGGAGGGTTGTCTTGTGAGGCTTAAATGAAATAATATTTGGAAAATGCTTAGCACAGTGCCTGGAACACTATAGGCACTTAATGCTCATTCCCTCTTCCTGCCCCAGCCTGCAGTTCCAACCCAGGTCTCTTGTGACTCAATGTTCTTCCCTGTGACCATGTTGCCATATGTGAGACCTCAAGTTAGATTCTGCTCTATTAGAACCTCAGTGCAAACTACTAGACTTGCTTAGTTGTACATTTCATGTATATTTGAGCTAATTTCAGTGCATAAAGTATTAGAACAATTTTTTTTCAGATTCTTTTTTGAAGTCCCCTATAGGATCCTTTGTTTACTCATTCACTTTACCTCGTTTAGTGTGTAATCTGTTGTCTTGTTTGTTTAGTGTGTAATCTGTTGTCTTGTTTGTTTACTTTGCAATATTTCAGGAGGGGTTTTCCAGATTTCTTTATATTTCTGATCCTTTTAATCTGTTCTGCTGTAGCTTTTTCCTTCCTGTCCACCTTGTCTGCTGCTGTAGCCCCTGGACCACTGACTGGGCCTTGCCATCCATCCTGCTTCCAAATCATCCTGGGGGGACTTAACTTTCTCAGCACTTGAACTCCCACTTTGGGGGTCTCTTCTTTCCTAATTGATGGGCATGTCATATGGCGCACTATAGAGGCAACATGGAATAGTGGATAGAGCACTAGAGGGCCTGCATTTGAATCGTTCATCCTATTGTGCCTTGGTTTTCTCTTGTGTAAATGAAGGAATTATACTAGATTTCCTCTAAGGTCTCTTCTGGTACTAATTTTTCTGTGGTTGACCTGTCCTTTGCCATTTTCTTCTCATTGGCCCTGCCTGTCACGGAACCCTCCAGACCAGTGGATTTGGTCTTCTGCCCTGCCTCACTGTGCTTACCCTCCCCAGTACCCTTTTTCCATCCCTGGAAGTATCATCAAATCAGTTCTGCCCCATCCCGTGGGTACCTTTATCATCCCTGTGACCTCTCAGACCAAAACAGGCCCCTTCTGTATGTTGACCTCCCCATTAGAACATCAGCTTGCTTTTGTGCTTGGATACCTAGCACGTAAATGCTTTTTCATTCATTCATTGTGTATTTCATCTTGCAGTCATTTTCCTTGTTTTTGAGGATTTACTTTAGGTGTTTTTGAGTCAATTAGCTTCTCTATCACCATAATAGTGCTTTATCATTGGCTTCTTTTTTTGTTTGCTCATTCACCCAGCTTACTTCTGGACTTTATTAGTGCTGGGCTAGGCTGTCTTTTGGGGGAGATGTCTGACCTTAGTTTCTTTCCTTTTACATTCTTCCACTGCTTTCACAGTTCCAGTTAGGGGCCTGCAAGCTTTCAGTGATCCCAAAGTGGTCATCCAGGGGATGGTCTATTTATTCATTGCTCTTCCAGTCTGAGTTGAAAGTTTCTGACTCTGGTCCTCTTGACTTGTTTCTGGTTGGGAATTTCAGCAGATTGCAACTGGACTATCCCACTGTTGGAAGACTCTGTGGATTTATAGCTTCTGAGCTGCTGACCCCTCTTTGGTCTCTGATGCTTTGCTCTGGGGATAGGAGTCATACAGCTACTGTTTGCTTCCCAGAACTTGTTTCAAGGGGGCAAACTCATGATCACTCATTTCCACCCTGGACCTTTGACCCTACCTACACTGGGTGGTGGGTGAAAGATCTGCCAGATGGTACCCATTCCTGCACCCAGAACTTGCTCATTGATGCCCTCATATCTCTGTCTGCTTCCCTGGCTTGGCTTTCTTTCTGGTGTTGGAATGGTTCCTCACAGCTGGCCTGATTCCCCCATTCCATTGTATGCAGATCTCTCTTTCACTCTTCCTAAGTCACCCTGGGCTGGAAAAATATTCATGGTGAGCACTTCGATTTTCTAATAAAAATTCAGTTGGGATATTCTCTAGAGCAGGGCTTCTTAAATATTTTTCCACCCATGACCCCTTTTCATGTTTCAGCAGCCTTTATTGGCATTGCCTGGCTTGAAGGCACGCATAGGTCAAAATGCACCTGCTGCGTGTTCAGAATCAAGGCTGCAGTGAAGTTGCCTGATGCAACATGGACAAATGCTGCCAGAAAAACTTCAGATTCATTACATTTTTCATTTTAAATTAATTTTTAGTTATTGAGCATTGATAAAACTTACTGTTACCAAATTTTTCATGACCCCATATAGGGTCTTGATCCACAAGTTTAAGAAGCTTTGCTGTAGAGGGCAGTTAAGTGGCCTCATATACTTTTTAGTTCTGTGGCCCTGTGCAAATCACTTAATTCTGCCTCAGTTTCCTCATCCATCAAATGAGCTTGAGAAGGAAATGGCAAACCACTCTGGTATCTTTGCCAAGAAAATCCCAAATAGGGCCATGGAGAGTAGGACAGGACTGAATAACAAATTCTCTAGATAATTATTGAAGAGGTATGAGGAGATATCCAGACCCTATTTCTTCCTTTCCCCACCTTATCTTGGCTTCACCCCATTTCTTTTGTTTTCCAAGTAGATTTTTATTGCTTATTTTTGTTTTTTATATCAGCAGACCTTTCCTAAAGTTTAAGACCATTGCTATACTATGCTAACCTCCCATTGTTAGTATCTGTGATTTCAAGAAAGGCCCTTGGTCAGTTATAGGGGGTGGGGGACCCTCTGGCACACTTGGTTGTATTCAGATTCCTGAGTGGCTCCATTTTCTTGGTCTCTGCTTTCTGAGTAGTGCTAATATGATCAGTACACTAAGGACACTGGGCCTCCTCTGCTGTGTAGGATAAGGCGCTTGTGTCAGGCAACCAAGGGGAGGACTGTCAGAATGCCAGACTGTGGGCGTTGAGTGTACAGCTCCTCACCTCAGCAGCTTGCTCTGACTCAAAATGGGGCTTTTCATTGTTCATTTCAATCTTTATCGGGATGAGTCACTGTGATTAAAAGCACTGGAAAAAACCAATTTGGCTAAAAGCAGCAGGCCTGGCACTCATTCACCTTGGCTGTCTCTGCTCCCTAGGATAACTTTGGGAGGAATGATTTCTGAAATGCAGAAATAAGAACTCACTGCAGTGAAGCTCAGTAAATAATAAGTTCTGACTATAAGTAGTACTTGCTACTGGGCAGAGACTTTATCGGAGACAAGGTCCCTGCCTTCATGCAGCTCATAGTTGAAGGAGGCAATGTGACATGTTGTAAGGTTGGAGGGTGATGAGGATAATGGACAGACTCAAATAAAATGCCTTTGAAAAATCAGGGTGAGAGGGATCCCTTTCCACTCTTCCCATGAGAAAGTAGTAACAATAGTAGCTGCTATATAAGTTAAAAAGCTATGTTTGACTCTTTATGTATCTCTTTTGCTCTTCATTCACTCAAGAAAATTTTATTAGTGCTTCTGTGCAAAATACTGTGCTAGAGGCTGAGAGCAAAACAATTTTTCAAAGAGCTTACAGTCTTTTGAGAGTATACCACATTAAAATAGAAAAATACAATATAATTTAAGGATGGAGAAAACACTAATAACTAGGGGACTTAGGAAAGGCTTCTTGTAGGAGGTAACATTTAAGCTAAGCCTTGAAGGAAGCCATTGATTCTAAGAAGTGGAGGTGAGGAGGAAGTGAATTCCAGGCATGGAATTTGCACACAGCCTATGCTAAAGTATGGAGGTAGGAGATGGAATGCTAAGTTCATTGAACTTCAGTAGAAAGTAGAACACGTGAAGGGGAGTAATGTGAAATCAATCTAAATAGGTAGCCTGGTATCAGCTTGCACAGGGCTTTAAATGACAAAATGAGGAGTTTGTATTTTGTCCTAATGACATTAGGAAACTGTTGAAAGTTCTCCAGCAAAGAGGCAACATGATGGAACTTCAAGTTTCAAAGGCAAGTTTAGAGTTCATATGATAGGAAATAAGGTGTCTCTATGAGGTTTTTTTTTGGCAAGAGAATGTGCTGATGATGAAAGTGGTATTTAAGGAGTGTTACTTTGGTACCCTGTGCTTAGGAACCAAAGAGGGAGAGAGACTAGAGAGATGTTGAGACTGCCCTGGAGGTGACTGGGATATGGCAGATTCCTCACTCCAGTGCCAGTGACTCTTCCACTACTTCATAAAGTCAGACCAACTAAGAGCTTGATTAGGAGATTTTGTTTGGCTATTATTCTAAATTAGATCCCTGGACCATATCTCTACATTGTCACCAACCTGACCAGATTTCCAGTGTCTTAAAGACCTATATTTATATACAAATCTGTCACCATTGTTCAAGGCCAAACTGCACTGTGGTCTGGTGGATTTGGTCCTTTGGACTTGACTTTGGTTTTACTAATATCCCAATTTGAATTTCTTGGAGAATTTTTTTAAAAAGAGGTTTGAATGTAGAATTAATTCATTCAACAACATAAATGGATTGAAAGAAAACTTTTTTTTTTGGTTAGGCTCTGTTGTGCATGATAAACTGATTGGGCCCCTCCTTTAGAACCATGTCAATTTATCATATCAAGACCTACTCAGGGATTATTGACACTAAACAACTAAAAATCATGTCAAGATTTGCTTGGGGAGCCTTTAATCCATGGAATATTGACACCGTATACTGGGGGGGAACCTGTGGTCTCGAGGCCACATATAGTCCTCTAAGTCCTCAAGTGCAGCCCTTGGACTGAATCCAAACTTCACAGAACAAAGTCTAAGGGTTGCACATGAGGACCTAGAGCACATGTGGCCTGGAGGCCATAGGTTCCCTACCCCTACCATAGACCATAATGGCTTCTGCAGCAGGAGACTGCAATAACCATGCTCTCCTACAGGAGCCCAATAACTGTGGAGGTTGTAAACTTGACAATGTGAATTAGTTTATTTATTTATTTTTATACAACAGATGTTGTTTGACCTAGAAGAAGGAATAATATTATAGAAATTGAGATCAGTCTGAGGGAAAAATAAAGATGTCTAAAAATAAAATACAAATAACAGCTGCTGAAATTGTATTTCTAATATATCAGTGTTGACAGTTTTCTTATTCTCAATTGAGTTTGGCATTCATGGGGAAGTATTTGAATGGGAAGAATTATGCTAGGAGGGCACAAATAGTGGGAGGGAGACAACACAGCTACGTGGGAAGTGTTTCTCAGCACATTCAAATTACCCATTCTTGGGTGTCCTTGATATTCTGGCCTGAAACCCTGGCAGCAAACTCAGGACCTAGAGCAGATGTGCCCAGCAGCAGGTCTTAAAGGGCAAAACCATCTCCAGCAGTTAGATATGTGCTTGCCTGGAAATTTAGGAGACCTCAAAATCTGCTGATTTTTTTGTTGTTGTGCACACTGCCTGCTTTGTTTGAAAATTTCAAATCTCTTTTATACTAGATATCAGTAAATTGGCAGCAGATGCAATCATAAAACCATCCAGTGGTTCCTGATAGGAAGTTGAGGGCAGAATGTAATGCCAAATCAGATGGCATTAAGTATTGAAGGATACTTTCATGATGATTTTTTGAGGAAGAACTATGTATGTTTCTACATGTATACATAACCTCTGCTGATGTCCTTCTTGGATATCTCCTTGTGACATGGAGATGACTCTAGGTTCTTGAAAGTTCTGCCAACAGGTCATACTAAGTTGGAAAACTTTCAAACATGGGTCTGGTTGCAGAATATTGATCTTCCAAGGACCAACATAGCCAAGTACAGAGAACTCATCAAATAAAGAATGGGCAACAGGTAATGAAATTTTTCACCTGTAGCAACGCTCAAAGACCATCTACTAAGTTATAGAGAGATTAAATGTGTGCACACTAAATCTTCTTCCAATATGGATTCAGTATCTGGTACCTTAGTAGCTGGTCTTTGTGAGCTTCTGTTGATGGGCTTCTCTGGCCTTTGCTTGGCTGGTCTTTGGACAGCAGATATCCACATTGTCCAGGCCCACACTTAAAGCCTTTCTAGCTTGGTACTAGGTCTTATCTGAGCTGGATTTTCACTGGTGTAGCCTTGAAGAACCCAGTTCTACCTCTGTGTTACAGCAATGTATTTGACTAAGATTTGAGTGGACAATGTATATACATACATATACCATATATTTTTTCTTTGTCTTTTTATCCACTCAGTCACCTTTCACAGTCTATAGTATGGATACACACACACACATATGTATTTACCGATGTGTAGAAAAAATATATATAGAAAAAAACCCTGAGCAGCTGAAAACTCAGCTATTTAGACAAAGATGGAAACTCAAACACAGGATTATCAGATTTCGTGTTTAGTGACTCGGCTTTTGAATCATGATGAGCAATAATAGGGTTGAATATGAATATACAATGTTGTCTCTAATGTCTTTCCTTTAGAAGAAAAGCCTCTTCTCTGTTCAAGGCCTTGGGTCTTGTTAAGGCTTAACCTCTCCTTGAAGGAAAGCATCTGCTTTTGGAAAACCACTCAGTTTGGGAATGACTCGTGTGACTCTGATCTGTCTGGGCAATGTATAAAAGGCAACAGAAAGCAGATAGTCTGAAGAAGAATGAAATGGCTCCTTGTAACATTTTACTTTCCTCTCTCGATAGATGGGAATGCAACCCATAAAGCTCATACATTTCAGGTGGACTGGAGTCTGGCTGATTTTGCAGTTAACATGGTAAAGGAACCCTGTTTGTAGTTTTCCTCACAAATCTCAAATTTTTTGCTACACCACTGACTGGCTTACTACGAAACATTTGCAATCTCAGTGGATGTACAATTTGTTTTTCAGCTCTCAGAGCTGCCTAAATTCATATTACTAGTAAATGGATGAATTCCATCTTTAATTTTTATACAAATATGCTTCACTTCATCCATTTCTTATGGTTGTTCTGTCATGTAAGGGGAATTCATGATGTTCACCATCTATTAATTTGACCCTGGCTACGTTGATTTCCAGGGGAAGTATTCTCCTGAAATTGATGACATGGTTTCTTTGTAGGGCCGTACTGTCAAGTAATATCCCTAGATCTATGAATTCTATTGTTCCATTAAGCTGGAGAAGCATTTCATTGATAAGAAAGGAGAGAAAATGGTCATGATTGCTAAGGTAGCTGAAAATATAATTCTTGTTTAGTGCTGTGATCCTTATAAATAGACCTTACATTCTTTTTGCTAGCCTGGCTTGTATGTGGGGAAAACCACCACTAAGATCAGGGTACATGAAGGATATATCTTCCCATGTTTCTTTTACTATTCATAATTCAGTCTAAATCACTCATTAGATAAACACAGAACTGCTGATACAGTCTTTTTATAGGGGGGTCAAAGCCATAACTGTGGTCCTTGATAGCATGCCACTCCATGCTAATTTAGTTACCTCACTTCTCTAAGGTGAATGTCACTTGCTTCAATTTTGGCTCAGTTCCTCTAAGCTTGATCCCTAGGGAATAGGAAAATAGGTGGCTGTTATGACCCAGCTCAGCCTGGGCAAATCTTAGCATGGTATGTGGGAAACCAAATATCAAATTGGGAAGCCAACATATTAGCCTTCTGTTTGGAATCTGTGATATGACAGCTGGCCAAAGAGCATGCTGTATAATGTTTGTATGATGGTGCATTTTCTGAGCCCCCTTTTGGTATGGTGGAGTTGTTGTAGAGTTGGCTGAGAAGTGGAAGCAGTATTCTTTCTCCTGGTTGATTTCATCATTGCTGCAGGTGCCATTGCAAAGGGATTCATAGCAAGCCCTCTCTACTTCTCAATGAAATTCTGCGTTGGCTTTCTGTATCTGTCTCTTTATGGAGCATAAGACTTCTTGAACACCCCCTCTAACTGAGACTGCCCAGGCACAAACGTAGGCTCAGTTCACCACCCTCTACTCTTTTTCAGTCCTTCCCTTTCTGTCTTCTTTGTTTGCTTTCCTTGGCATTTTCACTGTGATGTATTGTTGTGGTCTCTGACCAGGATTATACATAAATTGTAGGTCTTCCCCATTCCCATTTGTTATTTGCTGCTACATTAGGAATCAGGATGAGAAGTACCCAGAACAGATGTTTGGCTTGCTCTTGGTGATCTCTTCTTGTCTTTCCTCAGTTGCACAGTTCTCAGGCCCCCACTAAATCTTTTCTTTTCAACGTTAAACATTCCCAGGTCCCTCACCCTGTCCTATGGCAGGGTCTTAGGGTCCTTCACCATTCTGTTTCCTTACTTCTAGATGACATTCAACTTATGAAATATGTTGCCCAGAAATGAATACAATACTGTAAATGTGATCTGACCATAGCAGAGTGCAGCAACTGTCACTTTTCTCGCCCTGGAAGGCCTCTTAGGAGGCTAGTGCAATCAATACTTCAGGCAGGTGATAATGAAGCCCTGTCCTAGGGTGGTGGCAGTGAGAATAGAGCTGGGATAGATCAGAGAGAGATTTCTGCGGGAGAACTGACAACACCTGGTAACTAAATGTGTAGGGGAGATAAGGGAGGGAGGGAACAAAGGGAAATAGAGGGAATAAAAGAAAGTAACACTGAAGTTTGGAACACTGAAAAATGAGTGAATAAGTAGGTTCCTAGACAAGAATGGTGAAATCCACAGAAAGAGTAAGTTAAGATATGCTGAATTTATAAAGCTGCTCTGGAATTGAGAATGGAAACTGAGCCTGGAATTAGAACTTTGAGTGTTACTTTTGTAGAAATAGCAGTAAAGCCTTTGGAGTTAATACATTTGAAAAGGATTGAGTAGGGAGAGAAAGAAGACAGCCAAGGACAGACTATGTGCATACTCCCATGGGAAGGAGAAAGGGAAAGAATTGTTAGATAGAAGGAGAACCAAGGAAGTGTAATGTCTCTGAATCCAAAGGAGGGAGAGAACAAGAAAATGAATATCAAAGTGACTTTAAATGTTACAAATGTGGTGGATGATAATTGCTCTTGGACAGCTTTGGGGGAGAAGGAAATGCCAGTCTGTGGTAATTTAGAGGGAAAATTGTGTTGTTTTGTAATTCTGTAGAGAACTGGAAGTGTTAGCTTTTGCAGACAATTGAAAGCCATGTAAAGGCTCAGTGAGTCAGGAGGAAAAAAATTCCTTCATCCAGTACTTAAGTTCCAATTATAAACATGGAGGGAAATGGACAACTAAAAAGATATTTTGTAGGGCATACACTGAATCATAGATTCTTAGTGTTAGGATTAGAATAGACCTTAGGGCACTTGAATCAAAGGTCCTGGGTTCAAATCTAGCTCTCCTAATTAATTACATTAAGTGATGTTGACCACATCACTTAAGCTCTCTGTGTGACATCTATAAGATGAGTAATAGGGCTGTTTATTCTTGAAGAGTCCTTTCAGCAGTAGATCTTCTAGTATAGCCTAACCATTTTACAGAAAAGGATACTGAGGCCCAGAGAGGAAAAGTGAGTTAGAATAATAGAATGTCAGATCTGGAAGATATCTTAGGGATGATTTAATTCAGTTCATTGTTTGGAAGAGGAGGAGTCTCAGATCAAAGGAAGGGAATTCTATTATAGGATGTTGGTGTTGGAAGGGAGCAAAGAGGTCCTAACCTCCCCACCCCCATTTTAAGGACTAGGGTATTGAGACCCAAAGAGGGGAAATGACTTACTCAATGTTATACATCAAATTAGTCCGTGCTAAGCTAGGTCTAGAACCCAGGGTTCTTGACTGTACTATACATCGTGCTGCTTCTCATGTTGGCTAGCAGGTGCGTATACGTAGATGAACATCAATTTTAGATCAGAGGTCAGCGGATGTTTACTTATGCTTTGTAATTATTGACATGAGATTCTTATGAAAGTATGTGCTCTCACTATGAAATCACTCATCCGCCACCCTCTGCCCCCTGGGTATATTAACCTCTCAATATAATGACTTATGTTTGATGGTGTAATTTCTGAAGGAGGAGATAGGGAGAATATATTTAAGATGCCTTAATATTATGTATTTGATATTAAAATCAAGGAGAAAGGGAATTAGCCAGCCTGAATGACAGAGAGACTGTGTGTTTGCAAACCTTTGGCTCCATAAATACTGCAAGTAGATAAATTAACTGGCAGAGGACCTGTGTTGAAATCCTGATTGCAGACTTCTAAAACTCAGTCCTTCTCCAAATGCCTTTTGGAATTCTGTTGCATGTGTCAGCTCAGAAGACTCTACTTATTAGCTGGCCCTTTGCTTTCACAAGTGACTCAAAACAAATGACAAACTTCCAATTACTGCTTGGTAACTGGATTGGGGAGAAAAAGCAAGGGTTATTAAATTAATGGTTGAAAGATCCTTTTAGAGAGAAAAGTTTTTACTACTTCAGGGTCACAAGATCAACCTTCTTAAATGGATTTAAACAGTGAATTATTCACAAAGTAACTAAGCAAATATCTATCTTTCTTGGAAATCATTGCAAGCCCATATAGATAATGATATCTAGCTTTATCCTGTCTTTGGGAAGCAGGTACCATTGATGTATCCTTGATTTACTTAGAATTCTAATCCTGGGGTGAGTGTAGATTAACATGTATCATTGTAGAATATTTCATCTTGTCACCTTATGATAGGTACAAGGCATTTGCAACACGACTGACTGATCAGAGTTTGGGTGCAGCATGTAGCTATAAAACCCAAAAATGTTAAATAATAACTAGTTTGGTATTGTATTTGTATGTGTGCATATGAGAGAGAGAGAGAGAGAGAGAGAGAGAGAGAGAGAGAGAGAGAGAGAGCGAGCAGAAGCATTTATTAAGTATCTACTATGTGCCAGGCACTGTGCTTAGTTTACTAATGTCCCATTTGATACAGCAATGCTGGAAGATAGGTGTTATTGCTATTCTCATTTTACAATTGAGGAAACTAAGGCAGGTAGAGAAGTTAAGGGCTGCCCAGGATCACATAGCTACTAAGTTTCTGAGGCTGAATTTTAATTCTGATCTTCCTGACTCCAGGCCCAGTGCTCTAACCGCTGTACCTCCCAGCTGCCTAAAGAGAGAGAGAGGAGAAAGAAAAAGATCCATGTACCTATTGTAGCTAGGGACTGAACTTTGTTTTGTATCCACAGCAGGGAAAACCCAATTACCAAATTCATGAATTGTACTTCTATGTTCACTCCTATTCCCAAGGCTAATTATTTAAGAGCTTCTGCTCTGATTACTGTGCTTTGTTAATGAAATTGTGTTTATATTTCACATTAGGGAGTCAGGTTCAGCAAATGTGTTCTTATGCTTCTGACTTTAATGATGTTTGGAGCCTAGGAAAAAGTTACTGAAAAGAAGTGTTCTATGTTGGCAAGAACTTGAACTCAGAGACAGAAGATCTGGACTGAAGTGCTAACTTTGTAAGACTGGGCAAGCCACTTAATGTCTTTGACTATCACTTGTCTGTAAGATGGATATAATCATATTTGCCCTACCTACTTTCCATAGATCTTACAGAGAAATTGGTATATAAAGCATAAATGGAAAAGAGAAATATTATAAAATATTAAATAAAGTGGACTGTCTTTTGACAAATTCAAAATATAGGCAATTGATCTACATTTCTGGAATCCAAATTATTTTATTTATTTCCTGCCTTCCAGATCATTTGTTTTCAAGAAGTAGATAGTCTCATCAGTTCTTCTGTCTTTTGACTTTGCTCTAATATTTCTTGTTGTATTGTTGAATTTTTGAATTTTGTTTTTGCTAAGCTTTTCCCCTCTCAGAGGAAGCCCCGCTTAACTAAGTTTTCTTCCCCCAGCTTCTATTTTAAGCAATTCATTCCACATCTCATTTCTCCTTTAGCTCTTTTATTAGGCCTTTCAGTCCTTCTCAGGGTTTTTGAGGATAATTTTCCTGGGATTCTGATTGTAGTTATGACAGAATTATACCCTTATTTTGGAATTCTCTTGCTATGTCCAGTTTTTTTCATTGCATTATGAGGTTTTTCTTTGTTCATTTCCTCAGTCTCTTTTGTTACTATTGTTGGTTCCCTACCTCCCTCTGTGTCTCCCCCCTAACCTCACCTCAATGTGCTTAATTCCTGAATCTTTTCATCTTTAGGGATGGAGATACCTGGTTGAACAGCTGCCAGAGTAGACTTGGTTAGGTTAGGAGTGGCTTGGAAAGGTGCTTGGTATGAATATCTATTGCTAGATGCTGTTACTGACAGTTTTCTTCTGTGAGCAGGGCTTCTGGAGACCCAGACTGGAGCTGGAGGGGAGAGGAAGGGTGGATGGGCACACAAATCGTGGGGCAATGCTGGTTTTTGAGTGGTTTATCTGATGTGAGTGCTTCTTTCCCCAGGAGGAATGGGTAATCATGAACTTCTCCAAACATAATCTACTCCTTGATACATAAACTAAGCCTTTCCAGCATGGTAGGACCTGTTGATGCTTATATTCTGTTGGTATAGCCTTTAAGAATCCAGAGTCCCCTCTATGCCAAGATGAGTCATAAGAGGATCATATTGTGATAAAGATGAATCCCTACCTTATGAGAAATGTTCATGTTTACCCAGGAGGATTGTTTGCTTCCCCCCACCCCCATGCAAAGACAATTTATTTATTTTTTCGTTAATTTGTTTGTTTTTAGTTTCCACAAGATTTTGAGTTCCAAATTTTCTCCCCATCTCTCCCCTCCCTCCATCCCAAGACACCATGCATTCTGATTACCCCTTCCCACCTTCTATCACACCCCTCCCTTCCCTTATGCCTATCTCCTCTATTTTGTTGTAGGGCAAGACAGATTTATATACCCTATTACCTGTATTTCTTATTTTCCACTTGCATGTAAAAACTCTTTTTAACATTAGTTTTTAAAACTTTGGGTTCCAACATCTTTCCCTTCCTCCATTCTCCACACATCCCCACTGAGAAGGCAAGCAATTCAATATAGGTTATACATATGTAGTTATGCAAAAGACTTCCGTAATAGTTATGTTGTAAAAAAAAACTAACTATATTTCCCTCCATCTTATCCTGCCCTCCATTTATTCTATTTTCTCTTTTGACCTTGTCCCTTCCCAGGGGCAAATGTTTACTTCTAATTATCCCCCCTCCCATTTGCCCTCCCTTCTATCATCCTCCTCATTCCACACTTCTTTCCTTCTCCCCTACTTTCTTGTAGTGTAAGATAGATTTTCATATCAAATTGAGTGTGCCTTTTATTCTCTCCTTAACCCAAACATGATGAGAGTAAGTTTCCCTTTTCCCCTCTTACCCTCCCCCCCTTCCCCTTCATTGAAAAAAGTTTTTTCTTGCCTCTTTTAGGAGAGAGAATTTGCCCCATTGCATTTCTCCCTTTCTCCATCTAATATACTCCTCTCACACCCCTTAATTTCATTTTTTAGATTTTATCCCTTCCTATTCAACTCACCCTGTGCCTTCTGTCAATATGTATATAATCTTTCCAACTACCCAAATACTGAGAAAAGTCTCAATATCTACAAATATTTTCTTTTCATGTAGGAATATAAACAGTTTAACTTTAGTAAGTTCCTTATGATTTCTCTTTTCCTGTTTACCTTTTCATGCTTCTCTTGATTTTTGTGTTTGAAAGTCAAATTTATAGTTTTGATCTTTGTATCATGAATGCTTGAAAATCCTCTATGTCATTGAATGACCATTTTTTCCCTTGAAGTGTTATACTCGGTTTTGCTGGGTAGGTGATACACGGTTTTAATCCCAGCTCCTTTTACTTCTGGAATATCTGGGCAGTTTTCCTGATAATTTCATGAAAGATGATGTCTAGGCTCTTTTTTTAATTATGGCTTTCAGGTAGTCCCATAATTTTTACATTTTCTCTCTCCTGGATCTATTTTCCACGTCTGAGATATTTCATATTGTCTGTTATTTTCCATTCCTTTGGTTTTGCTTTATAATTTCTTGATTTTTCATAAATTTATTAGCTTCCATCTACTTCATTCTAATCTTTAAACTATTATTTTCTTCAGTGAGCTTTTGAATCTTTTTCCATCTGGCCAATTTTGTTTTTTAAGGCATTCTTCTCCTCATTGGCTTTTTGGATCTCTTTTGTCATTTGGGTTAGTCTATTTTTTAAAGTGTTATTTTCTTCAGCATTTTTGGGTCTCCTTTAACAAGCTATTGACTTGCTTATCATGATTTTCTTGCATCACTCTCATTTCTCTTCCCAATTTTTGCTCCACTTCTCTTACTTGATTTTCAAGGTCCTTTTTGAGCCCTTCCATGGTCTGAGACCAATCCATATTTTTCTTGGAGGTTTTTGATGGAGGCACATTAACTTTGTTTTCTTCTGTTTGCATGCTTTGGTCCTCATTGTCATCAAAATAAGATTCTATAGTCTCATTCTTTTTCCAGGTTTTTACTCATTTCCCCAGTCATTTACTTGACATTTGAGCTCTTTGTCAAGGTAGTTCTCTGCTTCCAGTGTGGATGAGGTGTACACTTTCAGTTGTTTGATCCCCACCACAATCTGAGGGCCTAGAGCTCCAGAAACAGTCGCTGTCTCTGTTGCTGCTGTAGCTGCCATGGGTTCCTTCATCCCCTCTCCCCTCAACCATGTTTGAACTGGTGCCAGACCACTCTGCTCTCCCACACTGGTCCCACAGGCTTTTTCTACTGACTTTCCAATTTGCCCTTGGCATTTTGGGGTCCTGAAGTCTGGAAACTGCCACAAGTATGAGAGATTCAGTCTCCCCAAGATTTGCTCATGTCCTGTCTGTGACAGTGTGGCCCATACTGGACTGAGTCCTGTCCTCAGCATGCAATGATAGACACTTCCTGGTGACCTTCCAGTGTGTCTTGGGCTGGAGGTTTGCTTCACTCTGTCATTCTGTGGATTCTGCAGCTCCATAATTTGTTCAGAGCCATTTTCTACAGTTATTTGACTGGCTTGGGGGCAATGCTCTAGAAAGTGGGTGCTGATACTCTGCCATCTTGACTCCACCCCTGAGAATTTATTTCTAGAAAGATGCTGAACCTACAAATTCCAGAGACTTCTAGATTTGAGCCTAGTGAAGTTCCACAGCCTCCACTGGTAAATATGAATGGCATATCTAGAGATTTTTGAGCTGCAGAGAGGATTTCTGACCCTAAGGTATTTTTGAATATTCTTTGATGCTACAAAATAATGCATTTTGCATATTATTCCTTGAACATATTATTTATATCAAGTGTCCCACTTCCTCCAGCAGAGTAGCATTATCATACAATAAGGCTTTTCTGTGCCACTTCTAGGGTTTGTAGCATAGAATATTTCTCCAGATTTGAAACTCCAATTTAATTTCATGCTATTGAAAATTACAAAGCATAAATCAGTTCGATTTTGAAAGTTCCTCTGTGATATTTCGAGAGCAGTGAAATTCCTCCCTTCATCTGGACTCTGTCCAAGGCCCTGCTATGGTGTGTGGCAATCTAAATAACTGTGGCGAAAAAGCAGATTTCCAGTGGAGCCTCAGATCATTCCATCTCCCTTCCTACATGGCAGACAGGCCTCTGCTGAATATGGGGAATGGGGACCAGAAAATGCTTTCATTACGTTATGCCCTTATCAGTTAGAAGCATTGAGGAGTTTGGCCCATCTGACAGCTAGGACCAAGCCTTTTTCATGTTTCTGAGTTATAAAAACAATAACTGTTTCTTCATCCCCCACTCCCCTCCCCAGGAATCAGCAGAAGGGGGTTGTTCAGATCCCTGATGCGAGTATTCCCCCTGCAGTCTAATCATGTCCAACTATTGGGATGTTTAATTCTTTGATTCTGAAAGCTGACTTTTTTCTGACTTTGTAAAACTGTGTCCAGTATGATAAAGATTTTAACCAATATTTGTTGTTAATCATTGGCAAGGCAATGTTAATTAGTGGATAGAGGGGAAACCTTTGAATAAGGAAGATCTGAATTCAAATCTGCCTCTGACACTTAGTAGCTTTGTCATCCCTTCAGGTCAAACCAATTAAACATTCAACAGAACCATATTTAGGACATTTTCCACTTGGAGCAAAAATTGTCTTTGTTATTATTGACGGTTTTGTTGTATTCCCTGGACCTTGCTCTTCTGGGGCTTCCGTGAAGCTAGGCCCCTGAGATGGCGGGACAATGACTTCCTAGAGATGATTATACTTTGGACCAGTGAAGAACTGGGAAGCAAGGTATACAGATGATGATTGCCGTGGGAAGATGGCCCTACTTGGAAGGAACTGTTTCCCCAATTGTCAGTATCTTAAGGCAGTTCCCTTTGCCCTGTGTTAGTTTCTGCCGTGGCTTTCAGTATGTCAGGCAACATACCAAGATTGTAATTGTTGGAGGCATTTTACACACTGGTAGTTCTCAATATCAATGAAGCCACACATCCACTGGCACTGCTCCCCTCCCCAAATTAATCATATAACTAAAATCATTGAATCATAGATTTCTAGATGGAAGGGACACAAATAAGGAAGCTAAGGCCACCCAAAATCATCCAGATAGATTTTTTTTTTAATACCAAGTCCTCGTCCTTTAAAGTCAGCATCCTTTAGCTCTACCACATATGTTTTATTATGATGACTTTTAGACATCATTTCGCTAATGTGTATACACTTGGAAATACCACTCTTGCATCTTTGAGCTGACACCTCTAAATTTACCATTTAGACTATTGACTGTCACTTGCATTGGGTAAAATAATGAATGGAAATTAAAAAAAAGCTTTGTAACATCATTGTTGGTTTTCCAGTTTCAAAAATGAGGAAGGGAGAAGCATTTTGATTGAAATATAAATAAATGGATCCCTTTGGCTAGCTGGTATTTTCCATTATTGATGGAATCATTTGTACTGTTTACCCTGAAATGTCTATTGGGAATCCTAATTTAGTCTCGGACTGCCACTGCGTGATAATTGCTGCTTTCAGAACTTGGGGGAGCTGAGAAGTGACAGTAAATAAATTTAATTCCACCAAGAGGAAGAATGCCTGTAATTCCTGCCCTCCTGTGATAGTTTAATACCCAGACTCTTTCTTTCATTTCCTCCTGGGTGCAAATGTAGGTAATTTATCCAATTAGACTTAGGTCATATGCAGAGAGCAGAGCAGGACAACATGATATGGACAGAGAGCTGAGTTTGGAATTGTATTAAAATCTTGTTCTGTCTTAAGAACTGTGTGACCCTGGTCAAGTCGCTTAGCATCTATCTGCCTTACTTGCCTATTCTGTAATATGGAGTTAATTATTCTAGAATGTAAATACTGTTGTAAATACCAGATGGAGTTTTTAGGGGGTTTCAATGAGATAATAAGCTGTAATGTGATAAACATTTATTAAGTGCCTACTGTGTGCAAGGCTCACTAAGAGCTGGGGGGATACAAAGAAGAAAAAGAAAGATAATCCCTGCTTTCAAAGAGCTTCCTAGCTAATAAGTGTAAAAGGTTTCACAAACTTTAGAGCATTACATGATTGTCAATTATCATGAAATTGCCAGTCCTTCTGCAGTATGGAGGGTGGAAGGTGGTGGCCAGGGAGCATACTTAGTTAATTTTGCAAGTTTTAAACATGATGCTCCACCTTGAAATAGGAAGAAATGCAGCAAAATTGATGGATATTACAAATAGGCTAAAGATGAGGCAGCTGCTTACAGGTTATGGTTTGGAGGGCAACAGGAAGCACCTCATAAGCTCTCTGCTGCCAAACCCAATAAATAACTCAGCATGTGACTATTTACCAGTTTTCTCGTTCTCCCAGTATAGATCCATTTCCTTAGTTCTTGAAGGCATCTTGGTCTTCATATGCTTCCTATTAAAATTCAGGTACTCAGGAGAGAATCAACAAATACCTTAAGCCATCATTATCACAAAATCTTGTATTTGGAAGGTGTTTACTATTCCTTTTAATCCAACCTCATTCCCCATGCAGGTGTTCTGGAGTTATTTCTAATATGTTGTCAGTCACTCATCCTCTTCTTGAGTACTGCAGGAAGAGAGAGGTCACTATTTTACACTGCCTAATAGTCTGCTTATTCCATTCTAGGATAGTTTCAGTTGTCAGGAAGTTCTTTATTTTGAACTGAAATATTCTTCCTTGTCACATTCTTGAGAAACCTAATGACTGTTTCTCCGTTTTTACCCTTCTTGATCTCTCTCTAACAACTGGCACTTTTTCCACTTTCTCTTGGATTCCTCTTTCTTTTCTGGGTTTCTCCTCCTACCTATCTAACCCCTCCTTATTCTTCTTTGATGGATCATTGCTAACATGTCCCATAATATGCTCTGTCTTAGCATCTCTTCTCTTCTCTCTCTATGCTGTCATACTTGCTGACCTCTTCTCCTCTTATGAGTTTAATTATCACCTTGAGATTACTCATCTACTATCTCTCCAGATGAATATTGTTATCACTTTTCTGGCTCTGTCCAGTAATTGGTAGTTAAATTGGTATGGCATGGAATCTGTGAATTAATTTAGGTGGTTTTGTCAGTAACTGCTCATGGTTGGGCTATGCCAATATAATACAAATTATATATTATACAAATACTATGTAAATTATTTTAAAGATTCATTACCATGCTATGAGGAAATAAAACTACCACTTTTTGCAGATGATATGATAGTATCATTAGAGAGTCCTAAGAAGACAACTGAAAAACTAGTCAAAACAATCAACAGTTTTGGCAAAGTTGCAGGATATAAAATATACCCACACAAATCATCACTATTTCTATATATTCCCAATAAAACTCAAGAGGAAGAGTTAGGAGAAATTCCATCTAAAATAGCTGCAGATAGTATAAAATACTTGGGAATCTGCCTACCCAGACACACACAGGAGCTTTATGAACACAGTTACAAAACAGTTTTCACACAAATACAAACAGACCTAAACAATTAGACAAACAATACTTGCTCATGGGTAGTCCAAACCAAGATAACAAAATGACAATACTGTCTAAATTAATTTACTTATAGAGTGCCATACCAAACTACCAAAGAATTACTTTATAGATCTAGAAAAAATAAGGAAATTCATTTGGAAGAATAAGAAGTTAAGAGTTTCAAGGGAGTCAGTGAAAAAAAAAAGAGGGGGTTGGTGTAACAGTACCAGATATGAAATGATGTTACAAAGTGGTAATCACCAAAACACTAGATGAGACATAGAGTGGTTGATCAATGGATTAGATTAGGTATATGATAAAGAGAAGCAAATAAGCATAGAAACCTAGTGTCTGAAGATCCCAGATATTGGGGCAAGAGCTCACTATTTGACAAAACTGCTGGAAAACTGGAAAGCAGTCCGGCACAAACTAGGCATAGACTACCATCTCATACCATATACCAAGATAAGTTCAGAATGATGAGTACATGATCTATACCTAAAGAATGATATAAGCAGATGAGGGGAACATGGAAAAAATTATCTGTCAGATGTATGGATAGGAGAAGACTTCATGAACAAGTAGGAGACAGGTTCACAGGTAAAATGAATAATTTTGATTACATTAAATTAAAAAGGGTTTACAGAATAATTCCAAATGGGTATGCAATCTAGATATAAAGGCTGATACTATCAACAAATTAGAGGAGCAAGGGAAAGTATATTTATCAGATTTATGGGAAATGGGGAAATTTATGGCCAAACGAGAATAGAGGACATTATGAAATGCAAAATGGATCATTTTTATTACATTAAATTGAAAACGTTTTCCACAGACAAACCAAATGCAACCAAGATTAGGAGGGAAGCAGAAAACTGGGAAAGAATTTTTACGATTAGTGTCTACAATAAAGGCTTCATTTCTAAAGTATATAGAGAACTGAGTCAAATTTACAAGAATATAAATTATTCCTCATTTGATAAATGGTCAAAGAATATGAACAGGCACTTTTCAGAGGAAGAAATTAAAACTATCTATAGTCATACAAAAAAGGTACTATAAATCACTCTTGATTACAGAGATGCAAATCAAAACAACTCTGAGGTACCACATCACACCTAACAGATTAACTGACATGACAAAAAAGAAAGATGTGATAAATGTTGGAGGTGTGGGAGAGTTGGAACTCTAATTTATTGTTGGTGGAGCTGTGAGCTGATGCAACCATTCTGGAGAGCAATTTGGAACTATGCCCAAAGGGCTACAAAAATGTGTGTACCCTTTGACCCAGCAGTATTACTTCTAAGGCTGCATTCCAAAGAGATCATAAAAATTGGGAAAGGTCCCACATATATAAAAATATTTATAACAACTCTATTTATGGTGACCAAGAACTGGAAATCAAGGGAATGCCTGTCAATTGGGGAACGCCAAACAAGTTGTAGTATATGAATGGAATAGAATGCTATTGTGTTATAAGAAATGACAAACAGGTGGACTTCAGAAAAACCTGGAAAGGCTTATATGACCTGATGATGAGTGAAGTGAGCAGAGCAGAGCCAAGAGAACATTATACACAGTAACAGCCACAGTGTGTGAGAACTGTTTCTGAGAGACTTAACCCTTCACAGCAATGCAAGGACCTGAAGCATTTCCAAAGGACTCTTGATGAAAAATGCCATCCACATTCAGAGAAAGAACTATGGAATCAGAATACAGAATGAAGTAGATTATTTTCTCTTGTGTTTTGTTTTTTCTTATGGTTTCTCCCATTCATTTTAATTCTTCTATGCAGCATGACTAATGCGAAAATGTATTTAATAAGAATGTATGTGTAGAACCCATACAAGATTACATGCTGTCTTGGGGAGGGAGGAGGGACGGAGTGAGAGAAAATTTAAAACTTATGGAAGTGATTGTTGAAAACTGAAAACAAATAAATTAATTTTTTAAAAAGGGTTTACACAAGTAAAAGCAATGCAGCAAAAATCAGAAGGAAAGGAGGGAACTGGGAAAAATTTTTACAGCAAATTTCTTTAAAAAGGTCTCATTTCTCAAATATATAGAGAACTGAGTTAAATTTATAAAAATAAGAGTCATTCTGTAATTGATAAATGGTCAAAAGATATGGACAGGAATTTTTTAGGAGAAGAAATCAAAGTTATCAGTATTCATATGAAAAGATGCTCTAAATGATTAATACTTAGAGAAATGCAAACTAAATAACTCTGAGGTACCACCTCACATTCAGGAGATTGGCTAACATGACAGAAAAGGGAAATGACAAATGCTGGAAGGGGTATGGGAAAATGGGTACACTAACGCACTTAGAAAGCAGCTAAGTGATTCAGTGGATAGAGTGCTGAGTTCTAATTCAGCATTAGACATTCGTTAGCAGTGTGACCCTGGGCAAGTCACTTAACTTTTGTTTGTCTCAGTCCAGCAGAAAAGGAAATGGCAATCTGCTCCAATATCTTTTTCAAGAACACCTTATACTGGGTCAGAGAGGGAAGGACATAACTGAATGACTCAACAACAACAAATGTATTGTTGGTGTAGCTATAAACTAGTCTAACTGTTCTGAACAATAATTTGAAACTGTTCCCAAAGTTCTATGAGTACTTAACCTTTGATACAGTAATACCACTACTAGGTTTGTACTCCAATGAGATCAAAGGAAAAGGACTCATATATACAAAAATAAAGTAACTTTTTATGGGGGCAAAAATTGGAAACTGAAGGGATGCCTATCAATTGGGGAATGGTTGAACAGGTTATGATATGTGATTGTGATGGAATACTCTTGTGCCATAAGAAATGATGAAGGAGGTTGTTTCAGAACGATCTATGAAGACTTATATGAATGAATGCAAGTTGAAGTGAGCAGAACCAGGAGAACAATGTATATAATAACAGCATATTGTAATGATGATCTACTGTAATGATGAGCTATTGTAAAGAACTTAGCAACTCTGATCAATCTGTGACCTCTAGTTACATCCTGTATCACGTTGTCATTCCCCATCTTCCTTGACTTTTCTGCAATTTTTGATATGGCTGACCAGTTCCTCAACTTGGACACTCTCTTCTCCTTTGATTTCTATGAATGACACAGCCATCTTTTGTTCTTCTATCAGTGTGACTATCCTTTGTTGGTTCAGCAAATAAATCTTACTCCATAAAGAAATGATACAAAGGAATCAGATGCAAGAGGAGGACTGGTACTTCTGGTAACCTACTTTCATCTGGAATGGGTTTAAGAAGGCACAATACATAGATATTTAGAAGAATATAAAAATCTTATAAATTCAGAGGAAATAAAATGGTAGGGGCATAGGACTCCAGGGAGAAAATTCATTAACTCTTAGTACAGATTGAAGCATGCTTTTTCACTTTATTTTTCTCTCCCTCCCCAATATGACTAATATGGAAATATATTATAAATAACTTTATGAGTATAATGAGTATTGTATTTTTTGCCTTATCAGTGGGTGGGGAAGGGGTGGAGGAAAGGAGAACATTTTGAACTGAAAATAAAAATAAATTTAGATTAATTGCCATGACAAACTGACAAAAGGTTACTTGATAGAACTAGAAAAATGATAAAATTTACCTGGAAGAAAAACAGTTTAGAATCTCAGAGGAAATAATAAGAAAAAAAGGAAGAAGCAAATACCAAATCTCAAACTATAATATAAAGCAGTAATCATAAAAACTTGGTTTTAAAAAATTGACCAGAAGAACAAAATATGTTCACCAGATCCAGAAACAAATGAAGATAATGTTCAGTGAATCCAAAGATTATATCATATATAGATAATATAA
>CM053775.1:20648889-20668925 GCA_028658325.1 Potorous gilbertii
GAAAAAATTAGTAGACAATGTGAAATACCTCATTGAAATAACAACTGACCTGGAAAATAGATCCAGGAGAGACAATTTAAAAATTATGGGACTACCTGAAAACTATGATCAAAAAAAGAGCCTAGATATCATCTTTCATGAAATTATCAAGGAAAACTGCCCTGATGTTCTAGAACCAGAGGGTAAAATAAATATTGAAAGAATTCACCAATCACCTCCTTAAAGACATCCCAAAAGAAAAACTCCTAGGAATGTTGTAGCCAAATTCCAGTGTTCCCAGGTCAAGGAGAAAATATTGAAAGCAGCCAGAAAGAAACAATTCAAGTATTGTGGAAATACAATCAGATAACACAAGATCTAGCAGCCTCTACATTAAGGAATCACATGACTTGGAATATGATATTCCAGAAGTCAAAGGAGTTAGAATTAAAATCAAGAATTACCTACTCAGCAAAATGAAGTATAATGCTTCAGGGGAAAAATTGTCATTCAATGAAACAGAGGAGTTTTAAGCATTCTTGATGGAAAGACCAGAGCTAAATAGAAAATTTGACTTTCAAACACAAAAATCAAGAGAAGCATGAAAAGGGAAACAGGAAAGAGAGATCATAAAGGACTTACTAAAGTTGAACTGTTTCCATTCCTACATAGAAAGACAATATTTGTAAGTCTTCAGACTTTTCTCAGTATTTGGGTAGTTGAAGGGATTATATACATATAGATAGAGAGCACAGGGTCAATTGAATAGGAAGGGATGATATCTTAAAAACAAAATTAAGGGGTGAGAAAGGAATACATTGGGAAGAGAAAGGGAGAAATGGAACGGGCCAAATTACCTCTCATAAAAGAGACAAGAAAAAGCTTTTTCAGTGGAGGGGGGAAAGAGGAAGGTGAGAGGGAAAAAGTGAAGCTTACTCTCATCACATTTGGCTTAAGGAGGGAATAACCTGCACACTCAATTTGGTATGAAAATCTATCTTACACAACAGGAAAGTAGGGGAGAAGGGGATAAGTGGAGTGTGGAGGGGATGATAGAAGAGAGGGCAAATCAGAGGAGAGGGTAATTAGAAGTAAACATTTTTGTGGAGGGACAAGGTCAATAGAGAAGAGAATAAATGAGGGGCAGGATAAGATGGAGGGAAATATAGTTAGTATTTCACCACATGACTATTATGGAAGTCTTTTGCATAACTACACATGTATAACCTATACTGAATTGCTGGTCTTCTCAGTGGGGAGGGAGGAAGGGAGAGAAGTTGTAACTCAAAAGTTTTAAAAATGAATGTTAAAAATTGTTTTTACATGCAACTTGGAAATACAAAGTACAGATAATGAGGTATAGAAATGTATCTTGCCCTACAAGAAAATAGAGGAGATGGGGATAAGGGAAGGGAGGGGTTCGAGAGAAGGGAGGGAAGATTGGGGGAAGGGGTAATCAGAATGCATGGCTTCTTGGGGTAAGGAGAGGGGACAGATGGGAAGAAAATTTAGAACTCAAAATATTGTGGAAATGAATGTTGAAAACTAAAAATAAATTGATTATTTTTTTTAAAAGAAGCTTCTAAGACTTGTGCAAATGCTTCTCATGGGTCTTTTTCTATTCAACCTCCACAGAGACCCTGTCTTGACTTTGGAGATATGCAACATAATTTCTTATTCCAGTGATGGCTTAAACATACCCTGTAGCTGCAGCTACAAGCCTGTTAAAATTCACAAATTTCTCTTTAAATGTTCATTAAGCTTGCTATGCTTGGCCCTTGAGGACATAGCTAGGGTCCACAAACACTGTAAATTTCTGGAGAGATGGACCAATGTCCATCCCTGTTGCCTTATGTAGTTCTTTTCCATTTTGCAGGCATACAATTGATATTTATTCAATGGATGAATGAATGAAATTCAGAGAAGCAGATTGCATTTTGATACAAGGCAAAAATTTAACAGAGGCATCCAAAGGTAGAGTGGATGACCTTAGGAGGTAGTCTCTTCTAGGCTATCCTTGGAGGTCTTCAAGCACAGACTACATGACTACTATATGTAGTCATAACTCCTGTCTGGGTGGGTGTGTTCCAGTGAAGACTCTTGTTCAGATTCAGGCTCAAATGGATGGCCTTTGAAATCTCTTCCAACTCAGAAATTCTGGCAAGCCCTTCTGAAAGCTTTATGAACTAATAAAGGAGGCAATGTAGATTCTCAAGTTATCTCACTTACCAAACCCAGGAACACCTTAGATCTAGCCAACTAATTTAGCTCATTAACAAATGTATCTGATGTACCTCTAGTACAGAAAAGAGAGGGCTGGACTCGTAGTTAGAAATACCAGAGTTGGAATCCCAGCAGCAACACTTGACAGTTATGCAGTCACTTTAATTTTCTGTGTCTCTTTTTGCAGATGTGCATCCTCATCTGCAAAATGGAAGAGGGGTGTGGGGTGGGGTTAGAAAATAGTACCTATCTCATCGGGCCAAATGTAAGGATGAAATGAAATAATGTCTATAAAATGTTTTGCAAACATCTTAAGATGCTTCATAAAAGGCAGTTCTCAGTAGTAGTAACAGTACCAGCAGCAGGAGGATAGGGAAGAGGAGGAGATGGTGGAGGAAGAGATTGAGATGGAGCAGGACATACAGGAGGAGGAGGAGGAGATGGAGAAGGTGATAACTTGTTTAGCAAGCTCTTTCTACTGGGTACTATCTAGATAGCAAATTTGAAGCTATCAAAAGCATTGTGAGAGGCTTTGATTTCCTCCCCAGGCATCTTCTCCAATTCCCCATCAGGCTGGCCACTGTGAAATATCTCCAGGAGTTCTAGTTTAAAGGAGTGGAAGAGACAGCTCTCTCCCACTCTGCACAAAAAAGTGAGTTGTCAATGAACATTTCCTCCACCTGATATCTTGAGTATGAGGAGCTGTGCTTTTAATAAAAGCTGTGGCTGCCACAGTCAAGCAATTAATCAATCCTTGTAAGCTGACATCCTAAGAACTTGCTGAAGTAAAGCTTGTCTTTTCAGCATTTACAAATAAAGTACTCACTATTTGACTAAAGCCTGTCTACTTGACCGGAAAATATCAGAGTCCTATTTAAATGACATTTGCAAAGAATGAGATTTTATCCTGACTACCGTTCCTTATCGTTCATAATAGCATCAGATTAGTGGATTCAGGCCAGCAGAGTGGCAATGCCTTTTTCTGAGCCCTTCTTAAACCAGCTCTTTTCCATCTGTCCAGTCAAGCTTTGCACTGCTTTTATGAGCCAATGATAAGTTCAGAAATGGATCTTCAACCGAAACCAAGTATGCTATCTCTACAAGGTGCCATGGTGTCCTCAAAACATTATGAAAGACTTTATCATGGCGGATGCGTAGGGCAGGGAAGCAAAAAAGGATACCCCCCTGGCCATTTACAGATACAGACTCCTATTTGCTAGCACTGACCATTACTTCAAGCCATAGGAAATCTAAGCAAGCTAAGGCAGTTTTGCAAATAGCAGGATTCTGACTTCCATTATCCACCCTGACTTTTCATCATTTTAATTCATTTGGTTCAGAGAAATTTTGAATTTGAGTAGTGGCTACAGGTGTAATCATTGAATGCTTCTGAAAAAACGACAAAAAATGGCAACAAAAGTCCTTGCTCACATTGATAATTGCTGTGAAGAAAGCTTTTATTCCTCATTTTACAGAAACAGGTCAAGTTTAAAGCCTCAACATGATTTCAGCTTCAAATGTCAGGTCTCCCAAGAACAAACCTCAACATTTTAAAATAGCTACTTTGCATCTCCATTCCTTCGTATTTGACATTTTAAAAGCCAATTTACATCCCTACCTAAAGTAGGCTACTTAAGTTAAATAACCAATATATCCTGTTCTTAACACATAGTATAAAAACTTCCTAGTTCTAGGAACTCAAGGTAAATTGTGAGCACAAGAATTCTCATAGGAATCCAATGTTGCAAAATCCTACACATGGCCTATCTTTTGTTTCTAAACTAAATCTCTCTTGTTCCTAACCTTGACAAAAAATGTTTCCACATGGCCAGAAGCACATGCCAAGTATACCTACGTCAAACAAAGTTGCCTGATTGAATCAGGGGATGGCAATAGCAAGGAATGAATGAAAACTGAGCAAGGTCAGGCTGATACTGTTCTTAAAAAAAAAAAAGGCAGTCTTTGCTGACAGTTGAAGGAATATCCCCGAGTGTAGCATTTAATATTTATTGCAAAGAATCTTCACCATTTGTCACCCTGTTATCAAAGCTATGTTTAAAAAAAAAAACCCACACAGGCTAAGAAAGATGCTTTTATGCAAAGGGCTACTCTCATTTGTAAATTTATGCACACGAAATTTCATCTTCATTCTGCGGGGTCACCATACATACACAAGACACATTTCCCTCAGTATGCCCAGGGCATAGGAAACCTCAAATGAGAGGATTTTCCAAAGCAAACCTGGGCAAAATGGGCTGATGACTGAAAAAAATCAAAACCTCAAAACTAGCTTCTATCTGTTTCAGATGTGCAATTCAAAAAGAAAGTCAACAATTAAACACTGTGGTAGATGCTAGCCTTTTCCCCCCTTGACAAAATACATGATCTAGTTATCTGGTCATTTTGAACCCAGTAAGAAAGTCCATTTAGGACAATCTACACTATCCCACAACACTTCTGTTCTTGGAAGAACTACAGCATGCCTAGGTCATTATCATCACAACTACACGTAACAGCTGATACGCACACAGCACTTAGAAGGTTGCAAAGCACTTTACATGCATTAATTCTCTGGATCTTTACAACCACCACCTGAGACCTGACAGAGGTGCTATTATCATATACATTTTAAAGACATGGAATGTAAGGAATAGGATGGTGATTTGATTTGTCACAGTCAAATGGTTAGTTAATATAACAGGCAGAACTTGAACCCAGGTTTCCTGACTCCCGCTCTAGGACTCTAGCCATTATGCAACACTCACAGACTTTGAAACATTCCCACACCAAATGAAAGATTAGTATCTCTTCGGCTCCACTACTTGGAGGTTGCTACTATTTGGTATAAGGACTGAGGGGCAGCAGATGGTGTTTCTGGGGAGGTGGAGGCAAAGATTGAAGAGTTATATCATTTCAAAGCTATGAAGTTTCTCAGAGATTCTTCCCTAGGAGATAGCATGTTTCTCTTCATGAGGACTGGATTTATTTTATTTCTTCAATTAATAGCATCATTCATTCATTTAGAAAGCAACTAATTAAGCAACTATTCTGTGCAGACACTAAGAATATGAAGACAAACTTAAGTGGAATCTTTTGGAAAATAGGTCATCATCAATTACTGGGAGACTTACTGAACATACATTAGACATATTCACACACTTGGTATTCATGCAATTGCCAAAGGCTTAGCTAACTGCAAAATACAACACCATCTATGTACATGTAATGAAAGGGTTCCCCCACCTTAGCTATTTAAATTCTTAAAGAACATATAAATTTTGTCATTCTCCAGGTTTAAAATACTTATACAATACTGAGCCATTCCCAAGGATCAAAACTATTTTTTTTTCCTTAATTTAAAATTAAAAGGGTTTCCCCGATTAGCAATAAAGCAACTGTGGAATATGTGGTCATCCTAAACTAATCAAGCACCTGAGGGATCAGATGTACTCAACTGTACTTTTTGTTTTGTAACTCCTCAGGGGGGGAATTATCTCATGATGGGCATCTACCCCCCTCACCCCACTGGGCCTTATTGCTTAATTAGGTACTACAGGAAATGGAGTTCTGTTTGCATCAACTTTCTGTCTACAGTAATTGCCTTGAGTTCCAGCTGCAAGAAGAAGAGGGAAAATGGATCAAATAGCTACATATATGTTGTTTGATTAATCGTGAAAAAATCGTTAAGGGATTAAAGTGAAGCCATTTTACTCCTGCTGATCATGTTAAACAATTTGAAATCATTTTATGATCCTGATCAATGTAATTAACAAGAATGGTTCTTAATTAGTTATACTAGCAGGCAGCCATGAAAAAAAATGTATTCACCTAATAATATGACAGAATAACATGCAATTGTGAGCTCCTGGGCTGCCTTTACCTGGTGAGAAGAGACAGGATTCCCGGCTGTCTAGTGAAGGCTCTGCACTTCAACATGCTTTGAAGACAGAGGAATTTTGCTTTTTCTAGAGTGGCACAGAAGCAGCAGAGGATTAGAGTTGTAAAAATGATATTAGGAGGAATTTTAGCTTAAACTTTTCCTCTTTGTTCCAGATCCTAATATTACACAGGGAAAGAATGAGGGTAACTTATTCAGAGAAGCACTATCCATTTTCAGTGAGCTCAGGGAACCACAATAGAGACACTAGATTATTCCCTTTATCTGGTCCAGTCTAAGATTACCAAACCTCCCCTCTCATGTCACAGTAGTTTGATAACCCCCTTGCTTGAGAACTGTGCCCAGACAGAGCAAATACTAGCAAGAAGCCATTCATGGGGGAGCTCATTAGCAGGGATCAATGCTGATGGGATAGTGAGGAGGGGAGGAAAAGAAGGAAAAGGACAATTGGCACTAGGTATAGTTAGTTGCTGGAGAAAGCAGGAATCGAGGGCACTCATCTCCACTCTATCATTGAAGAAATACAAAAAGGTGGTTTAAATGTTTAGCAAAGAATATTCACTATTGTCCTGCTTAAACCATTCCTGTGAATCTGCTCTCTGCAGAGATGATCTGTTAGAATAATTACTATGTACCCTGAAGTTCTGTATCTTATTAGACACTTTTGCTAAAGTGTTTTGGCTCCATCCAAATAGTGAGAATCTCACTCTTCACTGGGTATTCCCCCTGGTCTAGAGAAAAGGAGTAATATAAACCCAAGTTTCAGCTCTTCCTGGAGGCCCTCTTGGAGACCACCTCTAAACTGGGGGCTCCCTGAGGATTAGCCTTTTCACATTTTCACACATTTCAAAGACTGGGTCTTTGACCAAGCAGTCAGAGCTAGAAGGGAACTCATTGGAAATTTAGGGAAAAAAATGAACAAAAGAAATGCCCACTACATCAAGCAAGACAGGCCATCTAGACTTCCCTTTAAGTCCTCCGCTGAAGGGGAAGCCATCGCCTCCCAAGGCAGCACATTCTACCTACGGACGTCTCCATGGTTAAGCCATTTTTCCAGACATCGAGCCCAAATCTGCCTCTTTGCCAATATTACACACTACTTTGGTATAAACAGAACAAGCCCACTTCCTTTTCTGCAGGGCAGCCCTTCAGATGCTTGAAGTCAAATACCCCACATCACATCTCTCTCAGTTCTTCTCCTCCCCAGGCTAGCTGTTCTCAATTTCTTTAACCAGTCCTCATATGACATGTACTTAACACCTTCACCATCTAGGTTACATTGCTTGGAATGTTCTACAGATTGTCAGTGTCCTTCTCTTTTGTGGGTATAATGTGAGTCTTCACTGTTTGAGTCAGGGGTGGGGAACACGTGGCCTTGAGGCCACATGTGGTCTACTAGGTCCTTGCATACAGCCTTTGAATTGAGTCCAAGTTTTACAGAACAAATACTTTTATTAAAGGGATTTGTTCTGTAAAGTTTGGATTCAGTCAAAGGGCCGCACTTGAGCACCTAGAGGGCCATATGTGACCTTGAGGACCCTGGTTTGGGCATCAGATTAGTCTGGAATGCTTTTGATGTGCCCTGATTTAACATAGGAGACTCTGCCAAATTCAAAAACATCTCAGGGTCCATCGATTGCTTCTTCAATTTTCACAGGAAAAATTTAAAATATGATATAAAAAATAAAATGAGAACAGTAATGGAGTGATTTTTACATGACAAGGAAAAATACTCTCTAGCAGTAGAATTTTTAATTCAAGGGTAAAAAAAATAGTGAATTTGGCTAAAATGAACACCAATGAGAATGCCCCCCCATTACCCTAGACATTTAAAATACAGTTTTAGAGAAGAGAGGTAAAGTAGTCAGAAAAAGATTTTCTGTTTAATATTTTTCCAATTATATGTAGAAATAGTTTTAATATTATTATTTTTTAAATTTTGAGTTTCAAAGTCTTTCCTTGCCCTCTACCCCGCCTCCATTGAGAAGGCAAGCAATTTGACATAGGTTATACATGCACAGTCATATAAAACATATTTCTATATTTCAGAAGAAGATTTTCTAAAGAAAACCTCAGATAGTAAGCTATTTGCCCTATGAAAGTTCTATGTGAATTAAGACTCCAATATTGGATCCCATCTGGAGTATTATTTTCTGTTCTGGGCACTCTAAATATACAATTTCATTGAATCCTCCTAGCAACACTGTGGGAATAATTATTACACCTATTTTTATTACAGAAGAGGAAACTGAGGCTCAGTGATAGAGTTTGGATCCAAACCTGGCACTCTGGCCATTCCACCACAGTCACAAGCAAGACAGATGGCTATTTAACTGAATTCTTAACTCAGTATTTGGCAGGTAAAATGATCAGGAAAGCACAAGAGAATTAAGGAGAAGGCAAGCGCTATATTTGGGGTAAATTCCAACCAAATTTATGCTTGGATAGCTCAGGATAAGTTTCCCTGAAAAAATATCTTGAGGTTCTTGTCTGAGCACAAAATTCAAGGAGTCTTGAGTTGTAAACCTGCTCTAATTCCATCATGGGGCCCTAGGGTGGTATGGTGAATGAAGCACCAGGCCTGAAGTCAGGAAGAACTGAGTTCACATCTGGCCTCAGATATTTACTGTGTGTATGTGACCTTGAGCAATCAAGTCATCCTGTTTGCCTCAGTTTCTTCATCTGTCAACTGAGTTGGAGAAGGAAATCTTTGCCAGAAAAAAACCCAAACAGGGTCACAACGAGTTGAACATGACTTAAACAACTTAATAAAACTCCTGTCATACACAGAAAGTTAGGGTTAGGGACTGGACCAGTGACTTCACTAGTATATGGAGCTCCTTGGTAAAGAAATGCCTTCTACCCATGCAGGCCAGCACCACAAGTCATGAAACTAGAATTTATTAAGTACTTAATATGTGCCAGAGAATGGGCTAAGCACAGGAGATATAAAGAAAGGCAAAAAGCAGTCCTTGCTCTACAGGAGTTCACGGTCTGATGGGGAGACCACAGTTAATCATTTGCAGACAGACAGCATCAATTGGTGATCTTCCAAAAAAGAAAGCTTCTAACATTAAGCAAGATTGGGAAAGGCTTCTTGCAGAAGGCATGATTTGATCTGAGACTGGAAGGGAGCCAGGAAAGTTTGGAGGCAGCTAGTGAACAGGTTTGGAATCTGGAGATGGAATATCACATAAAGAATTGCATGAAGCCAGTGGCACTGAACTGCAGAGTACAATAAGGTATGAGATGCATGCAGAAAGGTGAAAAAAGACTATATAATGGAGGCCTTTCAAAGTCAAAGAGAATTTTATATTTCATTCTGGAAGCAATAGGGAACCAGAGAATTTGACTGAATCAGGGGTGGGAGATATGGCTAGACCTGAGCTTTAGGAAGATCACTTTGGCAGCTCAGCAAAGGATAGAATGGAGTGGAGAGAGACTTGAGGCAAGGAGACCCCAACCAACAGGTTGCTGTGATAGTCCAAGTGTGAGGTGACAATGGCCTGCACCAGGATGGTGCAGAAGAGAGAGGGGAGCATATAAGAGAAATGTGATAAAGAGAGAAAAAGATATGACTTAGCAAATGATTGTATATAGGGGATGAGAGAAAGAAGAGCTGAGGGTGACACCTAAGTGATTGGGAAGGTGGTGATACCCTCCAAAGTGATAGGAAAAGAAGATAGTCTGGGGGAATAGGAAATGAGTTCACTTCTTGGCATGTTGAGTTTAAGGTATCTCAAGACATCCAGTTTGAAATGTCCACTAAACAGCTGGATATGTGAAGCTGGAGGTTAGGAGAACGGATAGGGAGAGACCAGTAAATCTAAGAACCATCAGCACGGGGATAATATTTGAATCCATGGGAAGTGATGAGATCACCAATTGCAATAGCACAGAGGGAGAGAAGATGGTCAAGGACAGAGCCCTGGCTTGTGAAAGCCAATTGTTAAATTTTACATGTGAGATTTACACCATAGAAATCAGCAAAGACTACAAATCAGGACTTGACTTACTATTTTGTTGATTGCACCGACTTAAGAAAGTAATGGGGAAAAAGAATCAAGATCAAACTAAAAAGGGCATCATGGGTATTTTTCAGAGAATTCATTATTAAACATTTACCTATTGGGAGGAGGATAAACCAGTGGTTATCGAGTTTCACCTGAAAATCCAGCAAAGGAGACCACGAATTGGTCAGACAGGTAGGAGGAGAACCAGAAGAAAGAGTATCACAGAAACCTAGATAAAAGAGAGTACTGAGGAGAAGACGGTGATCAACAGTGGCAAAAGCTGCGGAGAGGTCAAGAAGGATGAGGACTGAGAAAAGGCCATTAGATGTCACAGTTAAGAGAGCATTCATTGCTGAAGATATGGTTAGAATCCAAACTGCAGAGTTAAGGAGGGAGTAAGAGGAAAATAAATGGAGGGATTGATTTTTGATAGCCTTCTCAAATAATATAGCCAGAAAAGGTAGGAAAGATATAGGATTGTTAGCAAAGATGGATGGATCAAGGGAGGGTTTTGTGAGGATGACTGAAGACATGAGCATATCTGTAAGCAGTAGAACAGCACTCAGAAAATAGGGAGAGATTGAAGATAAGTGAGTGAGTGAGGATAACAGAAAAGAAAAAGTGCTGGAGAAGATGGGATGGAATGGGACCACCGAACCAAGTACGATGGTTTGCCCTGGCCAAGAGAAGTAGCTTCTCTTCGTGTGAGATGGTGATGAAGGAGAAAAAAACAGCTGAAAGCATCTGAGAGGCCTGGAGTACTGACAAGTTTACTGACTTTGCCAAGGTCACATGAACATATGTCAGAGGCAGGGTTTGAACACAGGGCTTCCTGGCTTCAACAAAGTTGGACTCTCTATCCATGCCACCATGTTGCTTTTCATACCTATCATACATAGAATGTCGCTTTTCTATAAGGAACAGTTATAGGGAACAAGAGTCACTAGACTGATAATGAGAAAACTTAGGAGCGATACAATCACTGTGTTCAAATATCAGAAGCATCATTCTGTGGTTCCAGAGGACAAAGCTACGCATAATGTGTAGGAGTTACAGTTTGTCCCAGAAGTCTTAGTGTCATTTTAAGCTTAAAGCTGCACTAAGATGTTTAGGATGCCCTGAAATGCTCAACATAAGCAAGACGTTCCTCAAAATTGTAGTGACCCCAAAGTGAACTGGTTGTATATCCAGAGAATTAGATTTAGATTCAGAACACCTGAGTTCAAATTCTGGTTCTGCCACTCAGAGACTCTGTAACTTTGCATGTCACCTCGCTTTTGTTGGCATCAGTTTGTTTACTCAGACAATGAGGAGGTTGGACTAGGAAGTTCCTGCCAGCCTTACTCTATGATTCTGTGAACTTGGATATTATGGAATGAGTCAAGCATTAGAGAAGAAATGGCTGGCCAATGATGTTCCTTCTGATTCTTAGGCCTTTGAGATTCTACATATTGCAACTCTGCTGAAGGTGAAGCTCCATGAGGCAAAATGCTATGCAGAGCAGGAACATTCATGGTGGTATCTTTTGTGGTAACCAAAAAGTGAGAGTCAGGTGGGCACCTGCTGTGGTAGGAATGACTAAAGAAACTGAGCTGTGGGAATGGAATGGGATATTGACACACCATTCAAAATAACAGATGTGATGAATTCAGAGAAACATTAAAAGAATTACATGAGCTGATGAAGAGTCAAGTATGTATATGATGACCACAACAATGTCAAGGAAAAGAGGGAAAGACATCAGATCTCTGCTCAATTCAGTGAATACTCATGACTTCAGATGGCCCATGGCAAAGCTGGCTCTACTCACTGAAGGAGTGGTGATGGATTAAAGGTGCAGGAGGAAGCAGATATAAGACACGGTCAATGGATCGATTCATTTTGTTTAACTGTTCTTCTGTGTTACAAGGGAGAAATGTTTGGGTTTCTGTTTGTTTGTTTGGTGGGGGGGAGGTAATGGGGAAGAGAAAGTAACATTTTTAAAAGACCAACAATAAAACATTTATATTAAAAATGAGGGTGAAAAAATACTATCATGATCTATTAACACAAGAATACATTGACCAAACTTTTTCCCCTATTTGAGATTTGCTCTGCCAAATCTAGCTACAAAAAATTCTCATTAACAGGCATATTTGGAGGACTCTTCATTCAGCACGTAGAAATACCATTATAATAAAAACCATGAAATGTATACGCAAAATGTCCCAGCCACTTCTTTTTACTACAGGAACTTGCTGGTCTGGAGGATTAGCAGAGTTATCCGATATGACTGCACTAGAGGATATAAAATGCCATCTGCCCCTTCAGCACGTTTTCCTAAATATGTGGTGATGTCACTCACTGTGCTGTCTGCTTGACCTCTCCTGCTGAGGCTGCCTAGGGATAAATTTCAAACACTACAGCACAACATGAAGTTCCAAACTACATCATCTGAGAAAAAAAGGTTTGGCTTCTCACTGCAGATGATCCAAGGGTTTGGTTTGGTTTGTTGTCATTGTTGCAGTTGGTTTGGGGGCTTGGGGGAGAGAAAAGGAGCCTTATTTACTTCTGGTGAATGAAAAGCCCAAAGGGAGAGAAAAAAATTGGCTTGTCACAGACCTGTCATTCTTTAGGATCTCAGCTGGTGGCATAAGGTTTGAGTGAGGTCAAAATGCTATTGAAAACCCTTATAATATGCCTCTTAAGCCAAGCCTGATGCACAGCAAATATGGCCTATTAGCCTAAAGGGAGCAAAGCCAATGGGAATGGTGCAGCACTAATCCAACAAAACAAATCCTTAACTTCCTCATCCTTCTTCACCTTTAAGAAACAGTTGATATTGTTGACCAACCCCTCCTCTTCCACACTCTCTCTTCTCTGGGTTTTTGTGACACTACTTCTCTCAGTCCTTCTAGTTATGCTCCAATCTGTCTGTTCATTCTTCAGTCTTCTGTGATTGATCTTCATCCAGGTCAAGCTCCCTAATTGATGGTTTACCTCAAGAGTATGTCCCAGGTCTGCTTCTATTTTCTCTGTACACTTTCACTTGGTGACTTCATGAACCCCATGAGTTCAATTACCATCTCTATGCTGATGAGCATCAGATGTATAAATCTAACCCTAGTCTCTCTCCAGTCCTATATCACCAATTACTTATTGGACATTCCCAGCTAGATGTCCCATAGGCACCAAAAACTCAATATGTCCATAACAAGATTCATTAAACATCCCTTTGGTTCAAACGTCCCTATTTCTGTCGAGTACACTATCCTGATCGCCCAGGTTGTTTTACAATCTCCGTGTTATCCTCAGCTTCTTATTTTCTCTAACTTTATATATACAGTAGAATTGGTTACCAAATCCTGTCAGTTTTACATTCTCCTTATCTCTTCCAACTGTCTCTTTGTCACCACTCACACAAGCATTACCTTAGTTCAGTCTCTTATCATCTCACCTAGATCACTGTAATAGCTTTCTAACAGGACTCCACGTCTTTCTGCTTTCTAATCCACCCTCCTCAGAGCTGCCAAAGTCATTTTCCCAAATCACAGATATGACTATGTCACTCCCCTACTCAATAAAGCCCATTGACTTCAAGCTGTCTAAACTACAAATTCCTTCGTTTGCCTTTTAAAGTCCTTTACAACTCATTCCAAATGATCCTTTGCAGCCTTAGGAGATAATGTGGCCCTTTCTTACATTCTACAATCTAACTACACCAGCTCTCTTGTTCCTCACATACAATACTTTGTCTACAATCTCTCTCCTTTTCAGTAGCTAACACCCATACCTAGAATACACTCCCTTTCCTCCTCTAGGTTTCAGAATCCTTCTCTTCCTTCAGCATCTCAAATACTATCTTCAACATGTCTTTTCTCACTTCTCCCCTCCACTCCTTCCTCGGCTTTTGCCACTGCTATTTCCTCCCTGAAATACCTTTTACAGTTTTATATTTATTCTGCATATACTCCTACATACACAGGTGGCATCCCAAGGCAAAACATAAGCTCACCAAAAGTACAGACTCTTTCAGCTATGTCCTTGGATCTTCAGTCTGTATCTGCACTTAATAAATGCTAGCTGATTGATTCAAGTGAAAATAGTACATTTTGTTGATTCTTCTACCATAGCAGGTTTTTCCTTCATTAAAGGCCTTCTTGAAATTTCAAGGCCAGTTAGTCTGACTTTCATTATGTCAGAGATCCAAGAAAAAAACAGTGAAAGGAACCAAAATATCAGTTGAGAACAGGACCTTGTTTAGCCATTGTCCAGTGACTAAAATTACAACTCAACTGGTGCAGTGGGAAGAAGCTGAGGACTGGATTTCAGATGAGGCTCACATATCTGGCTTTAGGCAAGGCCTTTCTCTCTAGGACTCAGTTTCCCTAGGTACAAAACATAGCAGAGATGCTCTCTCCCTCTCTGGCATTTTTATGATAATTCTCCCTACTTTTTCTATCACAAAGCAAAGGTTACTTGGATGACCTATATCCAGTTCCTGAAGAACTAGGTTTGATGCCACTTATAGGTTCCTATACTAGATATTCCTTTACAAAACTGTTGGCTCAAGACAGTTTATATTGGCCTCTTCAGATGAAAGAAAATTGGTGTCGGCAGGCTCCTGAGCACATTTTAATAATCAGCCTGATCATGGGTGCATGGCAGCTGCTCGATTGATGGTGTTAGACAGCGAATAAAGAGAGATGCCAGCAGTGTCCTCAGATCTGACATAACGAGGGAAACATCAGTCATTTGGCTAAAAGGCCCATAAAGGCTCCATCAGCTGTGACACAGGAGTCTGTCTTATGTGAAACTAATGAGGAAATGTGGCAGTGTTAGCATTCTCCTTAGACAGTAACAAGTTGTGAGGGAGCTACATTTTAGATGGGAGAAAAAGAGTCATGTCTACTTGCTCTACACAGAAATTATATGTCGATGCTTCCAAAGAATTGTCTGAAGTGAAAGAAGATATAAAGAAAACCTGTTCTACTTCATTTAAATAATGCTTGAGCTACATGAAATTAAGTTTAAAGAAGTGGTCACATATACGGAGGGCATATTACAAAAAGTAATCCTTTCCCTCATAAGAAAAGCATTTCTTTTTTTCATGTTACAATAAATGAAGTTCAATCCTTGTGAAGGAATTGGCCAGGGAGCCTATGGGTCAGGAATCATGAAATAAACTTGTATTTTCCAAACAAATTTGACTATGGAACTCTTTGATATCAGAAATATATTCAAGTCCAGATATGTTTACAAAGGAAGAGTGAGAGTATGGAACGCTCCTACAATGCAGTGGAGTTAGAGACATTTTAGAGCAAAATAGCCCATTTTCATGCTGAAGAAAAGTCTTCCATGGTATGTTTGATACATACATCATTTCATACTTAATATTTCAGAGGTAAAAATAGCCAGAATGAAAAGTTTCTCATTGAACCTCAGTTCCCATTGTGTGCTCAACAGCTTTATGGAACAGTTTGAGAAACACTGCAATAATAAATTCAGGGAAGTAGAGAATGAGAGCAAAGGCTGGAACTCATGAATCGATTTCAATGTGTAATGGTTTTCTGATTCAAATACAAGAATATTCTCCCTTTATGGTGATGATGAAAAGGAACCTTCTCTATAATGAAAGTTCAAGATCTTCTCCATGGATGGACTCTGGGTTCAATGTTCCATCTCTTGGTGGCAAAGCACACCTTACAAAGGATGGTGGGAGATCAGGGCAAAAAAAAAACAATATCAAGGGAAAATTAGAAATTTGAGAGAAATGTAATTGTGCATACATCTCAGCAAATTAAGGTTCAAGATTTACAATCAGAAGGAAACATAGGTTGCTAGATACAAAAATGACACCACAATTATTTTGGAGGAAGATAAGGTACAAACAATGTACGGGGAAACTGAAGAATATGTTTTTGTTGCTGGGTTTCATTTGAATGTGAAAGGACTTTATTTGAAATAGAGTCTCCAACTATCCTTAAATCACAAACATCTTAGGAATCTCATATTTGGCTCCTCTAGAAATGTCCTGCATTGTTTTTCACATACCAAGCCTCAAGGATGTTAGCATGCAACTCCTCAAAGTTTGCAGCACTACATTTGACAAACCCAAGGACACCAGCTACTGACAGAAGGGCTCACTAGTCAACAAAATTTGCTAGGAAAATGGAAAGCACTTTGGCAAAAATAGGTTCAGACTAATTTTTCTAACCAGGTACCACAGATCCAAATGGATACGTGACCTATATGTAATAGATGAAATCATATATAAATGAGAGTAGAATGAAAGAAGATACTTTAACATTTGTGTATGGAGGAGAATTATTGATCAAAAAAGGGATACAGAAGATCATAAAAATGAAATTGATCATTTTATTGCATAAAACTGATAAGAATATGCATAAACAAAATCAGCATAATTAGAAGTGTAAACAGGTCTCCAACCATCCCTAGAGCATTTTGTATGTCATTGCATTTGTGGAGAGAGAGCTGACTCCTACTTGGTAGAGAGAACGGTGATGCAACACTACTGATTTGTGGAAAATCTTGAAAAGAAAGACATTCGGGCAGGTTAGATGTTAAAAGAAAACATGAATTCAACATTAGACAAAATGAATGATCTCAAAGACAGGAAGAGGGTATGCAGAGCCTAAAAAACCAATACAAAGAAATGAAATAACAGAATGGATACAAAAACAAAATCCAAAAATCTGTTAAATACACAAATCACATCTTTTAAAAAAGATTGAAAAGGAGATGTTCAAACAAAATTTACCATGCATCATATAACTCTAAAATGTTAAGAGTTACAATTACAATATTGGAGAAAGCACAAATATCAGCACTGAACATATATGTGCCAAATGGCCTAGCATCTAATTTCATTTTAGAAAATTGATTGAATGGCAAAAGGGCTAATACAGTACAGTAATTGGGAATACTTTTAATGTTCTTCTTTCAGGACTGGATAAAATTGACAGAAAGAAAATTAAAAATGAAAATAAAGAGCCAAACAAATTGCTATAGAAGGTAAAGCTAACAGAAGCTATAGAGTCTTCTGAATGGGAACATCAAAGAGTATATGTATTAATTAGGAACTCAGAGTACCTAAGTCAAACAATGCTGGAACACAGAGAAATTATAAATAAATATTAAAAGAGCAGAAATATTAAACACATACTTTTATGAACTATAATATAAATAATAATTACTACAAGGAATACAAGCAAAAGATACAGAGCCATACTGGGACTAAAGACATAATGAATAATGAATGAGTCAAAGAACATAACTAATTAACAATGCGGGGAAAAATTATAATGGTTAGACGGTGCACCAAAACTTTTAAAGCACACCTAAACCAGGCCTTAGAGAGGATATTATAGATAGATAGATAGATAGATAGATAGATAGATAGCAGAGAAAATATAATATCCCTGAAAATGTACATTAACAAGATAGAAAAAATAACCAACATATAAAATCCACAACAAAGAAAAATCTTGAAAAGTATTCAAAGAAATACATAAAATAGAAAAGAAAAAGACTAAAGAATTATTTAGCGAAACTAAAATTTGGTTCCAAGAAAATACTTATAAAATTAAAAATCTTTTGTTATCCTGATCAAAGAAAAGGGAAAGAAAATTAAATTACCAAAATAAAAAGAATGAAGAAAGGAAAACTACAATAGAGAAGAATTAGAAGTTATTATCCAAGCCAACTAAACATAATTACATGACAGAAAAACTGAAAATTTAAAAGATAAACATTATCTACAAAAATATTAAATACTCAAATTAACAGAACATGAAATAAAGACCTTAAAGAATCCAATTTCAGAAAATGAAATTGACCTAGGTGGTAACTTAAAACCAAAAAGCCTCTGATCCAGGTGCAATTACAGGTAAATTATATCAAATATTTAAATCATAGTAAATACTTATGCTATATTAATGTCAAAAATCTAATACTAAAATACTATACCAAAATCCTTTCATGAAGCAACTATGATCCTATATAGTTAAATTATGGGATGAGAAAATTAACCTTGAGTCTGTGAACTTGTTCTCTTTTTCAGTACATCAAAATGATATGTTTCCTTTGGAAGCCCATGGATTTTATGCATTTAAAAACATTATTTTAAGAAGAGATTCATAGGTTTTACAAGACTTCCAAAGAAGACTATCATACACACACACACACACACACACACACACATACACACACAAAGAACAATATCACTAATGAATACTGACAATTTTTTAAATGGTGAAATAATTTAAAAAATTAAATCCAAGAAAAAAGACAACAGTATATGCAAAAATTTATTAATCCTGACCAAGATACATGTATACCAAGGATAGCAGGGATGGTTCAAAATTCTGAAAATAATATAATTATATTTTAAAAAAACAAATCAAGTAATTATATCAACAGATGCAGCAAAAGCCAATTACAAAGCATAACACTCATGTTTATTTAAAAACTTTGCCAATATAGGCATAGAAGGGCCATTTTATATGGTTAAAAGGCATGGATGTATATATATATATATATATATATGTATACATATGTGTGTATGCATGTATAACAAAAATCTAGCATGATTTGCAATGGAGAAATAATAGAAGTTTCTTCAAAAAATCCAGAATAATAATAGGAAGTCACCGCTCTCAACTGCTATGTTACATACTTAGAGAACCACTACTGACAGGAACAGGAAACGAAATAATGAATAAGAAGGCTTCAGAAAAAGCATAGGAAGACAAATGATGCAAAGGCAAGCAAGAAAAACCAGGGAAACAATACACATAATATCTACAACAAAGGTAAGTGAAACGAAAATAAAAATAATTCCAATGCAGTTTAATTCTAATAACCCAGTCTGGCCACAAAGAAGATAAGAGAAAATGCAGAGGTATAGAAAGTGGAAAGTGGGACACTGGCAATAAAGTCACCCAAGGTCAATGAGTTAGTTAGCTTTTTTTCCATTTCTTAAAATTCTTTATTTAAAGAGATGACTTGCTATGTAAGTGATAGGACAGGATATATTTGGATATGAAGGTGGTGAAAAAACAAAAGAGAATTGTAAAAATATTAAAAAAAAACAACTCTGATGCCTGATTAAATTTTCAGAATTCACTTGCTTGAGCTGAACTGCCAAGCGTTCAAACTATTCTTCAGAGAGCGCACCTCCAACGGGCAGGCCATGTTGTTTGAATGCAAAATGTACGCTTGCCAAAAAGACTATTTTATGGAGAACTCACATGAGGCAAAATAAGGACATTCTAAAGGTCTCTCTCAAGAACTTTGGATTTGATTGTGTGACATGGGAGATGCTGGCATAGGACGGTTCTGCATGACATGCCCACATCTATGCACAAAGCAGAATTGAGACAGCACAAAGTAAACATGAGATGAGCAAATTTGGAGTATCCACCCCAAATATTCACGCGGACTATCTGTGCCCAATCTGTGGTAGAACATTCCGAGCTTATACTGGTCTGATCAGCTACAGTTGGACACAATGAAACTTCACTTTATTATGGTGATGCCATTTTGGTCCTCTTCGAAGACGAAGGACAACAACCAACCAACCAACCACTTTGGTATTTAGGGAGACATATTAACTCTTTTTTCCCACCAGGGTACTCTTTGGGTCCTTGATGTACTAAATGGCAATAACATGCCTGTCCTAAATGATACTCTGGTGCTTTGACAGGGTAAGTTCTAGGTCCAACATTATCAGTGTCTAAAGGTTTAGGCAGTAGAAAGAACTGTTTTTTTACACTAGTAGTGTATACTACTGGTTTTACACTAGTTTATACTATTAGCAAGCAACAGGGTCAATATTTGAATCCAAATTCAGCAATCTTTTCCCACTGCATCTTCCTTCACTACCTCCAGTTAAAAGAAAATAACCAAGTCAGTAAATACTT
>CM053775.1:20678500-20694233 GCA_028658325.1 Potorous gilbertii
TCAGTCCTCACTAGCTATACAGACCTTACCCATTCTCTAGACCCACTACAACCTTCTCTATCATTATAGAGAGTTAAGGTCTCTGTGATGTGAACAAACACCTAGAACAACTATTGTTTATATAGTCCACCTGGGCATTAAGTATGGATTGCTTTGCAAAATCCCTCCCAAGAAACTTCAAACTTGCACTACCAATATGCTTTCCTCCTACTGTGGCTATCAGTGACATTTGACCCTGGCCTATGCCAGCGGACACTGCTCTCACAGGAAGTCCAGCACTCTCCCTTTCTCAAAGGATAATGGTGTGGTGGCAGATTAGCCACAGTTAAATTAAATGAGGCTATTTCTCAATACAGAGAGAAGGGCTTACTAGTCTCCAGGAGCATAAAGGACCCCTAAGGGCCAGTAATCCAAGATACCTTTTGCCAACTATTAATTAATTGCTAAGAAACATTACACAAGAAATAATGATGACTATATTTTGGTATTGGTAATAGTATTTATTTATAAGACATCATGCTAGGACATGAAGACAAATGAAAAACAGTCTTGACTCTCAAGAAGTTTACATTTCATTAAAGGGACACAGCATATACATGGAGAAATATATACACATATTACATATGTATATATGTGTGTGTATGAATGCATGTATATATATATATATATATATTCATTCTCTAAAAGAGAGATATGTTCTTGCTTTCAGTGCACTGACATGGATTTTCCTTCTTTTAAAAGAACTACTTTTATTTAAGTTTAAAAAAATAATTTGTAGGATTTTTAAAAAAAATCTTAGCAATATTATTATTGAGGGTAATTAAAAAGTTTCTCCATTAGGGCTAGAAATGGCCAAGAGTACCACCAGAATCCTTACTTAGGGACCACTCCTTATTTTTTGCCTCACCAGAACCCTAGCCTGCAACAATCATCTTTAATTTTCAAAATACTTGTAACTGTGATGGAGATGCTTCTGCTAAAAGTCTGTTATTTGCTAAGCTAAATTGTGCCTGGCCTCTCACTGAACTGCATGAAAATTGTACACATGGGCATCTTGGGCAGAATTTAACACTTAAAACTATATTTAGCTGCATATAGATACATACAATTCCAATGTTATTTACAGACAAAATACAGCAGGACATATTTGGTAATGAATACCAAGGCTAAATTCAGCCCACTGGAGGAGGCATACTTAGAATTTGAATTCATGCTACAGAAACTGACAATGGCATTTCAATGCCATGACAAAAATCTTTTCCTCCCAAGATCTATTTCAATTATTCCTGAGTCTGAAGAATCTAATGGCTTTTGCCATTTTCCTTGATAGCTAATATTTTTTATCCTATGGCACTGAAAAGTAAAGCTTCCAAAATGATTTGCTATCATGGTGCTCTATATATGATTAAAGTGTTGACATTTGTGTGACCAAAAGTCAGGTGTGACTGTGCAGTTAACTTAGATGTGGAAAAAATAAAAAGTACCAGTCAGGTAACTAACTCTTGCTCTAATGAGGGGTGGTGCTGGTAGTGGTGGAGGTGGAGGGAGTATAGGAACATGGCCTGGTCTAAGTGAGCTTTTTTATTCATTTCCCAATTCACAAAGGGCAAAGTCCTCCTTTGTTGAGGACAAGGCAATGTAGTATAGTTGAATGGGCACTAGACTTGGGAGCCAGAAGACTGGATTTAAATCCTTCTTCAATCAGGCCTCAGGTCCTTCATCCATAAATGGACTAGGTTATACTAGATGATGACTATGAACAGGTCTTTGACTTGAAGTCCCATGATCTTTCATGGGAGCTCAGAATTTCAATGACACCACTGCTACATTTTTTGAGTGAAAGGGCATAATGAAATAAAACTTGAAGATAAAACTAAATAAATTAATTATACTACATGAATCTGTTTTATGTCTCTCATTCCAAGGTATCTTATTCCATTGTGAAATAATGGATATTGGCTTGTTCAAATACATATAACTAAGTACATTCATGCTTAATTTAACCATTTCAGTTTCTTCGCAAATGTGAGACCTCAGAGGTTTCCATGATGAGCTAGCAGCTCCCAGATCTCAGGATAGCTATTTCCTTTTATGATAACAACTGCTAGTGAAAATAATCCAGGCTAAAAAAAGAATCATCCTGAGAACCATCACTGAGAGCTCAACAGAGAACCAACTGACTTGGTCCCAGCTGTGAGAAAGAGAGAAGGTGTAAGAAAGTAAACAGCATTTAAGATACTATCTCTGGATGGGGGGAATGGTGATTGGATTTTAAGGTGCTTTGTCAGGGTCAAAGTGAAGAGCTCACAATGGGGATTCTACTTGCCCATTAGAGTAGGGGATTGCCTATTTTCCCAATGGAAATGTGACACCCAAGGGAGGTAAGGAAGGAAGGTAAAGCTGAACAATAACACTTCAAAAATAGGGCTAGTCAATAGGAGCCAGCGGAGAATGCTAACTTTGTCCTCAAGAAAGCAATGAATGAAAGGAGGATGTAGCGTAAGAATGGAATTATGAAAAGTATAGAGATGTAGGGTCAACTAAATGGATAACACCCAATTTCTGAAAGCTTACCCAAAAGATGTGCTATCAGTTAGAGTTTCAATCATCTAGGCAAGATTGCTGATGTACAGAGGCTCAGTTAGCCAATGCTAATCCCATTAGCCCAAACAATGAAGACAATACCTAAAACTTAAAAAGAATTTTCCTTCTCCGACTTGACCCATTCATGGAAAGAAAGAACTCAATGTCACTGGGAAAAATAAAAGAGTTCAGTCAAAAGCAATGGTCCTGGGAAGGGAGGTAAGCAATGTGTGTGTATGTGTGTGTACATGTGTGCATGTGTATGTGTATGTATTGTGTGTGTGCATATGAAGCCTTTGGCAAGCAATTAGTATAGTGTCTGGCTGTGGAAATTAAAGAAAGAAAAAAAATCAAAGACACTGCAGCATCACCAGATGGACAGGAAGCTAGGTCCTAGGAAGTTAAGCTAGTAACACTGACAGGAGCCTAATTAACGACACCTTCACTCAAATTAATTCATCAGTTCAGTTCAGGAGCCTAATACTCTCATAAGCTAACAAGTAGATACAATTTCAAGCATACAGGAAAGCTGAGATTTGAGAACACTTATGGAGAAGAAAAGGCCCTTAGCAGCTAAGCTCCTCTGAAGTGCCTCTGGTGTATTAAAGCTCACCAGAAGGCCATGACCTTGCTCTAGGTGCTAATCTGTGACTCCAAAATATTAGAATAGAAACAAAAATGCCACATAGTGAAAAGAACTAATGAAGCAAGGTGATTTCCAACACCAGGAATGGGCAGGCAAGACTTGAGTACCTATTTGCCTTAAAAAAGACTACTTAGCCACAACTGAAAAAGAGGAAGAGTCAAGACAAGTGAGGAAAACTTAGAGGGTTGGGACGACTTTGATCTTCTTTTGTCTTGAATACTTTGTATCCTTATTAATTCCTTACTTTCTAAGACCTGAAAAAATCAAGACTTTGGAATTGTAGAAACATGGTTGATTGTAGAAAAATACCAAATAGTTTATGTAAGTAGAGGGTTAAATACTCTACCAATAACTTCCATTTCTTATTTATTCTTTATATGGCCAACATTACTGGAGACTGGATGATGACTTTTTGCTACTGCCTGGTTAACTTCTTCCACATATATACCCCAAATAATGACAATATTGATTCTGAAAAGATGTTTTGTTGAGAGATAAAAAAGCCATATGGCTGGTCTAAGAGAACAGAACTCTAGTGGTAAAGCTGTTTGTGTTTTAAGTGAATACCAATTGGCTAACACTTGAAAATCCTACATTCTAATATCACCAGAGATTTGAAGCAGCAGTACAAAATAATAAAATGTCTTAGAGGTACCAAAGACAGTAATCAGCCTAGGGTATAGGATTATAAATTAAGAAAGAAATTTTGTCTTCAATAAAAAAAGAAAACCCATACCCATAGCCTTGAGGAGTAATCATCAAAGCAGAAAAACTAAGTTTAGTGTATGAAAACATCTTAATTTTAAAAAGAGACCAGCCATAAAGCAAAGGAAAACAATTAGGCAGTTTGAAGGATGAAAATGCTTTAAAGGACTTGGCTACAGAGGTTTGATGAGCCTCACAGCTAAGTGTTTCATTTTACTGTACTAAGAGGATTGGAAAATATTTCTGTCTTTGGGGAACGGCCACCTAACTTGGTTAAATGTAAAATTCAAAATCTGCCTAATTCTCATAATCCAAATAAGTGACACTGTTTTGGTTTCCATGACGACTCTTCTGAAAACCATATTAATTATTCAAGAGGTCCATGCCATTCTCCCAACATGCCCTAAAGAATGCTGGAAAATGCAAGATGCCTTTGGAGGGGAAGAACACCCTGCAGCAGACTGCAAATCCAGATTGAAATACTGAAGTCATTCACTTGCAGTACTAAGAGACAAGGAAAGGTGTTAATAAATGCTATGTAAACTTTTTTGGCAAACAAAGAAGTGAGTAAGATGCTCGTATATTATATCTGATATCTCATCCATCCTGATGTCTTCAAATTTTATGTTTTAGGAAGTTTTTCTTCTTTTTGAGTAAGTCAGTCAGCTTATTATACACCAGAGGGATAACACTGTGGTACTTTTCTTAAGAAGTTTGACATAGGAAATTGAAGGAACTGCAGTCAATCTGAAAATCAAAGTATTAGGACAAATTGGCACTAAGCAAGTGTTTGTCAATGAATGCTTCACTAAGCATAGAGTGTGTAGCTTGTGATCAAGTATTCATCATAAATATTATCAAAATACAGAAGAGGAGATATGTAAGTCACACATCAATATCACTGCCTTCCTATCATAAGAAAACCATGGCTGTCAATCACAGACAAATGTCATGAGATTGAAATGCTGGTCTAATTACTTCAAGAGAGAAAGAAAACACTGGGGACTGTCTTCACCATGTGTCCTTGAGTTGCATCCTTGCAATAACTCTTCAGCATAGGCATCTGTTCTCTTTTCAAAGACATAACAATATTGTGATAGGGCAGAACCTTAAGTACTAATTCAAAGTCCTGCAGGCTCTGTTTTGACATTAACTAAGGTTTGTTACCTTACGAGGATTGCTAAACAAGCACAGGAAGCCAAGGAAACTATGGGAGTCCAGGGTGATAGGAATACCTGCACTACGATCAAGGTTCCATTAATGTAGTCCAAACATCGAAATGAATTTCAAAACCAAATACTAAAAAACATATATCATGTGACTTTAATCATTTGCCATAAATAATAATCTGATCCAATAACATGTAAAAAAATCATACAAAAGTTCCTAGTGCTAATTCAAAATAGCCTATACTGGAGGTGGAGTTAAGATAGTGGAGTGAAAGTTAACAACTTTGCAAAATTCACCCAACACATCTCCTCCACAATAACCTACAAAAATGTGCTATACCAAATTCTAATCAAGAAAGCTCAGAAAAAGTCACAGAGAGTCATTTTACCATCCAGGGCAGCTTAGGAAGAGAGAGAGAGAGAGAGAGAGAGAGAGAGAGAGAGAGAGAGTAAAAGAGAAAGAGATAGAGACAGAGACAGAGAGAGACAAAGAGACAGAGAGAGGTGTGAAAACACTGGGGTGGGGTTTATCCAGGAACTAACTAGCACAGTATCAGCAGAAGCAGCAGTGACAGGGACATTGGTAAGGAAGAGTCTAGCACCCAAGGAAATTAAAAAAGGCTGTGACTGATCACCAAGGTTGGAGCCAGTGGGACAGAAAAAGATCCCAAGGGAACCCAGGGAAACCAGTACTGGGAGCAGGAATAGGTACCAGCTGTTAGCCCTGTCAGCCACTACCCAGTTCTATGTCATAGTTCCAGGATGGAGAGAAGTAATGAGAGGCCCTAGCTGTGTACTGAGTAAGGAACAAGTTCCAAAAACTTAATTGCATGGCTCTGAGTCCAAGAGCAGAGGAAGGACTCAGTTCTAACCTTCAGCCCCATACATAAGGCTTCAGTGGAATAATCAGGGCAGAAAACCAATACCAAAGAAGAGTCAAGTAGTTCAGAACCTCCTAGCAGGCCAACAGTAACTGAATCCACCAGAGGTCTATGAAAACACACAAGCCAATAGATGCAAGTCTACAGAGATCAAACCCCAAGGTAAGTGAATACTTGTCTCCCCAAATCACCCTACTTTGGAAGCAAGAAAAACCTGTAGGCCTCCAAACTGAGCTATGAAAATAGCAGATTGTAAAAAGATGGAAGTTCAGGACAGATACACTCCCCAGAAATAAGCAGAGTCAAACAATAATATTAAGTCGAACGTTCAAGAAGAAGACTGGAAGAATGAGCAAACAAAAAAGACAATCTGAGAACAAAGAGTTATTACAGTTATAGGAAGGCTCAAGACACAAACATAGGAGAAGAAAGCAACTTGAAGATATCTATAAGGAAGGACTCAAAGAAAAATGAACATTGAAACTAACCCAACAAGAATTCTCAGAAGATAAAGAAAAATGAAGAAAGATACATACACACACACACAACATGACCAATTAAGAGTGATAGAGGAAAAATGGGAAAAGAAAGTTATGTAAGAAAGTTTTGAAAAGATAATTAATAGGTTATAAACTAGATATAAAACATTACTAAAGAAAATAACTTCTTTAAAAATTCAAATTGGGCAAATGAAAGATAAGGATGCCATGAAACATAAAGAAACATAAAAACAAAATAAAAAATACTGAAACAATAGAAAAAAAAGAAATATCTCAAAGTAAAGACTGACCTGGAAAATAGATCTAGGAAGGCCAATTTAAGATCATTAGACTATTTTAAAGCCATGAAAAGGGAGCCCAGATATCACATTTCAAGAAATATAAAAGGACAATTGCTCAGATATCTTAGAACCACAGAGTAAAATATAACTGAAAGAATTCACCAGTCACCTTCTGGAAATAAATCCCAAAATGAAAATTTCCAGAAATATTGTAGCCAAAATCCATAATTCTAAGGTCAAGCAAAAACTACTGCAAGCAATCGGAAAGAAATAATTCATATACCAGGGAGATACAATAAGAATCACAAAAGATTTAATAGCCATAACTATAAAGAAGTAGAAGGCTTAGAATATGATATTCCAGAAGGCTTACAGTCAAGAATAATCTACCCAGAATAAAAAGAATATAATTCTACTGGGGAAATATGGACATTTAATGAAACAGAAGACTTTCAAATATTCCTGATGAAAAGACCTGAGTTGAAGAGAAAATGTGATATTCAAACACAGGGCTCAAGAGAAGTACAAAAAGGTAAACACAAGGGTGAAATCTTAAGGGACTAAATAAGGTTAAACTGTTTACATTCTCATAGAGTGACAGGATATATGTAACTCCTTGGAACTTTATCATCACTAGGGCTATTAGAGGGACTCTAATTAGAGAGAGGGTATAGGTGTAATTCTCTTGCATTGGAATGATTGTAACAGAATGGAAGGGTGGAAAAGTGGAATGTACTGACAGGGGGAAAGGGAGGAAAAGAATGGAGAAAACTATTTCATATAAATGGGGTATGCAAAGGAAGAGTTTTTACGATGAAAGGGATAATAGGTGGAGAGTGAACTTCACTCATATGAAAAGGAGGAAAGAATAAACATACACACAGTTGGGTACAGAAATTCATCTTACTCAACAGTGAAGGGGGAAGGGAGGGAGAAGGAGTTAAGAGAAAGTGGGGAGAAGTATAAGAGATAATACATTAAGTGAGGCCATGGTTAGAAACAAAACAGACTCTTTAGGAAAAGACCAGACAAAAAAAGAGAAAGATAAAGGGAAATACTTAGTGAATGTGATGAATTCGCCCACAAAATAAAAGAGGATAGCAAAAATGAATTAAAAATCAGAGTCCAACAATATGTTGTTTACAAGAAAAATACTTGAAACAAAGATACACATATAGTGAAAATAAGGGACTATAGAAGAATCCATTATGCCTGAGCGAAAGCAAAAAAGGGAGGGCTGGAATTCATGATCTCAGCCAAAACAAAAGTGAAAATAGATCTCAATTAAATAAGTAATCAGGGAAACTATATTTTGCTAAAAGGTATCAATCATAGACAATAGTATCAATACTAAATATACACACACCAAATAACATAGCATCTAAATTCATAAAGTAAAAATTAAATGAGTTACAGAATAAAATAGACAATAAAACTATACTAGTGGGGGATGTCAATTTACCTCCTAATAGACCTAGATAAATCTAATCATAAAATAAATAGGAAAAAAAGTTAAGGAGGTGAAAAGAACTTTAGAAAAGTTAGATATGAAAAATATTACCTCTGGGAAAAAATGAATGTGAATAGAAATATTTCTCATATGTGCATGGTACATATGCACAAAAAATGATCATGTATTAGAGTGTAAAAACTTCATAAACAGATGTAGAAAAGCAGAAATATCAAAAGCAGGCTTTTCTTACAAAAATTAAATAAAAACTTCATTCAATAAAGAATAAAATTAATTGGAAACTAAATAACTTGATCCTAAAGATTTAGTGGGTCAAAGAATAAATCATAGAAACACTGAATAATTACATTAAAGATAAGGTTAATAATATAACGTACTAAAATTTGTGGAATGAAACCACAACACTACTTAGGGGAAAATCTTGTGTCTTGAAATACTTAAATTGATAAACAAGAGAAAGAGTAGAGCAAGAAATTGGACATGCAACTATGCAAAACTAGAAAAAGAACCAATTAAAACTCCCTAATTAAATACAAAAATAGAAATCCTGGAAAATCAAATTAACAAAATTAAAAGTTTAAAACATTTTAACTAATAAATAAAACTGGGAGTTGTTTAAGAGGAAAAAAACGAAGAAAATAGACAGATTATTGGCTAATTTGATTTTGGGAAAAAAGAATCTCTCCAAATTATCAGTATGAAAAAAGTGAATACATACTCAATGAAGAAATAAAAGTAATCATTCAGAGCTATTTTGATCAACTATATGCCAATTAAACTGACCATCTAAATGAAATGGATAAGTATTGACAAAAATATGAAATACCTAGATTAACAAAACAGAGAATAGAATATTTTAATAAAAAATAGGTACGAAAGACCTAACTACTCATATAAATACAATGATCCAAGACAATTTCAAAGGACTCATGATGAAAAAAAATGCTATTCACCTCCAGAGAAAGAACTAAACTCTGGGTACAGATTGAAGCATATTGATTTTCATTTTCTTTTTTTGCTTTATTTTTAACATAGCTAATATAGAAACACGTTTTGCATTATTTTCCATGTATAATGAGTATCACGTTGCTTGCCTTCTCAATGAGTTGTAGAGGGGCTAAAGAAAGGGAGAGATTTTGAAAGTTAAAATTTTTAAAAATCAACGTTAAAAAAAGACATGACCAAAAAAATGTAAGAATCAAAAAATATAGGGAACTGAGTCAAATTTATAACAAATGGTCAAAGGATATGGATAGGCAATATTCAGAGGAAGAAACCAAAGCTATCAATAGCCATATATTAAAATTCTTTCAATTACTAATAATTAGAGAAATACAAATTAAAAGAACTCTAAGGTACCACCTCACACTCATCAGATTGACTAAGATGACAAAAAAATGGAACATGACAAATTCTGGAAGAGATGTGGGGAAATGGGCACACTAATGCACTATCAGTGAACTAAACTAACTATTCTGGAAAGTAATTTGGAACTATGGCCAAAAAGCTATTAAATTGTGCATATCCTGTGACCCCACAATACTGCTACTAGGGCTATACTCCAAGGAGAGCAAAGAAAGAGAACAGGGGGCCATTAACTAGACTTACAATGCCTATTTCTTTTTTAGCCTACATTTCCACTGGGCTGCCACCAAAAAACAAGAGGGACTGACCAGTTAATTTTGAGATTCAGGGCTCTTCATTGCTCAGCTTCTAGCAGAGACATGAATGGGGTGACAGGAAAGGAAGAAGGGCTGAGTGAAAGGCAAGCTTCTTCAGAGAAGAGAAAAGGTCCAATTGGGGAAATAAATCAAAGTGGACACAGTACAGAAGTCCATCTATTTTCCATTCCTTATACATATTGAACTGGAATTCTAGTTGACTCTTATGGCCTTCAAATATTTAACTGAACTGAATGCTAAGGTACTCAGGAAAAAATTTCTTCCCCTCAATCTAGCACCTTGTTTCCTATATGTTAGATATCTATAAATTAGATATTTCTAGTGATCTCTCACTTCAATCTGCTTGCCCCTTGATCCCACATTGCAACTTAATTAGATCTGACTGGAATAAACACTTTATCAGATGTCCATATGTCAATCTGTCTCCATGTCTGACACTCCCAAAATAGCACAGAAAGCTTATAGAACCTCTTGAAAATGAGTATGCTGTTTGGGGGCTGCCTATCTTTGAGATAGGAGCATTGTAACCAAATGTAGGTGGGTTTCCAAGGATTTCTTCATTGCAATTATTTAGATGGAAGGATCAAAGTGGGCAGTTTTGTCCCAGGATTGATGAACTAAAAGACCTTCAGCATTGCTCCTGAAATTCCCCCTTTATTCAAGAAAATAGTTTTGCTACCTTGAATTTATCTTTAAAATCTTTTCTGAAGGTACAGATTTTCTAGATTTCTTTTAAATACAGTCAAAACTCACAAAGTAGGAATAATCTGGGAGAGGGTAAGAAAGAAGGATTCATGAGGGAAGATAATGGCCAACCTTAAGTGGGGACCAGTCTGAATTACAAGATTCTTTTAAAGAAAGCTGAAATATGGCAATCACAGCAGGCAGAGAAAGCCAAGGAACAGGATGCACTGAAACATGGCCAAAGGCATGTGGTTTAATTATGGGCAGCTAAGAAAGGACCAAAGCTGATGAAAAAATAAAGTGCCCTCCTTCCTTCTCTGTCTCCCTCCCAGATCCACCATGTTTGGTGTTTAGCTGGCCACAAAGCTTTTTGGGGCAACAGATGAAGGTGCTAATCTAGGGAGGAGCTTTGCATGGACCCAGAAAAGAGCTTTCAGTCTTACGTGAACACTTTAAGTCATATCTAATCATGGATGATGCTCACAGTCAGAAGTGGTATCTTTTAAAATGGAGGAAAATGCTATGGTAAACATCTCTATCCTTCTCTTAGGATGCCAATTTCCACAATACTAATTACTCAAGTCTATTTAAATAGCCCTACCTAACCTTTTTCCTGAAAGGTCTAACATCTCCAGCTGCCTGTCAGACAACTTGAAATAAATGTCCTATAGATATTTTAAACTCAACACGTCCAAAACTGAACTTATTATCTTTCCTCCCAAACCCTCTTTGCTTCCTAAATTCCCTATCACTCTCAGGCATACCATCATCCTCCCAGTCCCCTAGGCTCCCAATCTAGGTGTCATCCTTGACTTTTCCCTATCTCTCACACCCTGGATCTAATCTGTTGTGAGGGCTTGCTGATTTCACTTTGTGGCATCTCTTGAGTATGTTCCCTTCTCTCCTCTGATACTGCCATCATCAGATAATACAGGTTCTCATCTCCTCACTCTTGGACTACTATGATAGCCTGATGGTAGGTCTGCCTGGCACTCTCCATTCCAGTCTACCCTTCACCATCAGCTACCAAAGTAATATTTCTAAAGCAGAAGTCTAACCATATCTCCCCAAACCCCACTCAATAAAATCCACTGACTCCCTATCACCTTCAGATTCAAATGCAAAATCTTCTACATGGCATTCAAAGTCCTTCATAACTTATCCCTGCCCCTTCCTCTGCCATTCCAATCTTCTTACACCTTACACTGCCCAATGTGCTGTTTTATCCAATGACATCAGCCTTACTGCTGTTCCTTGAAAAAGATGCACTATTTCTCACTGGTTATCCCCATGCCTGGAATGCTCTCCTATCTCATCTTGCCTCCTGTCTTCCTTAAAGTCCCCACTTAAATTCTACCATTTGTTCGACCCCACTTAATTCTAGTGTCTTGCCTTTGTTGATGATTTCCTATTCATCCTTTCTGTAGCATGCTGATACATAGGTGTCTGCATATTATCTTCCTCATTAGACCCTGAGCTCCTCAAGGGCCAGGAGTGGCTTTTGACTTTCCTTGTATCCCCAAAGCTTAGTGCAGTTCCTGGCACACAGTAGGGATTTAACAACTGTTACCTAACTGATAATTAGGGTAGGATCTGAGTTCCTGATATCTTGGTGAAATAAGAAGATATAATTGGAAAAGCCTTGCTGAAGAGCAAAGTACCACATTTAAATATTTTATTAAAAACAAAACATCTTACTTTTGGGTACTCTCTAGCTAGCATTATTTAACAGTTGAAAAAGCAGAGGTTAGGTAAAGCTAGGTATGAGTCTAATAGCAAATCATCTGGGCCCTAGACAGCTGTGGGCAACTCCTCTCTTTTCAGGGTCAGGGTCATTTTATGACTCAAACATTTTAAAACTTTCAAAACTGAGTCAAGTGGACAAGGATGTCAGATAGATAAAGGAGGAAAACAGTATTGCAGAAACATCCTCCAAATTCCCAAAAAGAAGTGATATATCACTTTGTGATAGTAAACAGCAAGTTTCTTTAAGGCAAGGTCAGGGTCTACCAAAACCATGTGAATCCAGGAGACTTCAGAAACCCATGAAAGCTGGCAGTCATTTAAAGGCAAAGAGCATGATTGTTCTAGGCTAATGAACAGTGATCTCCATGGGTGGCTTACAAATATTGGTGGAAAGGAAATCTTACCCTCAACTTGTTCAAAGTCATTGGTGCTATACTTAGGGTTGGAAACAAGTACAATTAAGAGCCTGTCAAAATACAGCAACAAAACAAAGAAAAACAAAACCAAGTAAACAAACAAAAATCTGAGGATGCCTTGTCAGTGTTAATCATGATAACCCTTATTTAGAGAAGAATGAGTTTTACAAAAGCAGTTTCCTCAAAACAATCCATGAACTAAATGATACAGATAGTATTTATCTCCATTTGACGTATGGGGGAACTGAGGCTCAAAGAGGATTAGTGATATACCTAGAGTCCCAGAGCTTGGCAGATCAATGGTGGACATGAACCTGAATTTCTCTGGTTGAGAGGCATGGATGGGAACAATATGTTCCACTGGAGGGAGTGCCCAGAATCAAAAGCTCACAGACCCATATTTAAGTAACAAGACCAGAAGTTCCTTTAATTTGGTTAAACATTGTCCAAAAGTTGCAAATCTCCTTTCAATATCTGAGAAACAATAAGTTTTCCTGCAAAAGACATAAACTTCCAAGAAGCCATGATCTTCTTAAACTAGCAACCACATGAGTATTCAGGGTCAGGAGGAAGTACTTGCTGTCATTCTTGAGTCTTTTTACACACTGATTTCCTTTTGCATTCTCACAGATAGAGTCCAGCTAGAGACTTTAGGTATAGCTGTGTTTCCCATGTCCCTTTGGGGAATGTATGACTAAGGAACTTGGATCCATGCCATATGAGGATCAATGGAAAGAAATGGGAATGTTTAGCTTGCAGAAGGAAAGACTTAGAAGTAGAAAAATGAAAACTGTCTTCAGCTATTGCGGTGGGGTGGTAGAGGAATCTGTGGAGAAAGAATTAGATTTATTCTACTTGGTAAGGGGGGAAGAATTAGGAGCAAAGGAATTGGGTGGTGGAGGAGAGCTGAAAAGAAGCTAATTTTGATTTCACATGAACAAAACTCTCCTAAAAATTAGAGCAATACCAAAGTGGAATGGGTTGCTTCAAAAAACTGTGGCTTCCCTGACTGACTGATCATTGGCTAGGTTTGGTGTATAGGGGATTACTGATCAGGTATGGATGGTGTGAAGCATGAGAGGCTCCTTCCTCCACTGAGATCCTGTGATTCTTTTCAAGAAGTAATCTTTGTCAACAAGCTTTCTTAAACAAATACTTAACAGCATTTTCATAGGCCCTAGGCTCTGTATCTACTAACAATACAGAATGGAAAATTCAGCTCAGTTCTCAGACCACCATAACTTTCATATATCTTCTAGAGCAAGCCAGCATTAGGCCCTCACTTGGTAATAGCAATAACTTCCCAAAGTTGAGCTGAACTCTAGGCCTATACCTCCTCTAAGCTGTAAAAAGAATAAACAGTCATCTTCATGGATCATCCTAATATGTCTCTTTCTCTCCAAGAGACTCAGAAAAGGAATCCTGGAATCATCACAACATTTGTTTGTTATAACAATTAATATTAGTTTGTCAGTGCTTTGAAAATCAATGAATGTGGGAGTGGAGCCAAGATGGTGGAGTAACAGCACAGACTATCTAGAGTGCTACTGCCAAGCCCAGCCAAATACCTGCAGAAAATGACTCCAAACAAATTCTGGAGGTCCAGAACCCACAAAATGATGGAGTGAAGCAAATCTCCAGCCCAAGATAGCCTGGAAGGTCACTGGAAAGTGTCTACTATGCCATGTTGGGAGCAGAGCACAGTCAAGTGTAGGCCATGAGCACACAGAGGGAACCTGAGCAGGCTTTGGGGAGATTGAATCTCTTACACCTGTGGTGGTTTCCAGACTTCATGATCCCCAAAAAATGCAGAGTTAAAATTGAGAAAAGCCTGTGGGACCAGTGCAGGAGAGTGAAGTGGTCTGGCCCAAGCCTCAGGGCAACTGAGGGGGAAGGGGGCAGAGGAACCCACAGCAGCAGAAGAGGCAGCTGCAGTCACTGTTTCTGGAGCTTTAGGCCTACAGATTGTGGGGGGATCAAGTATCTGACAGTACACCTCCCACCTCCACTGGAAGCAGAGAACTACCTTGACAAAGAGTTCAAAAGTCAAGTAAAAGACTGGGGAAATGAGCAAAAACCAGAAAAAGAATCAGACTATACAACCTTACTTTGACAACAACCTTACTTTGGAAGGCCAAAGCATACAAACAGAAGAAAACAAAGTCAAAGCTCCTCCTTCCAAAGTCTCCAACAAAAGTATGAATTGGTCTCATGCCATGGAAGATCTCACAAAGGATTTTGAAAATCAAGTAAGAGAAGTAGAGAAAAAATTGGGAAGAGAAATGAGAGTGATGCAAGAAAATCATGAAAAATGAGTCAACTGCTTGCTAAATGAGATCCCAGAAATGCTGAAGAAAATAACACTTTAAAAAATTGACTAACTCAAATGGCAAAAGAGATCCAAAAAACCAATGAGGAGAATGCCCTAAAAAGCAGAACTGGCCAGATAGAAAAGGAGATCCAAAAGCTCACGGAAGAAAATAATTCCTTAAAGATTAGAATGGAGCAGATGAAAGCTAATGACTTTATGAAAAATAAAGAAATTATAAAACAAAACCAAAGGAATGAAAAAAATAGCAGACAATGTGAAATATCTCATGCAAAAAACAACTGACCTGGAAAATAAATCCAGGAGAGACAATTAAAAATCATGGGACTACTTGTACTTGAAAGTCATGATCAAAAAAGAGCCTAGACATCATCTTTCATGAAATTATCAAGGAAAACTGCCCTGATGTTCTAGAACCAGAGGGTAAAATAAATATTGAAAGAATTCACCGATCACCTCTTTAAAGACATCCCAAAAGAAAAACTCTTAGGAATGTTGTAGCCAAATTCCAGAGTTCCCAGGTCAAGGAGAAAATACTTCAAGCAGCCAGAAAGAAACAATTCAAGTATTGTGGAAATACAATCAGGATAACACAAGATCTAGCAGCCAAGAATCACCTACTCAGCAAAACAGAGTACAA
>CM053775.1:20694733-20710468 GCA_028658325.1 Potorous gilbertii
ACCTTGGAGGAAGTCAGAAAGGAAACACTCCTTGCCCTCAAGGACCTTACATGTCCATCCTAAGTAATCAGAGTAAATTGGACAAAAGCAACATTTGATGTTGTGATGTGAGACACTGTTCCCAAATGATGATGGGACACAAGGGTGAACAATGACAGTCCCCACCCCCAGAGCTTAAAATCTAAAATATTCTAAAGAACTAGTTGAGAGGCACCTTGTTCAATGACCTTGCATTGTCAGGTTAGTAGGTGGTCTAATAAAGATGCCCACTTTACAATGATCAAAGCTCTAAATTTACAACTTAGTCTTCTCTTCCTGATACGAAATTAAATGATTCCACAAAAATATGGTAATTTCAATTTTTTTTATATGAGTAAAAGCCAAGATCTCATATTGTTCAGTGAGATGTATGTAATGTGTGCGTGCACTAGGGTAGGAGAAGACAAGAGATGATTTTCAAGACTTCTAGTCTAAAATGTCAATGTTACAGCATCATGAAGGGTTATTGGGTTTGCATCTTTTTCTGGTTCTTCTCTCCTGTGTTTGGAATATGGCATACATGGCTATGGTATACCTAGCTAGTAATGCTACCTCCTATGTTTGTAAATTTGAAGCAGGAGATAGTTACTGGGAATTCAGGTCTGTAATGTAGCAGCTATAGAGAGATTTCAGTCAAAGAGAGGGCTATATTTGGAAATCATTTCCCAACCTACCCAAGCCAAGTATCTGGCTGTTGGTTTCAAAGGGGCAGTATGTTAAGCAGGCAAAACACTTGGGGCTCCATAATTTGGGGCCCCATAATCTTACCCTTAGAACCCTCAACAGGAATGATTTTAGTTCATATTTAGGGTGTCCTTTGTTCCTGATAAGAGCCACTTCCCATCACTCCTCAGAAAAGATAAAAGGTAATTATCTTAACCAAGGAGGAGAATAAGAGAAAGAAAAATTCATTGAATTTGCCATGATTCTTCTGTTCATTTAATAAAATTCTCTTATGGAAGTCAAAGATGAAGTCTCTATTTTCTTCTCAGTCCCTAGGGAGCTGATGCCACTCTGATGCATGGCCAGTTGCTTGGTTTTATTCAAGTAATTGTAACTGTGAAGTATTGAGAATATTTGTCACATAGTAGTTCCCTAATTAAATGATTCCTAAGGAGAGGGGAAGAATGTTCCAATTTGGGGGTGAAAAGACATTTTTATGAAGCTACAACAGGCTATTGTAGACTTAGAACTTCTTTGAAGTTCTTTTCATTGAAATCAAATGATAAATGATTTTGTAATATATAGACAAGACCTCAGGATCACATATTTTTTTAACTGAAGGAGTGTTTTGAAGTCATTTGGCCAGAGTCTCTCATTTCACAAATGAGAAAACTAAGGCTTTGAGAAGTGAGAAGTGTATCTAGGAACTACCTAGCGAAGTTGGGGCTAGTCCCAGGAGCTTCTCACTACATGTCACTGCCAAATCCAGTAAGTAGACTCCCCTTCAAAGCAGTCACTGGCTAGAGATGTGACCAGTGAGGCTACAATCACTCAAACCATTTCTAGAACTTCTTCAGGGCCAATTAATAAAACCATATGAAAAGCAGTCAGATGACTTTCGTATCCCCCAATCTGAGTAGCACCTTCCCACATCATATAACAGATGTATTTCTGAATGATTTGGGGTTTCCTTTACTCCCTCTCTTCACAATCAATTCTCTATCTGGAATCTGGCTTCTTATCTCGTCAGTCAACTGAGACTGATCTCCCCAAAGTCACTAAGTGATCTCTTAATTATTAAATCTGATTATCTTTTCTCAATCCTTCTCTGTCTTATCATCTGAGTTAATACTTTTAACCTTTGCTTTGTCCTTTGATATATAGAATTCTTTCTATACACTCTCTACTTACAGGGTTTTTCTTCTATCCCATTTTCTCTATCATTCCCACTTGATCACTAACATTCAACCTCTTCCTATCTAGTAGCTGCCTCACGACTGCCTCCAAACATACTCATGTCATCCTACATCCTTAAAAAGAACCACTCTACTTGGTCAGACCATCTCCGGTAGTTATTGCCTGATAGCTTTCTAACTGTTATCTAAGCAGCTTGAGAATGCTGTCTAAAATCAGTGAGCCTACTTCTCCTCTCACTCTCTTCTAAACACTCCACAGTCTGTCTTCTAACCTCATTACTCAACCCAAACTGCTCTCTCCAATCAGCACCAATCTCTTACCTACCCAAACTAACAGCCTTTTCTCAGTTCTCACCCTTGTTGACTTCTTGACCAGCCTTTATGCCTCTTCTCCCAGATACTCTTTCTTTCTAGGTTTTTGTGACTGCTCTCTCCTGGTTCTCCTCCTTCCTATCTGGCAGCTCCTTCTCAGTTGACTTTGCAAGATCTTCAGCCAGGTAACACTCATTAAACTTGGGTGTCCTTCAGGGCTCTGCCCTGGATTCTCTTGTCTTCTCCCTCTATACTATTTTAATTGGTGATCTCATTAGCGCTCATGGATTCCATTTATTATATCTGTGGGAATGATTCTCAGATCGACTTCTGTGACTCTAAGCTTTCTCCTGCCCTTCAGTCTCACACCTTCAGCCACTTCTTGGTCATCTCAAACTGGATGTCCTATAGACATCCTAAACTGAACATGTATAAATTGAACTCATCGACCCCCCCAAAAGTTTTCCCTATCTCCTGAGCCCCCCTATTTGCATCCTCCTGATCCCCCAGGTTCACAACCTCAGTGTCATTTCTGCCTCACACTCTCACCCCCCTCATATCCAATCTGTTTCCATGTCTTATAGATTCTGCCATCACAACATCTCTCAGATAGAGGCCCTTCTTTTCTTTGACACCACCACCTCCCTAGTACAAGCCCTTATTACCATCACGAATTGCTGAACAGCCTTCTAGTTGACTGCCTGCCTCAAGTCTCCCCCACTCAAGTGCATCTTTCACTCAGCTGCCAAAACAATCTTCTTGGATCATGGTCCAACCATGTTACCTTGCTACTCAAAAAATACTCCAGTAGCTTCCTGTGACCTCCAAAATCAAATATGAAGTCCTCTGTAAATGTAAAAGCCCTTCCTAACCTGGCTCTAATCTACCATTCCAGCCTTAGTAGACCTCACAGTCCCTTCACATCCTCCACAGATGAGACAAACTGGCCTACTCGCTGTTCCTCACACATAATATTCTACCTCCTCTCTCTGTGTTTTTGCAAAACTGACTCTGATTTCTGGAATGCACTCTTTTTACTTTCCACTCTTAGAATGACTAGTTTTCTTTAAGGTTCAACTCAAATGCCAATTCCTTCATGATGTCTGATGTCTTTTCTAACTCTTCCCCACTTCCCCCAGATGGTAGTGCCTCAATCCCTAAATTACCTTATATTGAATTTGTATATATTTTAATATACTTGTACATGTAGATATTATCTCCTCTAATAGAATATAGGTTGCTTAAGGAGAAGGACTTTCATTTTTGTCTATGAATCTCTAGAATCTAATATTGTACCTGGCATGTAGGAGACCTTAAATAATTATTTGTTGGATGAGTAAAACTCTCACGAAGGATTACAGTTTGCCACCAGTGAGGAGGTTCAGAGCTCTAAATGTATACAACATGAGGGAAATACATGTATAGCTCCCCCCTCCCCAGGGAACTTATCAGAAGGAAACAATACACATTTGGAAGTACAAGTTTTGTTCTCTTGGTTAAAAAAAATCAATCACATTATATTATAGTTAGTCACGATGAGGGGCAGAATAAATTCTATGCAAAGAATTAATAACAATTAATGGAACTGTGCAATTTAGTCGCCTAAACAAGAATTTACCTTGACTATTTCTAACTGTGAACTTCCACTTTGGTCACCTGGAGGTCAATGTCTCCAATGTATGACTAGAAAAAAAGATTGGTCAGTCATACGGCAAGAACAAAGACAAGGACAAGGACAAAGAAGATTCCACAAACTCCAATTGAATTCATAAAAGGAAGGCCCCACACATGTTGGGTGGATATGGGAAGACATGGATGAGGATGGCCAGGCATAGATCAATTACAATCTATATCATTAGAGGCCTCTTTAATGTAAACACAGATCTACTTGTATAACTTTTCCTCTCTTTGTCTCAGTTTCCTCAAGTATAAAATGAGCAGACTGGATGATATCTTTACTGAGATTTTCTTTAGCTCTGGTCCTCTGATTCTACTAAAGGTCAGCACAGGAAATTTTTCTTTTTCCTTGTCAAAAAGAATTTTTTTTCCAGTTTGGATCTTTTAAAAATCCTTCCCAAAGTAAGAAGAAAATTCAATTTGTGTGCCAAATAAGACATGGAATACAAAATCATTCCAGAGGAAAACTGCCCAGTCAAAGCATAAACTTGTCTCACACAGGGTTAATAACAAAAATGCTGACACAACCTAAAGTATGGCAGTGCCGGCAACCAGCCCTATAATTAATCTCAATGGACTATAATTACACTAAATGTGGCTTGTGTTGAAGACTTCCAAATCATAAGACTTTTTTTTTCTCCTTAGATAACATGTAGTTTATTTCCAATCATGGATGTAGACATGGTTTGGTAAAGGAACGTTAGAAGTAGAAGCAATATCATAATCAAATCAGAATCTCTCCTTTATAGCAAATCTTTGGCATTTGGAGAATTAGCATCATCTGGTGCCTTGGGGACAGAGTTGTGAACGTGTGAGCTGAAATGTGCCCTGCTGGAGAGCAGCCTCTGCCGGCCTGTTTCGAGTCATTTACAAGTACATTCATGCAACCTCCTCCCTAGCCACCTTGGCTTTATGTGGTCCTAACCCACCAAAGAAAAGTGGAAATTATACATTGAAAATTTCAGATCTAAATGAGGGGGTAGAAACATTCACCTAACATGGCCTGTACATTTTCTATACTCCATGTCATTTAAACAAAATCTAATAGTTAACAACCATATACCAAGCAATACTTACATGTTCATGACACATCAATTGACAGGATTATATGCTAGGACTGAAGAACCAGACTATTACAGATGTGAACTGACTACCTATTCACACAATACCAAAATGAACATGTTGCATTTGGAAACCTACAAATGTTAAATGTCATCACTCCTTCCAACTTTCTCCTTACCCGAGGGACTGGGATTTTTTCAATCAAATAAACGGAAAGAAAAACCAACTATCACAGAGAGAAATGCATGAAGTTCTTAATAGCTACTCGTACAACTGAGCAAGGGAAATGAGTTGTAAAAGTTGTTGCGAGAAATCCCTTAGTGAGTGTAACATAAGTGTCCCACAAAGCAGGGACCCCATGTGATCATTCTGAAATAATGAACCGCTCAAGAACTGGCTCTTCCTTTTCTGTCTGTATATTAAGGGCCATGTGCCCAAAAGTTCATGAGAAGGAAGAGAAGTTCAGAAAAGACCAAGCAACAAGACACTATGAGCAAAAGAAACTGCCCTTCTCTGCTCCTTTCCTGACTCTTGTCAAAACTCATTATAAAACACAAAATACAAATAATGTGAAACATATTCCTAGTAATACATTTCAATAAGCACAATATTTCAGTGGCATGAGTTCACTTCTCTAAATTGTCATTTGGAGGGCAAGTGTCCAGGTAGGTGCATAGACAGAGTCACATAACCACCTTCCTTCTGAGGATAGGAGAGAAAGGGAGAGGGAAAGAGAGCATGGCTCATCCTGTACTAATGGGCATTAAACCATAAGATCAAGAAGTAGTTAATCCTATGCTAGACACAGTTGGGCATACAGAAAAGTATAATCTTAATTTTTCCCATGACCCCTGTCCTCTCTGTGCTTACAATCAATTCAGCGTGGTTAGATAATATATATGTGAAACAATAAAAATTGCTCTCCATTTCCTACCAGTAAACTGACCATGTGGCATGATTATATTGGAATGCCTGGTTGACATTAATTGTCCATTAGGAAATTTCACAGGCTTGTCAACTACTCCCCATTCTTCCCAAACATCTTCGAGGCCTTTGTTCACATCGTTCCCTCCATCTCTGTCTCTTCAAATTGTACCCACCATTTAAGGCCTAGCTCAAACATCACTACTTCCCAGAAGTCTTTCTTGGTTCTCCCCAACCAGGACCACTTTTGCCCTCCTTTCAATTTATGGAATTCTTTCTGTGCCTCTCTTGTTGCACTCTGAACTCTCTCAGCTTAGTTTTCTCATCTGAAAAATGGGAATAAGAGCTTCTACTTGATGGGCTTATTAGGACAATGAGATAAAGTAAAGGAAGAGCTTTGCAAACATTCAAGAGTTATTAATAAAATTTTGTTAATTATATTAATTATTGCTAATTTCTAGTTTCATCATTCACTCCTTTAGCATAGCCCCACACTAGACTATAAACATCTTGTGGGAAAGGGTCTTACCAACCTTAAGCTGCTTATACAAATGTCAATTACTATAATTATTTTCCATAATGGTCCCTACAGGTCCTGAGACAGAGTGGGAGCTCAGTAAATGTCTGAATCCGTCAATGTTTGCTTAGGAATCTTAGAGATTCAGAGGGGTTTATAAAAATAATTTTTTTGGGGGGGGACAGAAATTGGAGTAATAAAGTAACAGATGTTAACACTGACTGGTAGCAGTTTGGTAGGGTTCTGATCCTCAGAACAGACTCCAAATACTAGGGACCTGTGTGCCCTATTGTTTCTGCCAGTGGCTTTAATGAGATATCCTCCTAGCAGATGCCCAAAGAGGTAGGGGCAAAGAGGAGAAGCTATTAGGGTTTGACAGAGGGTGAATGTGTGGAGGCAGCTCTTACACCTGACCTTTTTCTATGCCACTCTCAAAATGTAAGAATACTCAAGAAGAGGACATAGGAGGGTATGGATGAAACAGTCTGTTCCCTGGCACAGAGGGGAAAAAACCCACAATGTCTTTTCCAAATACCTAGTAAACGTCAGTACTTAGATGCAATTTTCTGCCTCTGTAGCAGAGAAAAACCAGTGGTGGTCCAAGCCCACTGTTTTTCTCACTACTCCTTTCTTATTGTTTCCCATTATCTCACCCCAACAGCAACCAATCCTCTGAACGGGATGGGAACCCTGGAAGATTTAGAAGCTGTCCTAAAGAAGCAAGAAGGAAAGGATGTTCCTAATTTCCATAGCTAGAGATAAACATACTTTGAACAAAACATGTCAGGGAAAAACCAAAAGCCATAAGGCCTTCAATTCTCCCAGATTTGACTTTTTCATTCATTTAAAGGCATCTGTGCTGTGAAGCCAAGGCATGCTTTGTAATAGTCAATTTAGTTTCCACACTGGAATAAGGATGCTAATTTTTTTTTAAATAGAAGACAGAAAAGAAATTGCTTCATATAGGCACAGCAGACAGCTTAGGAGCTCCTCCTTTCACTGTTCAGGAAAAAGAAAGGAAGGAAGGAAGGAAGGAAGGAAGGAAGGAAGGAAGAAAGGAAGGAAGGAAAGAAGGAAGGAAATTAGAGACAATAGTTCTCCTTTGTCTCCCTGCCTAAAGTACACAGATGTCTGGCTCTCAGGGTGTTAAGGAGACAGACTAAAATAAAACTGTGCCCTGTAAGGTAGTGTTCCCTCTTCAACCACTTTGGACTTCAGAGGGGAAAAAAAATCACAGAACAAATTAAGACAGTCTGTGAGAAAGCAAAGGTACCTCTCCTCTTTCATGTAATTCCCTATAATCCAGGGGCTACTTGGGTAGTATATGACCACAGTTTCTCAAGGGAAATTTAAGACCTATCCCTGATATATGAAAGATATTTTACAACTTACAAAGCACTTTCCATACCTTAATTCTTTCAGTCTTCATAATGGCCTTGTACACTAGGGGGGTCATATATTGCTATCTCCATTTGTAAGAGGAGGAAAGTGAAAATCAGAAAGAGGAAGTGACTCACCAAAGGTCACACAGGTGGCAAAGATGTGAAACTTTAGCTCCTTCTTCCCAGTCCAATGAATACTGTTTCCACTATATGACGCTTTGTGTCATAAGTGTGTGCAAAACACACCTATTTATACAGAAATATACATATGCGTTTCTCTACTTAAATGGAAACGTATATGTATATATACCTTATATACACCTCTCTCTTTTCCATCAGCAGCTCTGCTTGGTTTCTACTCTATGGGAACATCATACTTTCCCCAGAATATGCCACCAAGATTCACCTGAAATCTCCCCAAGAGTGACTCAGAGTTTGGCTACTCAACACCTTCTCACCTCCCTCAGTTGTCTCTGCCTTTGGACTGGATGCCTGGAGGTTGGGTACTAAAGTGCTTCCAAAGTCTCAAGTTTGCAGAAAACTCAATTTTCCAGAAAACCACACAGAGCTCCCATGAAATACCATACTGCCCTCCTTTTCAGTTTCCTTTTGTGAGCTGTCTTCCCTAATTATTCTTTAAGCTCCCTGAGGGTAGGAAATGTTTTTCTTTCTCTTGTGTGTGACCCTAGTGCTTAGTTAGCACAGGGGTGGGGAACCTGGAACTTCCAGAACAATGTGGCCTTGGAGGTCCTTGGGTATGGCCTTTTGACTGAGTCCAAGTTTTACAGAACAAATTCTTTTATTTCTTTTATGTAGATTGTTCTGTGAAGTTTGGATTCAATCAAAGGGCTGCACTTGAGGATCTAGAGGGCCATGAGAGGCCTTGAAGCTGCAGGTTCTCCACTCCCAGCTTAGCACATAGCAGGTGCTTAATTAAAATTTACTGAATTGAAATGAATTTAGTATATACTTGTGGATTGTTGCTGTGATTGTCATCAGAAGATGGAGTTCTGATCCAGTCTCAGACACTTACAAGTTGTGACCCTGAACAGTCATTTGACCGCTCTCTACCTCAGTTGTTTCAACTGTAAAATGGACATGATAACAACACCTATCTCCAAGATTGTTGTGAGAATCAAATGGCAATATTTTGCAAAGTGTTAACGCAGTGTCTGATACCTAGTAGGCACTTGATTAATGCTTGTTTCTTTCCCTTCTTCCTTCCGGTAGCATACGTGATGAAATATACTCAGCCCTTCAAAATACCAAACTCTTCTCCATTCAATCATTAATGCATTTAAATCTTACCTAAAATTGGGTTTAGGCTAGGATATGGAATATAGAAGTTATGCTCATTAATACTTTGGTAAAAGGCACATAATGAGAAATATCTATCTCTATCTGGTTATCTGGCACCCATTTTTCTAAAAACGAGATAAATGGATGAGGCAAGTACTTACAAAGGAAACATCAGGGAAACTCCATAACTATGCAAAGAACAGATAAAAACAAGTGAATTCTCAGGAAATAGGAACTGAGCAGATAAGATTACCGTTAGAATCCTCCAAATTTTTGGTTACTCCAATTTCCCCTCCCACCACAAAGTTACTCTTTCGACTTGATGCAAATAAACATTTAAATGGAGAGTTTTAAGTTCCCAGGATAAGCAATTGTAATTTACAGAATACAAAACATACTCCTGGTGACTGCCATCATATCTTTTGCTTGTTTCTCTGATGAACATCTCTGTGTTCTCCAATTTTGCCATTTTCCTGGCTCCCCATATCTGAATCCTATCAGCTCTTGTCCAGACCAAAATCAAGTCCTGGAGAGAAAGTGCAATAACTGGAGGGACTAAACCAAAGGAAATCCTTATTTCCAAGCTAAACTTGGAACTGTAAGAATCCCTGGGGGGAGAGGAGGGGCTTTATCTAATCCTTAAAAGTCAAGCACTTGAAAATACAGACTGTAGTATGAGGTTTATTGTTTGAAACTGCACCTTGGTGAATCTTGCAAAAACAAATTGGTTGACCAAAAAAGCCCAAAGTGGCCACGCACCATTTTAAAGCCAAGCTTTTGGAAAACAACCCACACCCAACCAGAAGTCTATTGTCTTTCAATTTTCTTCATCTGATAAGGAAGCCTGTGATTGGCATCAGATAGTTTTAGATCCAAAACAGTCATCAATCTCTTCAAGAGGTCCACATTGGCAGAGCCTTCCTAGAGTGGTATAACCAGTTCTGGGTTTCACAAATGAAAACAACAACAACAGACTTGATGAAGAACTTGTGAAGAAAGTGGCAATGATCTTACATCACTCATCGCCCTTCAGAAGGGATTACTAGGTGGTTAGAATTCTCCCTCACATTAATACCTTGATCTTTACCATCTCCATCAGCATCTGGATAGTAAATATATTTTCCTTACATTACAATTCTACCTGTTCTGAGACAGTTTTAATCAGGTAATCCGAGAGGGTCAACACCTTTGACACATGTCTCTAGTTCTTACCATGGCTATTTAGCCATTTCCAGATCTCAGAACATGCCAGCACATTGTAAGTCGGATCTATTGTTTCAACCATTAAAGAGGTAGAAGGACCTCACGGGTCATTGGAGGATGTTGTTCAAATTTGAATTGCAGCCTCTGAATAACTATTTTTCATCTGCCATCTCACAGATAATGTCATTTTTTATTTTCTTGCTTACACTTTTAAAGTCTTTTAAAAAGAAGCAATTTAGTAGCCAGCAAGTTTGTGTTCGTCCTATGAAAGTTCTATATCAGCGAATGAGGAGAAACAAGGACTTTATAAAAACATTTTCTTCTGAGTTGCAGATGCAAAAAATCTTCTTCTCTTTTCCTCTTCTCTTCCTCTGGTACCCCCACACCAGAAGCCCAGAGACCCTCAAGTGCAGGGCGCAGTGGAAGTTGAGGACGAAGGGAAAGAGCCCAGCAGGAAGCCCCTGGCCCAGCTCTCCTGCCACCACCATATCTGCCTAAGTTGGACATCCAAACACCATCCAACATGGCAGCTGAGAGGGGATGTGGGCTGCATGCAAGCATCCCTGTATTCCACACACCCCTTCCCTGCTTCCTATCTGCCCCCTTGAACAAAGCAAGGACCTACACCACACCTTTTTAATGATCTGAAGTTTGTAAAACATTCATTCCAAATGATTTAATACACAACCCAAAATGTGTAGACAGAATCACAAGATCACAGGACTTCGGGGAAAAATAGTCTGTGACATAACTATATCTAGCCCAAACATATTGGCGTCATTCATGTGCAGCTTAATGAAACCACTATTCATCTCTTGATTGCATGGACCACTTGGTCAAAATGTATTTTCACTACTAAATCCATTCCCAGCTTATGGTTACATCTATACTAGAATAATAGAAAAGCCACTTTAAGCAGAAAACATCTGTTTTATTTGGCAGCATCCTCAGAGACCAAATGGACACTTCAAGTTGCAGGCAGGTCCAAAATGCACAGTAACATTAGTTATTGTGACAAAACATCTGCTTGGGTTTTTAGGGAGTGGGGTAGGAATGTCCAACACTTCCATGAACATCCCACAGACATTCGGTCTAAAACCTATGAAATAGTTCCTTGTTATGATTTCTTTCCTTTCTATGCAATGGATAATAAAATTTAGTTGAACTTGACACAACAAATGTTTAAATATGTACTATGTGCAAAGAGTTGAGTCCAGAACTTAAGGAAAGAGACAGTAAATAATGGAAGGTTCCTATACTCATAGTGCTCACAGAGGGAAAAACACCACCCAAGATCCAACACGTATGATATAGGTGTCAATGGCCTCTTATCTTCTTACCCATAATAGTCTGGGTTTCTCCCTGGTGATCTCAAAAGCTCTCATGGGTTCAACTATCGTCTCTACTTAAATGACTTCCGAATCCACAAATCCAGTCACCATCTTTCTTCTGTGCTCCAGTCTCACTCCTGTAACTGATTCATGGACATCTCCACTTGGCCATCCTCTAGGCATCTCAAAGTCACTGCCTTCATTAAAGAACTCACCATCCTTTCCCTTAAACTTTCTGCTCTTGCAAACTTGACTACTTCTACTAAGGTTGCCTGCCCTGATTCTAGCCTCCCAGGGGAACAACCTCAAAATCACACCCCCCCAATACCCAAACAGTTACTAATTCTTGTTGATTCTACCTCTTCCACATCTCCCCACTCAAAACATAATGGTCCCATCTGAGACAAACATCACCCCTCTAGTATAACTCCCTCCTCATTAACTTTCCTACATCCGGTTTCTCTCCTCTTTAACATACACTTCACCCATACACCAAATAAACCTTAGCATAGCCAGAGTCTGAGAATGTCATTCCCATCTTCAAGAAGTTTCAGTGGTTCTCTACTGCCTCTTGGGTAAATGACAAACCTTTAAAGCTCTTTATAATCTGTCTCCAGACTATCCTTGAGGGTTGATTACATATTTCTCCCTATGATACATTTCATGCTTAAGCCAAACTGCCCTACTCTGGCAATTCTCTCCCCTGACTTCATACCTTTGCATTGATTGCCCTCATGCCTAGAATGTTCTCTCTCCTCACTATCATCTCCTGGAAAACCTAGCTTTCCAACTTAAATGTTACTCCCACAAGACACATTTGCTTGTTGAAAATAACTGAATTTGAGATGTTCAAATACAGTGTCCTATGTGACACTTGAGTGTGGATTGGACATTACTGACAGAGGGGATTAAGGAAGAGAATATGGATAAGGTGGCATTTTAGCAGAGAGGTAAGGTGTGGGGAGAGGAAGAAAGGGAAGGTGACAATAACAGTTATATAATGCCTATGTGCCAGGCATTGTGCTGGGTCCTTCTACAAATGTGATCTCTCTTGACAAAATTGTATCTTATTTGGGGCAGAGAGTTAGAACCATCATATATCAAATTGGGGGTGGAGGGAAACAGAAAGATAACCCAAATGCAGCATCAGTACCCATATAGTATGGCAGAAAGAGTCAAAAGAATGGGCTGAAATCTCAACTTTGTCATTTACTTTGTCCTTTACTATAGTAAAGCTGTATTCAGCAAATTACTTCCTCACTCTGGGCCTAAGATTGCATCTATGTAAAATGACAAGATTAGCCTGTAGGGTCTCCAAGGTCTCAAGGACCAGAGAAAGACCTCTGACTCATTTACTAGCTTCTCTATGGAGGATTTATGGAAACACATTGGACAAGAATCAAAGAGGATGAAAATGTATGTGGGGCTGCAAAATATGAAGGGAGTACTCTTACTGATGAGATCATAGATCCACCAAAGTCTGGAAGTCATTATACCAAATATTCATATAATGTCTCTAAGTTACAATGTATTTTCCAATACAGGAACTTATTTGATTCCTATGAGACTCCTTTGTAAGGCAGGTAGTACAAGCAAAACTACACATAAGCCTACATAGGTTAAACAAAGTACCTAAGGTCATACAACCAATAAGAGATAGAGGTAGGACTCAAACCCATGTCTTCTGATTCCACATCCAGTACTCTTAATAAATAATATTCAGACTAAGGCAAAACACTCATAAAAAGTGGTGCGTGTGTGTGTGTGTATGCACACAATTATTTTTAAATTCAGTAAAATATAAGCTAGCTAAAGGCAGGAACTATTACTATTTGACTTTTCCTGGTATGCCCAGTACCTTGAACCAAGGAGACACTGAATAAACAGTTGATGAACTGTTAGGGAGAGTTTAGAAATGAACTGAAGTGTACCTAAATTTCACCTAAGACAGACCAAGCAGCTTTGTATTGGAGGAATGTTCAAACAGTTGGCCCAGGCCTGCAATGTATGCTTGGCTTCCCTTGCACATGCATTCAGTGTTTCCTGTGAGAATCAGTTGCTCAAGAGTCAAAATGCTCAAAAGAGAGAACTTTAGCAAGCAAGAAATGGACAGAGTAGGAAGTTATCCTCACTAAGAACACAGAAAGAATGAAAGTAAGGATTCTGAGTTCAAATTTCTTTCTCTTCAAGGAAAGGACTTTTTCATCTTCCAAATTTTATTGCACATGAATATGAAGAAAGCAGAGATTTCTTTCTTGAGATCTTCAGGACCATGGAGCTATCCAATGACTGGAACTTGGTTCTCACAGAACATGTTACTCTTTTTTTCATAAGAATCCCCATGTTCCTATTCTTAGCCCCTATAAACTATTGTCAGACAGCATATGAAAAAGGCTTATATATTTACAGACCTGTTCCATTTGCAAGCTGAGAAAGTTGCTCTTCCCTAAATATCCAAAACTGAAAATAGATGAGAAATTTGGAGTACCATAGTATCACAGAGACAGATTTTAAGCAAATACACAGATTCTTACTGCATAGTATTTTAACAAAATCTACTCTTTATGTTATCAGAAAAACATGTTTGAACTGAAAATGTTTCTTCCACAAATGAGGCAGGGAGGAGAGGGTGTGGCAAAGTGTATGTCGGTCTATGAATGGCCACTCACTAGGGCATGATCCACTTTGTTTTTCAACTCAGGCCCGATCGATACTAAATCAATAGCTCACTTCTGGAATCCTTAACTTATTGAGTTGGCATTGTCATCTCTACAGCTGACGTGTGCTCCACATTAGTAAGCATAAGTCAGTATAGTATATGAAAACATAACCAACAAAACCATTTTCACTGACACTCAAAAGTCCCCATAAAAAGACTAGCCACATCAAACTGCATATAACAAAAGAATTCTCAACCTCAAATACAGAAGGGAAGCCAAATTATGCTTAGAATATCATCAGAGTCAAAAACTAATGATATGACAGAAAGATAACAAACTGGAAAAATGATAAGATATGAAGAAGGGCTCCAAAGTATTTATTTATACGATTTTCGGTAATCTACTATTTTCCTGTGAAAAGTGAAGATAGAGTGAATACAAAAAAGTTAAACTCGAATCTGACCAGTGACTGATTATACCGGGATGAAAGTCTGAGGAAGGAGTTCTGCGTGATCTAAGGCACATTTCCTAGTGCTTGCTCTTGTTGCTGTTACTGTGTGTGTATCTCAACATAATGAACTGCCCATCCCAGTGTGCACATATCTGAATTATTCTTCAGCATAATGGAACACGTAAACATGCAAGGCTGAAGCTTAGATTCATTATGACACAGTTTCAGTTAAATTATGGGTCAACCCTCACACTGAAAACGGATATATGATTTCGTCAATTTGGACCCTCCCTCTGCTAGGGTAAATCACAACTCATCTCTGTCCTATAGGATTCTTGTTAAAGCTTTTCTTCAAATTTTCTATGAAATATCTCCCTAACCATTAAGGGATTTTATCTCAGGTTATCAATATTAGTGGCTAATTGTACTGACTTCCTTGCTGCATTTCTAAAAAAGAGACTCCATCTCCTAATTCTAGGCATTTTCACTAGCTTCTCTGACTTCTTTCAAGTACCAGCTGAAATCTCACCATCTACAGGAAGCCTTTTCCGAACCTAGTATCTTCCCTCTGTTTATAATTTCCAATTTCTCCCATATAGAGCTGGCCCATATACAGTTTTGTTTTTGCAAGTTGTATCCCACATTAGACTGTTAGTTCCTTGAGAAAATGTACTCTTTTATCTTTCTTTGTATACCGAGTGCTCAGCATAGTTCCTGGAGTACTGGAAATCTGCTTAAGAAATCTGTATGGACTGACTGACTAGAGGTTCCTGGAATAATCCACCAATGTATATAACTTGTAAAAAGAAACATAAATGCAGGCAATTCAATGTAGGCCATATCTGTGTAGTTTTGCAAATGACTTCCATAATAGTCGTGTTGTGTAAGACTAACTATATTTCCCTCCATCCTATCCTGCCCCCCATTGTTTCTATTCTCTCTTTTGATTCTGTCCCTCCCCGAGTGTTGACTTCAAGTTGCTCCCTCCTTTCATTGCCCTCCCTTCCATCATCCTCCCC
>CM053775.1:20710968-20726507 GCA_028658325.1 Potorous gilbertii
CATATCCTGGACCCACCGCTAGGAGACAAATACGTATTCCAGGCCCTCTTCTAGACTCCAAGGAGAAAAATACACATTTAAAACTGTTCTCCCACCATGAGGAGTCTATATTCTACAGTAATGCTGCAAATTGTTTTTTGTTTCAACAGTGCATTAAAAATTATTCTAAGCCATACAATATTTTTCCACCCACCATAGTAAGTAGAATATAGTGACCATTGTGATAGTTTTTACTCAGGCCTATTCCAATGAATAGGTGTTGCCTCACCCTTAGTGACTGCCTGCGAAGACCTTGGCCTAAAGTGCCCAAGCTGTCCCACTGCATCCTGGGTCATCTCCAGTCATCCTAAGGAATATCAGGTCTCTGAATTCAGATGGTTCTGGAGGAGAAGTGAGGCTGGTGACCTGCACAGCCCTCCCTCCCTCAAAACAAATCCAAGTGCAAATCATTTCTCTGAAGGCATGGTCTTCTTCGACAATGAAGGACAAACACACAATCCTTTGTTCACTATGGAGCTTATATGGCTTCTGAATTATCTTTTTCAACATCAAGTCTCATTTTAAGGTTCTGTACATGCAGAAGCAGAAAATGATTTGACTCAATCTGGCCTAATCAAAAACTTCAATTCCTTCTTTCTCATAAAGGAGAGTATAGAAAAAAATATGGCTTATTGAGAGCCCCAGCCAGAAGAGCTGTAATTAATCAAGTTACTGCTCTACTTTCCAATTATAGCAATAAAGGAATAGAGAGATCAAGCCAAAATATAATGACACCTTCCAATAATGATGTCCTAGGGCTCCACACTGTGCAGCCACCTCCCTACGCAAGAGGACCTCATGATCAGAACATTGTATTCCTTCATGACCTGTGACTCAGGGAAGGGCAATTCATATCTCTTGGTCTCAGGCATCTGATGTCTAATAGGAACACATTCAATTCAAATATCCCTAAGGTCTAGTCTAAGGCTTTCACGACTTTCTAATACACTTGTCATCTTACTTGATTCTGACAGCAATCCTGAAGATAAGTAATCTAATTGATATTATGTGCATTTTGTAGGTGAGGAAACTGAGGCTACTGAAGTTAAGTGATTTGCACAGGGTCGCATGGTTAATAAGTGCCAGAGACGGGATTTGAACCTAGGTCTTCCTGACTCCTCAGGAAGTCCATCCCAGGTGGGAAAAAATTAAAGAAATTAGAAAAATAAGGCCAAATGACGTTAAAAGACTTAGCCAAGGTCATAAGGTGACCTTCACAACAATTCAAGACCTTTGGCTCTAAGGCCAGCACTATTTTCACTATCCCACACTTGTGATATTTTTGTCTGGAATAGAAATGCTCAGCTCTGTGCACAGGAAGGCTTTGGGGTACATGAGAAAAACGAACGAAAAAGGAATTAGCAGACTGGGTGTCTACCCACACAGAGTTCTGCCACTCAATAAATGTGTGTCCTGAGGAAGTCACTAAAATTCAGCACAAATGTATTAGACACCTACTTCTTACACAAGGTACACTGGACTGCACCTGGAGATACAAGGTTAAAAACGGCATATGCACTATACACAAAGGCAAGATGTGACCAGGTGAACATCATCAAAAGTACTGAGAGACAGGGCAAAGGAGACAAATACTAGAAAAGAGTACTCAAGAAATTTCTGAAGAAGGAGAAAACACTTTCATTTGGGTGTGGGGAGAGGAAATCAAGAAAGGCTTCACAGAAGGGCCAGTATTTGGGAAGGAAGACAGAGTTTCTGAAAGACAGAAGTCAAGAGAGCTGTACCCAGAAAAAGGGTACAGATTGAGAGATGGCACACTAGGCTCACAGAACAGCAAGAAAACCATTTTGGCTGGAACATGATGTATGGGAAGGGGATTTGTGAAATAACAGTGGAAATAATGCTGGAAAGGTAGTACAGCACCACAGTGTAAATGGTCTTTAATACTAGGCCAAGGGGTTTCTTTTAACCTAGAGATAACAAGAACAAGTAATGCTTTTTGAATATGAAATTGACATGGTCAGCCTAATGCCTATTAAGGTGATTTTGACCTCTCTTTGAAGGATAAACTAGAAAAAAAAGAAAACACTGGAGGCACTTCTACTTTCTGGGCCTCACTTTCCCTATATGTAAATTCCCTGCTTCTCTTTTTAGTAAAGGTATGTATCTACCTGTTTCATCAGCAGATATGGGGCACTCATCTTTTTTTGGTTTGTTTTTAATCTGACTCTGCTCATTTTTAAGTCACTTTCTTTTTTAGATTTTTTAAAATTAAATTTTACTTTTTTAACCAAAGGAATTCTGACTTCTCTCCATGCCACTTTCCCCTCCCCCTCCCACACACATTGCAAAAGCAAGAAAAACAAAACCCCTGATAGAAACATGTATAGTTGAACAAAAACGGTCAAAAAATGTCTCAATCTGCACTCTGAGTTGTCATTCAGAGGCCTCTCCATTTGGAGTTAGTATTATATTTCATTAAGAGCCTAAGTAATGGTTGATCACCACATTGAAGAGAGTTGATAAGTCTTTCAGAGTTGTTTATATCAACAACATTGTTGTCATCATATGAAATGTTCTTTTGGCTCTTCTCACTTTCCTCTACATCAATTTATATGTCTTCCCAACGTTCTTAGAAATGATACCATTCATCATTTCTTAAAGTATAATAATATTCCATCACATTCATATACCAAATCTTATTCAGTCATTACCCAATTGATGGGTACTGCCTTAGTTGTCAATTCTCTGCAGCCATAAAAAGAGCTGCTACAAATATTTTTGAACATATGGGTCCTTATCCTCTTTCTTTGATCATTTCAGGGTGAAAACTATAGGAATATCACTGGGTCAAAGGGATGCACAGTTTTCTAGTTTTTTAGGCACTCAAAGTGTTTTAAAAAATGACAGGCCCAATTCACAGCTATACCAACAGTACATTAATGTACCTATTCATCCAAATCCTCTATATTTGATATTTTCCTTTTTTGATTAACTGTGTTTTTTAATTAATGTATTGATTTTTAGTTTCCAACACTCACTTTCACAAGACTTTGAGTTCCAAATTTTTTCGCCATCTCTCCCCTTTACCCACTCCAAGAGATTGTGCATTCCAATTACCCATTCCCCCAATTTGCCCTCCTTTCTATCACACCTCTCCCTTCTTTCATCACCTTCCCTTCTATTTTTTGTAAGATAAGATAGATATCTATAGCCCATTGACTGTATGCCTTATTTCCCAGTTGTATGAAAACAATTTTTAACATTCGTTTTAAAAACTTTGAGTTTCAACTTCTCTACCTTCCTCCCTCCCCATCCATCCCACTTAGAACACAAGCAATTCAATATAGGTTATACATGTGTAGTTATACCAAACACTTGCATAACAGTCATGATGTGAAAAATGAGCTATGTTTCCCTCCATCTTATCCTGCCCCTCATTTTTTCTATTCTCTCTTTTGACCCTGTCCCTCCTCAAAAATATTTACTTCTCATTACCCCTTCCTTCCATTTGCCCTCCCTTCTCTCACTCATCCACCACTTATCTCCTTCCCCCTGACTTTCCTGTAGTGTAAGATAGATTTTCATACCAAATTAAGTGTGCATGCTATTCCCTCCTTAAGCCAAAACCAATAAGAGGATTGTTTACTCTTTCCCTCTCACCACCTTCCTTCTTCTCCATTGAAAAAGATTTTCCTTGCCTCTTTTATATGAGAGATAGTTTACCCCATTCTATCTCTCCCTTTCTCCTTCTCCCAATATAGTCCTCTCTCAGCCCTTAATTTTATTTGTTAGATACCATCCCTTCATATGCAAGTCACCCTGTCCCCTCTGTCTATATGTATACAATCCCTCCAACTATTCTAATATTGAGAAAAGTCTCAAGAGTTACAAATATTATCTTTCCATGTAGGAATGTAAACGGTTTAACTTTAATAAGTCCCTTATGATTTCTCTCTCCTATTTACCTTTTCATGCTTCCCTTGATTCTTGTGTTTGAAAATCAAATTTTCTATTCAGCTCTGGTCTTTTCATCAAGAATGCTTAAGAGTCCTCTATTTCATTGAATGACCTTTTTCTGCTGAAGTATGATATTCAGTTTTGCTGGGTAGGTGATTCTTGGTTTCAATTCTAGCTCCTTTGACCTCTGGTACATCATATTCCAAGCCATATGATTCCTTAATGTAGAAGCTGCTAGATCTTGGGTTATCTTGATTTTGTTTCCACAATATTTGAAGTGCTTCTTTCTGGCTACTTGCAATATTTTCTCCCTGACCTGGGAACTCTGGAATTTGGCTACAATATTCCTAGCAGTTTTTCTTTGGGGATCTCTTTCAGGAGGCAATAGGTAGATTCTCTCAATATTTATTTTACCCTCTGGTTCAGGGCCATTTTACTTGATAATTTCTTGAAAGATGATGTCTAAGCTATTTTTTTAATCATGGCTTTTAGGCTTTCAAATTTTCTCTCCTGGATCTATTTTCCTGGTCAGTTGTTTTTTTCAATGGCATATTTCATATTGTCTGCTATTTTTCAATCCTTTGGTTTTGTTTTATAATTTCCTGATTTTTTATAAAGTCTTTAGCTTCCATATACTCCATTCTAACCTAATTATTTTCTTCAGTGAACTTTTGGACCTCCTTTTCCATTTGGCCAATTCTGCTTTTTAAGGCATTCTTCTCCTCATTGGCTTTTTGGATCCCTTTTCCCATTTGGGTTAGTCTACTTTTCAAGTGTCACCAAAGTAAGATTCTATAGTCTGATTCTTTTTTTGGTTTTTGCTCATTTCCCCAGTCATCTACTTGACTTTTGAGCTCTTTGTCAAGGTTGTTCTCTGCTTTCAGTGGGGGTGGGAGGTGTACTGTCAGATACTTGATTCCTCCCACAATCTGTGGGCCTAGAGCTCCAGAAACAGTGACTGCAGCTGAACCTGCTGCTGCTGTGGGTTCTTCTGCCCCCTCCCCTGAGGCTGGGGCCAGACCACTTCACTCTCCTACACTGGTCCCACAGGCTTTTCCCAATTTTTCCTCTGCATTCTGGGGTCATGAAGTCTGGAAACCACTACAGGTGTAAGAGATTCAATCTCCCCAAAGCCTGCTCAGGTCCCCTCTGTGTGCTCATGGCCTACACTGGACTGTGCTCTCCTCCCAGTATGGTGTAGTAGACACTTTCCAGTGACCTTCCAGGCTGTCTTAGGCTGGAGATTTGCTTCACTCCATCATTCTGTGGGTTCTGGACTTCCAGAATTTGTTCAGAGTCATTTTACAGGTATTTGACTGGGGTTGGGGGGAGAGCTCCAACAAGTCTCTGTTTCTAGTCTGTCATCTTGGCCTTGCGTTGTTGTTGTTGGATAGGAAGTGAAACCTCACAGCTATTTTAATTTGTATTTCTCCAATTATTAGTGATTTAGAGCATTTTCATATAACTATTGGTAGCTTGTATTATTTCATCTGAAAACTGCCTATTTGTATCCTTTGGCTATTTATCAACTGTGAAATGGCTTTTATTCTTATAAATTTAAATCTATTTTCTATATGTCTTAGAAATGAGATCTTATTCGGAGAAACTTCTACAAAGATTTTTTTACTATTTACCTATTTCCCTCCTGATTTTAACTAAAGTAGTTTTGTTTGTGTAAAACCGTCATGATTTTATAATTATTTCAGAATTTTATAATTTAAAATCATCCAATTTGCCTTCTGTGACTCTCTTTATCTCTTGGCTGATCATGAACTCTTCCCTGTCTATAGATCTGATGATTTTCTTGCTCCTCTAATTTGTTATGCTATCACTCTGCATGACCAACTTATCTTTTCCTTCCAATCATATACTTCTCTAATAACATAAGATAATACTAATTCCATTAATAGAGAAGTATTTTAGAAATTCTAACTGCTGTGGTACTGCTCTAGCTACTCCTAGTTCCCAAGGCTGATAATACAGAAGGAATAGAAAAAGCCAAATTCCTATCTATTCTCTCAAGACACCAAAAACAATTGTTTCTAGAAACTAATTTTTAAGAAATGGAAACCAAGGGATATTCAAAGGTCTAATCCCCAAATTATCTGTGTCTGAACAAAGCAACATTTCATGTGCTTATTCACATTTAAAAGTATTCTGGGAACATTAAACAAACTAAAGAAACAAGCAAGGATACAAAACATGAGACCTATCTCACCCAGGAAGACATCCCCCCTCTGATTCCCTGCTTGCCTCTTCACTGCTGTCACAATCCATGCTTAAAGTTGATGATAAAAACCTCCAATACCATTTGAAATGAAACTGCCCTTTCTTTAAGACTGCTATCTTCCTGTTTACAAGAGAGTGAGATAGCAGTGGAAGTGAAGTGTTCTGGTGAAAAGTCAAGCAATTAATTAAGTGTTCTGGTTTAAAAGGTTTCTTCCAGATTGCATGGGGGAAATGAAAGTCAAAGCATGGCATTGAGAAGAGACTTCAAAGTGACTGGGTCAAAAGAAAGGTAAAGCAAGATCCATAGATAACTGAGAACTTGAACCAAGAGCATCATGTTGAAAGTATCTTATTGTTACCTTTTATCACCCAAACACATTCATCAGAATTCCATTCTTCATTTCACCAGTCCAGTCCCTCCCACATGCTCTTTTACACACAAGAGGCAGATATATCCAAATGGATCTAGGACCTCACTGATATGTCTACTTCCTCCATAGATATAGACTGCCACTCATTAATATCTTCTCATCCTATGTAATTATTAGCTATGATGTTCTATAGCTCAACAATAAATGACTTGCCAATAGAACAGAAGTCTTTCTCAGTTTATTATACAATGATTAATTAACAAACAATAATATATTAACAATACAGTAATTAAAACATAATTATATTAAATAAATATAATTAAATGTAGTAATAGGATAATCAATTATTAAGTAATTATACAAAATATTTTATAGAGATGAATGAAGACTACACATTACCTTCATTCATATGACCAGCCCACTTCTTTTTCTAAATATAACATTTTCTGGATGATATCTTTGATACAACATACACCTTTTAAGTCATGGTCAGTTACCTGCTTCTACATACTCCCCTTTGGGTCACCTATCACTATGACTCTTCTGAGATGGTGGTACTCCATGATTCACGGCCATATAGCACCATTAGGTAGGTGAATACTCATGCAAAGATGGACTTCTTGGCATCAAGCAGCTTTGACCCACTGAAAACACTGTATAATTTCCCAAATGCAATTCAGTCCAGTCTTCTCTTCCTATTAAACTCTGGGCTCAAATCATTGTCCCTATGCTAGTGTGTGAATGGTTGAACTCCACGGTTGCTTGTCCAACTATATGTCATCATCTGGGCAATGTTCATTTTTCATCTGCTTAGTTTACTTTTCCAGTGTGAAAGTCTAGGCTGTTTTCTTTTGAATGCCCATGGATCTCACTGAAGATTCCCTGTAGTTTTTTGAGGCTTGATGCAATCATTTAAACCTTGCCAACTCTGCTATTGCTGTGATTGTTCCAACAGCACAAGTCTGAAGTGAAAGGGAATCATTTGTTCAGTAGATCCCCAAAGTGTACTTACCTTCTGGGGAAGTTTAATGAATCTAATGAGCTATTTGATTGATTTATGTTTCCATATTTCTTCAGGGACTTCTAAGAGGCCTTTGCATCTTATATGTTTGCTGTGGTGAATGGAATTAAATTTCTTTCATAGTCGATACTCATATTGTATAATATATGCCAAAGCCAGAGTTAGGAACCCTGTTCCTACATTTGGGAAAGTTAGGCATGAGTCATATGTAAGATTGATTTTGGAAATTCCCCAAAATTAAACTCTAGGGTGCAGGTATGAGCTAAAGAGAAATAACGATCCTTTGGGTCATTCCCTCAGGCTCAAAATGAGTCTGTTTGAGCCCAGATCCTTCCTCAAGGGTGGGGGTGGGTGTTATTCCAAAGGTAACATAATCTAAACATGGCAGATAAGACATACAGAAAACCACAGAACATGGAAAAATTTGGAAATGAAATAAGAGAAATTCAAACCAAGTACTACGGGAGTTCAAAGGAAGAGTGATTCCTTTCTTTGGATGGGGGACATGATCAAAAAGATTCCTTGAAGAAAGTAGCATTTGATTTGAGCCACAAAGGAGAGACATATAGGTTGTTCCCCCCTCACCTTGGAACCCCTAAATCCCATCACAGCTCAGCCTGAGTGCCAACTTCAGCAGGAGGCCTTTCTTGATTCTTCTAGTTGTTACTGCCCCCACTAATATTTCGGGGTTTCCTGTATAAGACACACACAAGTGTGTCCTCTGGAAAAGGTGTTCACAGAATACATAGTAATGGGGAAGTGGAGGCAGTGAAAATTCCATAAGGCAATGGCCTGATGGGTCCCTGAACCTTTCTAGCTCCACCTCATTCTAGCCTGTAATGGCTGACTTTATATAGCACTTTAAAGTTACCAAAGTATTTTCCACACATTATTTCTTTTGAATCTCACAACTCTATGAAGTCAGCAGTTCAAGTATTATTATTACGCCTTTTTTCCAATGGAAAAAACTGATGCTAAACAGGCAAAGCAATTTCCACAAGGCAATGCTGCTAGGAAATGTTCCCTTCTCTAGGTTTTTAGGGGGTGAAGCCAACATGGCAGAGTGAAATCAGGAAGGGACTCACTTGAGCCCTTCTGTAAACCCCTTCAGATACCTCTAAAAAGTGAATCTGAAACATTTTAGAGAGGCAAAATCCACTAGGAGACAGAGTGTGGCAGATTTGCAGCCCAGGACAACCTGAAAGGTTGACAGGAAGGATCTGTTACACCAGGCTTCTGGGGTAGCACAGAGTGTGTGGGCTACACCAGCACAGACTTGGCCACAGTGGAGTAGGACCTTCCCAGGAAGTCTGAATCACCAGAAGAAATGCCAATTCCCAAACCTCTCAGCACAGGAGACTGGTGGAGTTGGGTGAGAGAGAAGTGCAGGGCTCACAGCAGCAACAGCAGCCACTTCTGGGACTATCAGCCCACAGACTAAATGTTTGAAAGTCACCTACTTGAACTTCCAGGAGTTAAGATGGTGCAGTAAATAGTAAGTGCTCTCACCCTGCCTTGCTGATCTTGAAAAACCCATAGAGTATTGCCCCAAGAAAATTCCTGGAATAGTGGAGCCAGCAGAAGGGGTACAACAGATTTTTTTCCTCTCAGAAGGCTAGAGAGATTGACAGGAAGGATCCCTCTTGCTGTGACTTAAGGGGACCAGTGCAGGACTGGAGGTGTCCCAGCAAACCCCATCTGAGCAGACCAGAAAGAGAGCCTGAGCCCCAGGTGGATGGAACAGCTAAGCACCAACACCAAGATCCTAGTTATTCCTTAGCACTGCCAGGGAAATTAAATTAGACGGATATCAGTGCAGACAGGATTGACAAGCCACTGAGTTTTCCCATGCTGTAGTGCAATCCTATGGGAAGAGGAGACCTCCAGTTGCCAGACCACCCCTCCCCATACCTCATTCTACAAGCTTCAGTGTAACCCCATGGAAACTCAGACTTCACCTGACCTTGGCCTTGGTACACAACAGCCAGCTCAGCACCAGGTAAGCTGCAGTATTATACACCTTCTAGTTGAAAAAAATCAGAGGCCACAGCACACAAAGCCAGTAAACAGGACCCTAGCTCCTAGAACAGTAAATGGGGCACAGAGACCCCTATGCCCCAGAAGCAGAGATCCACTTTAAAAGCCAGGAAAAAGGCAATCATCATTGATGAGCAAGAAGCAAATTAGAAAACCAAAGGCCATAGAATCTTATTAAAAGAACAGGGGAAAAGAAAATATGAATTCCAAAGAGGACAGCATTGACACTACACTCACATCTGAAACCTCAAAAGGGAATATGAACTGGTCCCAAGCCCAAGAGCATTCTTGGAAGAGCTCAAGAAGGATTTTGAAAGTGAAATTAGAGGTAGAAGAAAAATGGGCCAATGACTTTAGAAATACAATCAGTCCCTTGAAAAGTAAAATTGGGCAAATGGATAAGCAGGTACAAAACCTAACTGCAAAAAATAACTGCTTAAAAGGAACAAATGGGACAAATGGAAAAAGAGGTACAAAAGCTAACTGAAGAAACAATTAGTTAAAAATTAGAATTGGGCAAGTTGAAGCTAAGAACTCTATGAGGCATCATTAATCACTCAAACAAAATCTAAAGACTGAATAAACAGAAGAAAACATAAAATATCTTATTGGAAAAAGAACTGATCTGAAAAATAGATCCAGGAGAGAAAATCTAAGAATTACTGGCCTACCAGAAAGCCATGATGAAAAAAAAGAGCGTGGACAACATCTTCCAAGAAATTATCAAGAAAAACTGCTCTGAGGTCCTAGATCCAGAAGGCAAAATAGTCATTGAAAGAATCCACCAATCAACTCCTGAAAGAGATTCCAAATTGAAAATTCCAAGTAATATTGTTGCCAAATTCCAGAATTACCAGGTCAAGAGAAAAATACTGCAAGCAGCCAGAAAGAAACAATTCAAATATCAAGGAACTGGAGGGGGGAGATGGGGTGGAGTCAAGATGGCAGAGGAAAAGCAGGGACTTCCCTGAGCACTCCCTGAAAGCTCTCTAAATACCTGTGAAAATGACTCTAAATCAAATATCAAGGAACTACAGTCAGGATCACAGAGGATCTTGCAGCTTCTATATTAAAAGATCAGAGGGATTGGAATATGATATTCTGTACAATCAAGGATCAATTACCCAGGAAAATTGAGCATAATCTTTCAGGCAAGTAGATGGTCACTCAATGAAATAAGAGATTTCTAGACCTTCCTGATGAAAATGCCAGAGTTCAATAGAAAATTTGATCTTCAAATACAAGACTCGAGAGGCATAAAAATGTAAACAGGAAAAAGGTGGCGGGGTGGGGGGAAGAACTTGTAATTCAATATGGGCAAACTATTTACATCCCTATATGAGAGGATGATACTTGTTAATCTTGAGAATTGTATTTTTTATTACAATATTTAAAAGGGATATACATAGACAGAGGGTGTGGATATAAATTAACTGATGTGAAGATGAAAACCTATTTAAGGAGTGTAAATGGAGAAGAGGAAAGGAGGAGGCAGGAAAGGGTAAATTACATCACATGAAGAGGCATAAAAACACATTATGGTGGAGTGAAAGAAGGGAGGGAGATGAGCATTGTTTGAGTTTTACTCATCAGATTTGGTCAAGAGAATAATATACTCAGTTAAGTATAGAAATCTAATTTGCCTTACAAGCAGTAGGAGGGGAAAGGGGAAAGAAAAGGGAAGGGGTGGTTAGAAGGGAGGGAAGAAGCAATAAGGGAAATGGGAAAGAAAAGGGAAGAGAGCTGATAGAAGGGAGGGAAGACTTAGGGAGGCAGTGGTTAAAAGTAAAACTATTTGAGGAGGGGAAGGAAGAAATAAGAGCATACCGGGGTGGGGTGAGGAAAGGAAATAGGATGGAGAGAAAGACACAGATAGTCATCATAACTGTGAATGTGAATGGAATGAACTGTCCCATAAAACAGAGGCAGATAGCAGAATGGATTAAAAATCATAATCCTACAATATGTTGTTTGCAAGAAATACATTTGAAACAGGGGGATACACGCAGGGTAAAGGTAAAAGGCTAGAGTAGAATATATTATGTTTCACCTGAAGTAAAAAAACATAAACAGAAGTTGAAATCCTAATCTCAGACAAAGGAAAAGAAAAAAAAGATCTAATGAAAATAGATAAGGAAGGAAACTATATCTTGCTAAAAGGTGCCATAGACAATGAAGTAACATCATTACTAAACATGTATGCACCAAGTAGTATCACATCCAAATTCTTAGAGGAGATGTTAAGAGAGTTATAGGAAGAAATAGACAGCAAAACTATACTAGTGGGGCACCTCAACCTCCTCTGCCTAAACTTGATAAATCTAACCTCAAAATAAACAAGAAAGAAGTTAAGAAGGTGAATAGAATTCTGGAAAAGATAGTTATGTTAGACCTCTGGAGAAAATTGAATGGGGATAGAAAGGAATATACCTTTTTCTCAGCGGTACATGGCACATACACAAAAATTGACCATGTACTAGGGAATAAAAACCTCACAATCCAGTGCAGAAAGGCAGATAGTGAATGCATCCTTTTCAGATCATGATGCAGTAAAAATTACATGTAATAAAGGGCCATGGAAAGATAGATCAGAAGTTAATTGGAAACTAAATAATATAATCCTATAGAATGAGTGAGTCAAACAACAAATCACAGAAACAATCAATAATTTCATTCAAGAGAATGGCAATAATGAGACAACCTACTAAAATTTATAGGATGCAGCAAAAGCAGTTCTTAGGGGAAATTTTATATCTCTGAATGCCTACATGAATAAAATAGAGAAAGAGGAGATCAATGAAGTGAGCATGTAGCTGAAAAAGTTTGAAAAAGAACAAATTGAAAATCCTCAATCAAATACCAAATTAGAAATACTGAAAACCAAAGGAGAGATTAATAAAATTGAAATTAAGGAAACTATTGAACTCATAAATAAAACAAAGAGTTGGTTTTATGAAAAAAATAATAAAATTGATAAACCTTTGGTCAATTCGATTAAAAAAAAGAAAGAAGGAAATGCTCACCTCTCCTCCTCTACTCTTCTACTCTACAATTCTTTGCCTCATTTACAGCCCAGCTCAAATACCATCTCCTTCATGAAGCCTTTCATGACTATTCAAGTCAATGCTAAACACCCCCTTTTCTGAACTCTTGGAACAATGAATATCTATGCCAACCATATGGCAGTAATCATACATTGCCCCTAATTGTAGCTAATCTTTTATTTATTCATCCTCTCTCCCTAACTATTAGAAATTGTATGAAAGCAGGGACTACATCTTATACCTCTTGGTAGCAACAATACCTAGCATGGGGTTTCAAAAGTATTGCTGCTAACCAAGAATCTACTAATTCTAAAGCCCAGGTAACCAAGATCACATAATTTTAAAACTAAAACTGAAAGGGACCTCAGAGGTTATCTAGTTCAAGTCCCTTATTTTGAAGATGCAGAAACCGAGGCTGAGAGGGGACACATCTTCCTTGAGTTGCACAACTATCTGAGGGCAAAGTCTAGAATCCAGACTTTGTGAATCCAAGTCTAGAGCCCTGTCTGCTACTGCATAACATCCCAATGGTGGCTATGCCATTGGCTACACCATAGAACCAATACAAATGGAGCATCTGAATGGAAGCTTGGGCAAGTGGGACCTATGAAATCACAACATAACACTTGCTGAAATGGTTCAATTTAGGGAACTAGGTATTGATTTGAGAAGAACAAGAAATTGAGGTTAAATGCCACCTGAAGGGGACTTGGAGGAGTAAATCTCCGTTTTGCTATCAGCTCACTCTTAGGGCAGCTTAGGTGCAGTGGATAGAGCACCAGTGCAGGAGTCAGGAGGACCTGAGTTCAAATCTCACCTCAGACACTTGACACTCACTAGCTGTGTGACCTTGGGCAAGTTACTTCACCCCAATTGCCTCATCCTGGGTCATCTCCAGTCTTCCTCATGAATATCTGGTCACTGGATTCAGATGGCTCTGGAGGAGAAGTGAGGCTGGTGACCTGCATAGCCCTCCCTCACTCAAAACAAAATCAAGTGCAAGTCATGTCATTATTTCGCTGATGGCATGGTCTTCTTTGGCAACGAAGGACGAACACATATAAAGTAAGTATGCCACTGTCCTATACTTCACGTCTATTGTACAGGTAAAAATACTCTGAAGTACTAAACAAATTCTTGGTAATAGACCTTTTCATACCTCACCTCTCAATTTATTCTAACTAAAGAAACTCATAAAATATGGATTGAAATGCTTATTCTTTGTTCTAAATGCCTTCAGATTCCATTCCTCCATGTAAATATACTCATCCTCAGGACTTTGTTTTTTCTTGATAAGGTTCTCAATAGCACTTAACCCTGTGCATATGGATATGTGTGGTCAAATCAAATCAAATTAATAAGCATTTATTACTACTATGTGCCAGGCACTGTGCTTGAGGATGCAAAAAAAGGCAAAAACAAGCTCTGCTTTCAAAGAACTGGAAGTCCAAGGGGATTGGCACCCTGCAAATAACTATGTGCACACAAGAGACATGCAGAATAAACTGTAGATGATCAAAGAGGGGAGGCATCAGGAAAGGCTTCTTCTGAAGGTAGAATGCTAGCTGGACTCAGGAGATGCCAATTAGAAGGGTGGGGATTGCAAGCATGAAGAAGGCCAATGGAAACACATGAAGAATAGCAAAGAGACCAGTGCTACTAGCTGCAGAGTATTGGAGGGAAGCCATGTGTAAGAAAACTTGAAAGGTAGGAAAGGACCTGGTTAGAGAGGGATTGAAAAGTGAAGTGGAAGGAGAAAAAGGAGCATTTCTATATCACCTACTATGTGCCAGACACTATGCTAAGCGCTTTTTACAAATATTTTATTTGGTTCTCACAACAACCCTAAGAGATAGGTGCTACTGTTATGTCCATGTTAGAGTTGAGGAAACTTAGGAAAACAAAGGTTAAGTGACTAGTCCATGTTAGAGTTGAGGAAACAGTAAAACAAAGGTTAAGTGACTAGTTCAGGGTCATACAACCAGTAAATGTCTGAGGCCAGATTTAAACTCAGGTATGCCTGACCCTAGGCCCAGCACTCTATCGACTGTGCCACCTAGCTGCCTCTAGTGCCAAATAGGAGAATTTAAATTTGATAAGGGAGGTAATAAGGAGCCAATTGACTTTAGTGAAATATGGGGGGAGGTAGGGTATGCCATAGTCAGAACTGTACTTCTGGAAGAACACTTTTTTTCTGAGTGGAGGATGGACTGAAGTAAAGGAGACTTGAAGCAAGATGAACCAGCAGTCTCTGGCAATAGGCCAGATGTGGGGTGATGAGGGCCTGTACTTGAGTAGGGGCAGTGTCACCTAAGGAGGCAAGGAGAGGAGATCATATAACAGAGGAAAGAAGGGGCAGAAAATGAGAGATGTGTGAACAGAGAATCAACGGGACTTGGAAACAGATTGGATGGATATAGGGAGTTAGAGAGAGAGGGGTGGAAAAATGAACCACATGTTATCATAAACCTAGGTGGTACAGTGGATAGAGTGCAGAGTCAGGAGTCAGGAAGACCTGAGTTCAAATCTGGCTTCAGACACTAGCTCTGTGACCCTGGCCAAATCACTTCACCCTGTTTACCTCAGTTTCCTCCTCTGTAAAATAAGCTAGAGAAGAAAATGGCAAACAGTATCTTTGCCATGAAAACTCCAAAGGGTACCAACGAAGAGTTGGACATGACTGAACAACAATTATAAAGCTGGGTGACTGGGAGGGTGGAAACACTTAATACAATGTGTTTTCAACACAAGAACTTACTGAAAAAAAATTCCCAATGACGATTTTCTAAGGCAAAATGCCTTCCACACTCAGAGAAAGAAATATGGAAGTCATTCACAGAATGTAGCAGATCATGTTTGTGTGTATGTGGGTTTTAGTGT
>CM053775.1:20742332-20756767 GCA_028658325.1 Potorous gilbertii
ATAGTATCTCATCTGTTCCTCACAACCCTGAGAGAAGGTGCTGTTCTATTACTATCCCCAATTTACAGTTAAGAAAACAGCAGCTAATAGAAGTTACATGACTTGCCCAGGGTCACACAGCTAGTAAGTGTCTGAAGTTGCATTTGAACTCAGGTCTTCCTGAATTCAGGCCCAAGGCTTTATCCACAGTACCACTTATCTGTCTCTAGATAGATAAAATAGTTGCTTTTTTATATGAAAACAAATATATTGGAGCATTAGCTTATCATCTGTAGGCTTGCGGCAAACACCCCTTAGTATAACTCCAAAAGTAGCAAGGTCAATAGCAATGATATAAACTTCCTCTATTTCCACATGATTTTGATCTCCTTACTAGGCCTCTACACTGTGAAATCTTTTCATTTTTTTGTAGCCTAGAGATGATGAGGATTATGTAGAGTGACATCTATTAAAAATTGTTCCCAAGTTTTTTAGAAATCAATATCACATCTGGATAATTTTGGATAAGAGATCAGTCTGTGTTAATGCTCCACTTCCAGTATAAGTTATTGATTGAGTACAGAATATTTTAAGATCTATATTTGGAGTATGGGGATCTATTTTCTCTCACTCCATGAAAAATAGAAAAATTCTCATTTATAACTCTAGCCACCAAATGATTGATGTCTTACTATGTATTTATGGTTGCTAAATTTTTACAGTCTGCAGTAGCATGCTCAAACCGTAAACTATAGTTTCTACCAATTCCTTGCATAATATAACAATTTTATAATCCCTGGTGGCAATGACCTCATCCTGAATTATCATTATAAATCCCTCCACTCCCCAAAACAGTTAACAAGTCACTAAGCATTTATTAAGGGCTTACGATATGCTAGGCACTAGGCACTGTGCTCAAGCACTGGGGATATAAAGAGAAGCCAAAAGAAAGCTCCTCAAAGAGTTTACATTCTAAAGGGAGAAGACAGCACAAAAAAGGAAGCGGACAAGTTGGGAGTGGGAGGAAGGTACCCACTTGGGAGGATGGTACTAAAGGATGGAGAGACATAAGCAATGGCAGGAAAAAAAATAAAAGATGACTAGCCTGGGCCCTTCTTTAAAATGAAAGATGTGGGAAGAACTCATCTTGGAAAAGGCAGAGAAGGGGATCACAAAGATGGAATTATAGTCCAGGACAAAAAGGGCACAGTGAAGAAGGAATATTCCTGGATGAGAAGACCATAGGCAGGGAGGAAACTTCCAGGGTGAGATGACAGCTGAAGCACGTCCAAAGAGTCAGAACCAAAGTCTGGAGAGGAATGACAGACCTGGGCCCTTTCCCAAAATGGAGGTTCCTGGAGGAATGCACCAATGGAAGAATAGGGGTGCAGATATGAAGGAATGTTCTAACAAAGATGGGGAACCTGCAGCCTTGAGGCAGCCACATGTGGCCTTCTAGATCCTCAAGTACAGTCCTTTGACTGAATCCAAACTTCAGAAAACAGAGGTGAAATTTAGATTCAGTCAAAAGGCCACAGTTGAGGACCCAGAGTGTCATGTATAACTTTGAGGCCACAAGTTCCCCACCCTTGTTCTAGGGGAGATAGCAGCTGATACACGGTGGTAAATCCACATGAGTCAGTCATGTTTTCAGTGTTTCTTTGGTAACACAGGGTTAGCTGAATTCATGCAAATGTTACTCATGCAGAGCCTCTTCATTCCATTTCTCAGACATATTTATCTATATGATCTATCTGGATACAAGCTATTTTTTGTTATATACCACAAATCTAATGGTATATATATATATATATATATATATATATATATATATATATATATATATATATGTGTGTGTGTGTGTGTGTGTGTGTGTGTGTACACATATATATATATATATATATATATATATGTATATACATGTTAAAAGCCTTTATATCTGCTTGAAGTCATTTTTGTTTGTTCCAAGAGTATTTCTGTAGGTTTCTGACCTATTCATTACAAGCTGTGAGAAGGTTTACTGATCCACTTCCTCATTTTTGGCAAGGAAGTATTTCTTTCTAGAACAGTCTTAGGGTGATGGGCCTTGTAATATATTAGTGTAGTACAGATTTGGGGAGGATAATTTCCAGATTTTATAGTTCCAAAATTGTACATTAAGACTAGTATTTCATGAGTATTCACGGCTTTAAGTGTTCTTCCTATTCAACTTTGATTTCAGGATGCCAATAACTCTCTCGACATATTCATCAGTTTTCTCTTTTATATCTTTACGCTTGCTCTGGCTTGTCTAGAGGGAAAGACTGTATAATAGGTATTACCTTCATTCCTTGGGTTCAATATGAAATCCAGATTCCAACTCAAAGTCTATTCTTTATCTTTCTTCAACTGTCAGCAAATATGTTACATTTGAGTCCAAATAACATTTTTATATAACTGGAAAAAGAGTCCATGAGATGAATAAGCTATTTAGTATCCTTTTCAGGAAAGCCGTAACAGTTTCATTTTATCTGCAGACCTCAGTATTACAATATTGCAATTATTTCCTATAGTTCCTTTATTATAGGGGTCAATTATATGAGCTCTAGTTGGTTTTTTATTTTGAAGTCTGAATTTCCTTTTTTCCTTTCAAACTATTTATTATTTCATTTTTATGAACACTCAGCATCTCTTCCTTTCCCTGTTCTATTGAACTTTGCTTTTAAATAAAAACTAAAACCAACATAAAACATTTGCATGACCCAAGCAAAATAAATTCCCACATTGACCATGTCCACAAATGTAAGTCTCATTCTACATTTTAAGTCCATTATTCTTCTCAAAAGAGGTGGATGGCATGCTTCATCTTCAATTCTTTGAACTTGTATGAATGCCTACATTTCACACATGCTAGGCAGCTCTGATCATCTAAGAAATCACAGAGGCAGAGAAGTGAGGAAGACTTTGAAGAGTTTTCAAAGGTATATTACCCCTTATTTTTATGCCCTTGACTTTAGGCTTAGAGAGTTACTTCAATCAAGGGGAATTATTTGTGGACATTTCAATTTTATAATGCCTGTTCTTCTTAAGTATTAAATCATCAGGGTAAGGATCACTCTGCTTTCTGCCTGACTGACAGAGCTTCAGAGGCTGACGCTACAAGACCGAATTGGGCACTAAACAGTCAGGGAGCTGAGAGATAGAATGGCATAGGAGAATGTATGATATATTTGGGATCAGAGGACTGAAAGACAAATACACTGAGGAGTTTGGAGTAGATGACTTTTAAGGCTCTTTCTCAGCTCTAGCATTCTACGAGTTTATGAATTTTAACTAAATCACTACGCATATCATCTAAGCAAACTGGTGATAGCAAAAAAATGATTAAGCAAAAATAACTAAAATGAGAGAGTTTTAGATGAACCCTAACGTACCTTCCAGCTTTAAATCCTATGATGCAGAAAGAGCCCTGGATTAGAAGTCATATGACCTTGGTTTTGTACATACTCTCTGTGTGACCTTGGACAAGTTACTTCAAGTCTGTTGGTCTCAATTTCCTCAGTGGTACAATGAGAGTGATGAGCCAGAAGACCTCTAGGGTCACTTCCCAGCTCTGAATCTATGATACTATGAATGGTCATAATGGAAAACACCCATGTTGGCTGGTGGCATCTACTGGTGAAGTCTAAAATCAGAGATTAACAGTATTAAACACTGTAAATCCTCAAGCCACATTAAGAGAGCTAAAGTCTATAAAGGGCTAAACTGGCATAAAAGTGTAGCCTTGAATTTTGTACATGACCCATATTAGCTGTATGGTCATGGACAAATCATTTAACATCTCAGTTCCACTGACAACTCTCTAAGATAAGGTGTCTAGCCATGTCAGTGAAAGGAGTTGCCACAATGGGAATTCTCTACTTGAATGAAATCTCAGGTTTTGTAGCAAAAATGTTAAAAACAATAATATATCTACTTAAATTAATTTACTTCTTCAGTGTCATACCAAACTATCAGATAATTATTTTCTAGAGCTAGAAAAAACTAATATCAAAATTCATCTAGAAGAACAAAAGGTCCAGAATATCAAGAGAACTAATGAAAAGAAATGCTACGGAAGGTGGCCCAACCCTACCAGATCTCAAATCATATTACAAAGCAGCAGTCATCAAAGCCACTTGGTACTGGCTAAGAAACAGAGGGGTAGCTCATTGGAATAGGTTAGGTACTCAAGACACAACAGTCAATGAATATAGCAATCTACTGTTTGATAAACCCAAGGACCCAGCTTCTGGGATAAGAACTCACTGTTTGACAAAAATTGCTGGGAAAACTGGATAACATTGTGGCAGAAACTGTGCATAGACCAATGCCTGACCCTATACATAAGAATAAAGTCCAAATGGATACATGTAGGTATAAAGACTGATACCATAAACAAATTAGAGGAGCAAGGAATAGTGTATTTGTCAGATTTTTGGAGAATGGAAAAATTTTTGACCAAACAAGAGATAGAGAACAGCATGAAGTGCAAAATGGATAATTTTGATTACATTAAATTGAAAAGTTTTTTTCACAAACAAACCCAATGCAACCAAGATTAAGAGGGAAGCAGAAAATTGGGAAAGAATTTTTGCAACTGGTGTCTGTGATAAAGGCCTCATTTCTAAAATATATAGAGAACGGAGTCAAATGTACAAGAACACAAGTCATTCTCCAATTGATAAAGGTCAAAGGATATGAACAGAGAATTTTCAGAGGAAGAAATTAAAGCTATCTATAGTCATATGAAAAAATGCTCTAAATCCCTATTGATTAGAGATATGCAAGTCAAAACAATTCTGAGATGCCACATCACACCTATTGGATTGGCTAACATGACAAAAACAGGAAGATGATAAACGTTGTAGAAGAGGTGAGAGGGTTGGAACACTAATTCATTGTTGGTGGAGCTATGAGCTGATCCAGCTATTCTGGAGAGCAATCTGGAACTATGCCCAAAGGGCTACAAAAATGTGCATACCCTTTGATCCAGTAATATTGCTTCTAGGACCGTATCCTCAAGAGATCAAAAAAAATGGGAAAGGGTCTCATACGGACAAAAATATTTATAGCAGCTTTTTCTGTGGTTACCAGGAACTGGAAATCAAGGGGATGTCCACCCACTGGGGAATGGCTAAACAAGTTCTGGTATATGAATGTAACGGACTACTATTGTGCTATAAGAAATGATGAGCAGGAAGACTTCAGAGAGACCTAGAAGGACTTATATGAACTGATGCTGAGTGAAAGTTGCAGAACCAGGAGAACTTTGTCCACAGCAACAACCACAGTATGTCAGGAATTTTTCTGGTAGACTTAGTACTTCATTGAAATGCATGGACTTAGAAAATTTCCAATGGACTCAAGGCAAAATGCCTTCCACATCCAGAGAATGAACCTTGGAATTGGATCACAAATAGAAACAGATCATTTTCTTTTGTATTATATTTTGGATTTTTTATGGTTTCTCCCATTCACTTTAATTCTTCTATGCTACATGCATCTGATAGAAACGTATATGTAGAACCTATATAAGATGGCTTGCCATCTCAGGAAGGGAGTGGGGAGGGAGTGGAAAAAAATCTAAGATAATATGGAAGTGATTGTTGAACACTGAAAGCAAATAAAATAATTCAATTTTTAAAAAAAGAAATGATGAACAGGAAGACTTCAGAGAGGCCTGGAAGGACTTTTATGAACTGATTGATGCTGAGTAAAAGGAGTAGAACCAGGAGAATTTTGTACACAGTAACAATCACAGTGTGTGAGGAACTTTTCTGATAGGATTAACTCTTCACAGAGATGCAAGGACCTAAGAGATTCCCAATGAACTTTTGAGGCAAAATACCTTCCACATCCAGAGAAAGAACTATGGAATTGGATCACAGAAAGAAGCAGACCATTTTTTCTTGTGTTATGTTATATTATGTTTGTTTTGTTTTATGGTTTCTCCCATTCATTTTAATTCTTCTATGCAACATGACTAAGGTAAAAATGTATTTAATAAGAATGTATGTGTAGAACCTATATAAGATTGCACACCATCTTGGGAAGGGAGGGGGAAAAATCTAAGACATATGGAAGAGAATGTAAAAAACTGAAAATAAATAAATTAATTAGTTTTTAAAAAAACAATAATATATGAGCAGTTATTATTGATTTGTATGGTTCACTAAGTGAAGAAAAATTCAAATGGTATAAGGAGGACATGGAAGCAGCAAAAAGGAGATTTCAAGGTCATCAAAGTGCATCAAAAGCACCCCAATACAACCTTAGCATGCTACTGGCTACCATCTCCCTTGTAAAATATTCATCTCGTCTGATGGGAGATTTTTCCCCCTCTCTTTGAAAATATATCTCCAATTTCAGAAAGTAAGTCAATGAGAAATAAGGATTTATTTTACATAAAACATTTAAATGATTTTGTTGCTGTGTATCCTAAAATACAGAATTAGTATAGCGCTCTGGGAGAAGAATGTGTAACGTATCCTTTGCTGACCAAAGAAAAGTAGAATCTGATATCTTTAATTGACACTTAGTATTGTTAACAGGAATTGCAAGTCAAAGAATTTCATAGCTTTATAGTCAAAACATCAAAGACGTCATAACCCATTATTAATCCTGTGGTCAGCTGGTAATAATTTACAAAGTCTTAAGTAGGGCTGGGCAAGTGGACTTTATACTGAGGCAGTGAAATGGGAATAAAGTGCTTTATAATTTACAAAGTACTTTACAGATATAGTTTCATTTTATCCTCACAGAAATCCTGGAAAAGAGGTGCCACTGTTGCTCCCAGTTTGCAGATGAGGAAAAACTGAGGCAGAGGTTAACTGATGCCCAAGATCACATAGAAGCATTCCTAAGTGCCTGAGGTGGGATTTGAACTGTAACCCTTCTGACTCCAGGTCCAGTGCTCCTTAAGTGCAACATCCAAGTTGAGGTCCAATGCTATCTACTACGCCACCTAGCTGACATTTGCACTTAGTACCTAGTCAGTAAAAAGTAGTTAAAAATAAGAAGCTCTAAGATTGCAGCCTTTTCCTTCTCCTTAAGCATCAGGTCGTGCTAGGTATAGCTCCTTTTCACAAAGAATTGTGATCTGAAATCTAAAGTGTCTCCCTGAAATCTCCTTACCTCCTCTCCAGAAATAAATTTGTTTCAACAAGTTAATTTGAAGAAGCTTTCATGCTAATTGCCCCAATCCCCAGAATTGCTAGGCATTGCTCTGACGATCTGGAAAGTATCAGCACCATTTTAACAGATGGTCAAGATAACTCATAATTGTTGGGAAACTTGGTTACCTGGATGGAAACTTTTTTTTGAAGAAAAATTAGACTCTTTGAACAATATTCCACATATCTTAGCTGAATTTCAACCAAAAGGAACAACACATCTGCACTGACATTTCTGTCCTCAATCTGACTGATTTATTAGGATTACTTATCAGAACTCATTAGTGATTCAGTACCTCAAAAGCAGAAGTTAAGTGACTTGCTCAAGGTTTTATTTTACAAACTCATTTCAAATCTGCTACCAAAAAGGAAACACACAGTTTATGACTTTGTCAGGCTCCAATGTAGTCTGACTGTGTTAACATACTATCCCTTATACAAACTGTTCAGTTCAGAACATGAATGTTAAAATACAGGCACAATCTAATCTGTGGATTGTTGGTGAATATTTCCAATTGAGTGATGTCTGTGTGTCTCTCTGTCTCTATGTAATTATATATACATATATATATATATATATATATATATATAAAATAGAAAATTCACACATACACACACACACACACACACACACACACTGATTTGATGTGTGATTTCATTGGTACGGGAAATTTTTAAAAAATCAAAAGTTCTTCCACTAATGCACACAGCCAACTCCTCCACAACTTTGCAAAATGCCTTGGGCACACAAAGGTTAAATGTCTTGCTGAAAGATGCAACTTAAGCCCAGATCTTTCTAAAACTCTATCCACTAAATTTTCTCTTCCTCCCTCTCATAGATGTGAATGTATGGCTACAGGCCCAATTTCCTCATTATGATATTTAAGGAATTGTTTAGAAGAGAAGGCAGCGGGAGTCAATAAAAAAGAGCACTGAATTTGGAGTCCTGGGACTTGACTTAAAACCCCACCTTGATCACTGACTTTAGTACCTTGAGCAAATCACTTAACTTCTGCTTTCTACTTAGCCCTTTGCTTTCTATTCAGTAAAATATAGTTAGATATGGGCCTGTACAGTGTATTAGATTTATGTTTAATAAGTATTTGCTACCTTGCAAATGTTTGAAAACTTACTTAAATCACCTGAAACAGACGTCAGTGATGAACTTTTGAGCTAGAAGGGACCTTGGAGACAATCTAGCCTAACTCTTTGATTTTAACATGAAGAAGTTGGGGATGAGAAAGGGAGGATGGAATTTGCCTAACGTTACATAGATGGTGTCTGAGCTGGGGTTTTTTGAATGCAAGTTCTTTGACTCCTAAACAGTAATCAATAATCTGAAACATTCTGTATGTGTATGGCCCATCTCGACTCCACCTAGCTCTATATTCTAGTTGTAGGAGCCCTAAACTAGGTGAGCTCAGAACCCCAAAGTAATTCTCTAAAAGCCACGTTGACAGACAAAGATGTAGGGATCATGGAATGTAGAGTCAACTGTCCCTTTACAAATGAACTGCCTACAAGCTATCTTTAAGTAGGGAACTCCCATGAATACATTTAAAATGTCTTCCCAGAAGACAGGTGGTATGTAGCTTTTCAGAAGGAGGACACCTGTTTTGTAAGAAGGGCCTACAAGTACAAACCACTAATGAGACTGTTCAAGTTTTTGTGAAAACATTATTTTTGCTCTGTGCAGAGGTAGCTGGGGAGTACAAGGAACTCTTCATTCTTCTCCTCCCATTAAATGTCATTTGCTTTTCTAGAACACTTGGGGATATATTAAGGTAAAGTCTGGTTGAAAATATGAAACTGTTCTATTATCCCTTTGCCACAGCATCTAGAAAGCAAAAAGATTAGGGGACCAATAAGGGACATGATGTGTCTCAGTTGTTCCTCAGCTACTCTGTCCTTCCAGAACAAAGGGGTCCAATAGGCCCAGAACCAGGACAGAAATACATGTTTAGCAGACACAGTCAGATGAAGCCATGTGCAGGGAGCTCTTAGTTCATACCTTGTCAGGTTTTGAGATGTCCAGGTAATTACTGGTTCAAGAAAATGACAAGTTAAATGATTAGAAGAAACAACCGAGACTTTTTTTTCCTCTCTATATTTCCTATTTTGTTTTCAGTTCCACTTTCTTTCTTTGAAGCAAATTTTCTAAAACCACAGGATCATAAATTTAAAGGCAGAAGGAATCTTAAATTTATTCTAATCTTTGTTCTTGCTACTAGGCAATAAGAAATACAGGTAATGGGGAATAGAAAGTTATCTGGCCCTACAGGACAAAAGAGAAGATGGGGACAAGAGAAGGGAGGGATGATAGAAGAGAGGGCAGATTGGTGATAGGGGAAATTAGAATGCTCAGTGTACTGGGGTGGGGGGAGGGGACAAATGGGGAGAAAATTTTGGAACCCCAAATCTTGTGAAAATGAATGTAAAAAGTTAAATAAATAAATTTATATTAAAAAAAATTTATTCTAATCTGCTCTACCTCCTCCATTTAGTTGATGGAAAACTGAGGTTCACAGAGCAGAAGGTACTTCTCTTGACCTTGGTTTCCTCATTTGTAAAAAGAGGAGTCCTAACTGGGGGAGTGATTTTTACTGAAAAAGCTGGAGAATTGGCATACTGCAAAGTTCTGTCAAGGGGCCTAGTGACTGTTAACTGAGAATGATGTGCCCCAGTGTGAAACAGAACTTTGCAGGCCAAGTCCTAATGATGGCTTTATGTACAGCAAGCTTAAAGCCAACGATGGGATTGCTGCTGTCACATTTCTCGTCCTCTGTTTCAATCAAATTGCATTCCTGTCCAGTGTATAGGAATATACTATGCAGGGATGGAGTTTTTTTTCCTTCCTCCTCAGGAGTCATTACCAAAATTTCTCAGCTATCTTTCCTGGCAGTTTTCAAGTTGGAGGTGATCAATGCCCATCATCCGACAGTAGAACAAAGGTTGTTCCATAGTAGTTGCCCCCTAATGATACTATTTTAAAAAATGGAATCTTATTCCTTATACTTGAGCTGGGAGGCTCAGTCAGGATAATGAAGGTGAGGTACTTTCTAATAATGGCACAGAGTAGAGTGAGGAAGGTGTGAGTTCAAATTCCACCTCAGATGCTTAGTAGTTAGAAGACCCTAGGAGAATCACGTGGCCTTTTTAAGCTTTACTTTCCTTATCTGTTAATTCAAGGATACTTACAATAGCACAAAGTTCTCAAGGCTTCTGTCAAAATTAAATGAGTAAGGTTTAGAAATTGGTCATGAATTTTTGTGTGAGTTAAAAAAAGTAAATACACACTAAGAGAGTTAGTAGCACATGTGAAACAGGAGGGATAATATCAAGGGAGAGGTCCAGAAATTCACATATGACAATACCCAGGAACAGTATTACTGACACTCATGGTCAAAGCTATACAAATACATAGGATATAAATAATGAATTGAACTATGTGTGTGTGTGTGTGTGTGTGTGTGTGTGTGTGTATATATATATATATATATATATATATATATATATGTATATATATTTCCCTTTTAAAATTGACCTTTTTATTGTTTTTATTTTCCCTTATCTTCCAAAGTGTAAATATGTCCTTAATTTCTGTATCCCAAGAAGCCCTGCCTACTTTACTAGCAACAGGACATACAGGTTAGTACAGGCAGGAGAGAGCATCTAGATTAATACTGGCATGTGCCTCCTACTAAAAAAAAAAATTAGCCATTCTCACTTTCAGCCCAGATGCTCACTTTCTTTTTCCCCCAAATTTATTATTTGTTTTCAGTTTTCAAGATAACTAGATATGCTAATAAAGCAAACTGATACAAGTTTGTAGGTATCATTAAGTCTTAGAAAGTTAGGATTCTTGGAAAGATTATCTAAATGGAAGCATGTACCCTACTTAAAATGAACAGATTAGATATAGTTGAGTTAATTATCAAGAGAAACTATTGTCAGTGAAAAACATTTGGGTAAGTCAGTGAAAACCAGAACATAACATAACATTATTCAATATTATCCAATATAGTAATACATTCTAGATAGTATATATGTATATGTATACATATATGTATATATGTATGTATATTTATTTCCAGATAGATAATCTTGGATATTCCTTCCAGTTCAAATAATTCAAAAGAAAGAATTTAAGGTAGTGGTGATATAGTGAAATGAAAAGTGAATTAGGAGTCAAGAACCCAGGGTTCTACTTTCAGGTCTGACACACAGACACACAGAGTGACCTTAGACAAGTGGTATGTTTCCTGAAAGCCTCAGATTCCCCAAATACAAAGTGCAAAGTTTAGACCAAATAATCTCTAAGGTCCCTGCTACCTCTCTCAGCCTGTGAACTTCTATAAAGCTGATTATTCAGAACAGCTGAAGTCACCCTCAGCTGGGTAATATTAATATTAGCTGGCAATATGTGGCTAATGTTAAATCTTCCAAAAATTCATCACTGTTGGTGTGTTTTGTCACTGAGAATTTGATATGGAAATGTCTGTAACTTCTATTCCTTTCCAGCATTCATTTAGTGGTACCAATGCTGTGAATAATTGCTTGTTCTTCAGAGATATAACATTAGCCAAACCTTTTCCAAGGACTTTTAAAAATTTATTACTAGCTATTGATGTTGACTGGTGTGTGGATTTTTAGTTGTTATATAGTAAACTTCTTAAAATTTTGACTGGATTGCAGACATGAAGAACAGGAAAATACAGTTTGAGGGGGGAAACCTATTGGCTTCACTCTCTTCAGAACAGACATAAAATTGTGCAATTGGTTGGGTTTTCCTCCCTACAGAGTTAGTCGGCTCATCCTATCAGGATACTATTACAAGAACTAATTTTCCCTTAAAGAATCCTGACTGTTCTTCACTTTCAGAAAAAAAAATAACTACAATGGGTTAGCTTTTTGTGTGGTTATTTGACATTCCCCAAATCCCAAGTCATTCTGCTGCCCCAAATTCTCCAAACCTATTCCTTTAAATACTTAAAAGGGAGGACTGCCCACAATAGCTGTCAACAGAGTAGATGGAGCACTTTATAAATCTTGACTCCAAATGGTGATGTGGCAGTTACAACTTTGAATAAAGAAGGTTAGGTGAAGGCTTACAGGCCCCAGTTATTCTGAATGCAAGGGCTAAGTCAACTCTGGGGCTAGATGCCGAGTGATGCAGCAACTCTGAGAGCATAACAGGACACTCAGGACTTAGCCCCATAGGATTACATTAGTGAAGAAATCCAAATTATCTCTCCTCTGTCTTTGAAGTAGGGAGATGCCATAAAATCCTACATGCTGAAATATCAACTGAAATTATATATTTGGGTGTTTCCTTGATGTCCTATATTTTGAAATTTGAATATCCTAAACTGGTACGAGGCGAGGGTTGGGGGGGAGGGCAATAGAGGATGCAACTGTACAGTAAACTCAAGAGTGACATCTTTCATTTTCTACTTTCACAACTATTTTCTTTGGAAGTTGAAGAGAAAATAAATTTCTAACATAGCCTTTTCATACTAAGTGTAGAGGAAGGGTTTGTCTGAAAGGCAATGAAGAAAAAAATAGAATGTGATGAGCCTTTCTGAAACAGTGTCTAAGTTAACTTAAAATAGTGACATATATTAATTTGTCATTTCTGCTCTTTGGGAGACCATGTGGTATATAGTAGGCAGTAATGCCAGGCTGGTAAGGGGTGAGTTTAGAGGGCTGCAGAGATTAAGCTTCTAGTCTCTGCTCTGCTACTAATCTTCTGGGGGACTTTAAGCCTCATTGTCTTCATATGTAAAGCTAATGGATTGAACTTGATTGTCTTGGAGCTCCCTTCTAGCAATAAGATTACATGAGTCTATCTAAGCATGTTGGGATTCTTGATGAAATGATGCAAGTGAGGTTGCCCAATTCCAATTCTTCAAGCTTCAGCAGCCCAGCTCAGACAGCAGGATCACCTTTTCTTCTGCTTTGTCACACAACTTTCAGGGGAATCTGAGTGTGTCACTTTTGAAACTTCAGACTAGGACATCTATACAAGCAGAGATGCAAAACAGAGTGTCCCTTCCCTGCTCCAGATAGGTGTGTGACTTCTTACACAGCACCTGAAGGATGCTTATGTAGCTTTGCCACAACAGTTAGGAAGATGTAGAGGAGCAAATATTTTTCTAGAGGAATTTAACTAGAAAGAAAAAACAGGGCTGGAATGAGCTGTTAAGAATTAGGGGGAAAAGAAAAGAAAAATATCAATCCCTACCATTTAAGTGAGCATAATCTAAAATAGTCATAGACTGAAAAAGATACAGTTGGAAGTCACTTTATGAAGTTTCACAATACGCATATGAACTGAGACAAGGGCACCTTTGTCTTTGATTCCAGCATTAGAACAAGTCTTACTTATCCCCGTAAGAGTGAAGTCATAGATACACTGGCTCAAGAGGTCAAAGGACCTGGCTTAAAAATACTGGCTTAATTACTGACTACAAATGTGACTTTGGGAAAGGCATTTTCCTTGTCTGGGCCTTGGTTTCCTTACCTATAAAATGAGGAGATTAAATCAGATGACCACAAATGGTACTTCCTGTCTCAAAATCTTATTTTTAGAATTAAAGAGGGAACTTTTAAAATCATGGTGTGATATGCTCTTACACTCCCTAATAGCTCATTCATAGACCAGATTACTGATAATTTAAATACAGTGACCAACTTGCGCAAATTTGTATGCAGTCGTTTTTCAGTTGTATCCAACTCTTTGTGACCCTATCTGGGTTTTCTTAGAAGAGATACTGGAGTGGTTTGCCATTTCTTTCTCCAGTTCATTTCATAGATGAGGAAACTGAGGCAAACAGAGTGAAGTGATTTGTCCAAGGTCACACAGTTAGTTAGTGTCTGAGGCCAGATTGTGATTCAGGAAGACAAATCTTTCTGACTCCAGGTCTGGCACTCTATCCTCTGTGCCACCTAACTGACCTTGTGCAAGTTTATAGGCCTCCAAATCACTTCATCTTCTGGGCTTCCAATTTTTGAGACTTTCCAACAATTGGTTTGAAGATATGGATGTGTGCATATATCTATCCAGGCAAGTGACTTAACATTTTCACTTAAAAAGCAAATAAATCATAATGTATCTGAGACAACCCTCATCTGTGTCCCTTCTTGTATTAACTTCCAAAAAGATATGTGACCTTAAATATCATACCATTAAAAAACAGAAGAGAAGTAGATCATGTGCCTCTCACAGTTAAAGGTAGAAGATGGATCCTTAACCACACAAGA
>CM053775.1:20756867-20767952 GCA_028658325.1 Potorous gilbertii
AATATATACACATATATGTATATATGTGTATATATATATATATATGAAAACAAAAGCTATTTTCCAATATGTAAATGATCAAAGGTCATGAACAAACAGTCCTCAAAACAGGAATTGCAAACTATTCATACATACAAGAATGTTCCAAATCACTAATAGTAAAAGAAATGAAAATCAAAATAATCTGAGGTTTTACCTCATACCAGCAAATGAACAATGACAAAAAATGAGAATACTCAATTTTTGGAGGGTTGTGAGACAATAGTATACTAGTACATTGTTGGTAGTATTGTGAATCAGTATAACCATTTTACCAAAGAAATGTAAATTGTGTAAATGAAATGATTAAAATATTCTCACATTTTGACCAAAAGATTCCACTACGAATACTCCAATGAGGTCATTGAAAAGAAGAAAGCCCCCACATGCACCAAAATATTTATAGAAGTACTTTTTATGACAGCAAAGAAAGAGAAACAAAGGGGATGCTAATTGACTGGGAAAATGCTTAACAAATTATGGTACATGAATGTATTAGAATATTACTGTATGAGAAGAAACAACAAAATATGATGAATACAGAGACAAATGGAAAGATTTACAGGCTCTGCTGCAGAGTGAAATAAGTATAGCTAAGAAAACAATAAACACAGTCATTACAACAAAATGAATAGAAAGAATAACTATAACACAACCAAAAGTGAGTGTTCCAAAATTACAAAAAATAAAAATGGCTCCAAAGAAGAGATTGGGAAGACACTGAGACCACAACTGGGAAGTCCACTGATGTGATGTAGTACATATATTTTCATATTTTTCAATGTATTGATCAGCTACACTGATTTTTTTCCTTTTCCTTTTTAAAAAAAATATGTGTTATATAAGATAGTTCTCTGGAAAGAGGAAGGGGCAAAGATATTGGGAAAAAAATCTGTTGATGTAAAAAAAAAGATGGATACAATTTGTAAAAAAAGAAAAAAGGAGTATGGATATATATTAAATTGTCATTAAATGTTTCTCCATTTCTTTCTAATTATGATTCATAGACCTATCAATCTCCCTTGAGCCCCATAGATTTCCTAGATAGAATGAGGTACTATATGCTCCCTCAAATTGAATTCTAGAAGCAATTCAAAGCTTTAATCTCATCCCTGACAAAAGGTAATCTTACTCTGGAAGGTCACATGACTTTTGCAGTCCTACTTCAGCAAAGGGCCAGAGAGGAACTAACAAAAAAAAATGCAAGCTCCCAGCTTTGACACAATAACAAATGCTATCAAGATGTTTTTTTTACTAATATGTGAACAAGATGCATTTCTGTCAAGAGCCTGGATTTTTTTCCTTCTGTGGAAACCCAATCAGGGTTGTTGATACTGATCTTTCTAAGCCTGAACAAGACTTGACACACAACCACTGTAAGATGTAAAGCAGCAGTTGTACACAGAATGCCTTTTGAAAGAGCTGGATGTGCATTTTAAGTCTGCCTCCCAGTGGATGCAGCTCTAGAACACACCTTTCACTTGGACACTGGGCAAATCAAAATGCCCTAGGAGTCTGTTCCATAAACAGGAAGCTGCGGCAGTTTTCCCTCAAAGCCCTTCTCAACACTATAAATACAATGTGGAACAGTTTCAATAAAAATCCCATCCCTCACTATGAAATGGTCAGCTATCACTCTAAATGGACAGCCGAGAAGACACACATGCAGATCTGTACCAAATGCAAATAAGTTCACGAACACTCTCAACAGTTTTCTTTGACAAATCCAGATTGGAACACAGTTTGTAATGCACCTGCAGTCAATGGAGAAGCAGCAAGGGTTTCAAGTCCAACGCAGACAACCAATGTTTCCTCTTGTCAGAGAGACAGGTGGCCAGCAAATAACAGTCACAGTTGGGCTACTTTGCATGGGGTGCTTTATTTGGAGCACATATTAAAAGAACAATGGGGGAGGCTGTGACAGCCTCCAGCCTGGCTCCATCTCATTTGGGGCTAGAAGACACCAGCAGAGCACATGCCCTTTTCAAACACCAGTAGCAATGGGCCAGGTACTGACTCACAAAGGAAGTTTTGAAAAATAAGAGGGTGAAAAACCTCTGGAAGAGGTTTAGTATTGATATTTAAGTCTCCCTCCAGTCAAGTTTATCATGACCTGACATCAGTATAAGATTAACAGGAGAGCTGATGCAACTGCTAAGAAAGGTGACTTATTCAGAGAGAGCATGATGCATCTTGCTGCTATACAGTTAGGGTTTCACTGATGCAATGGCTTACCGACCTCAGGCCCTGTCCTGTCCCACCTCCCATAGTGTCCTTCTACAATGTCTATTGTTGGAAATTAAAACCATTTTTAAGGTTCTCAATCCAGGAAGGACAGTGATGTCCTCTATTCATTTTTCCGTTGGCACTAAGCTGGTCATCCTCTCATTCCACACACAAAAAAGAGGTCATTTGCATATAAACCCAAATCTGCTTTAAGGTGCTCATATGCAATTCTGATTTGTTTCGATTAGGAACTCCATCAGATCATTTAGTCTTCCCCTGTTTGGAGAATCATCCAAAATTCTAGGAGATACACACATTAGTTTTATTTTATGTAATTTTGATAGTCACTCCTTATTTCTTTAAATGCAATTGAATTTCAGTATCTATAAATTTGTATTGATGAAGGGAAATAAAAAGTATTTTAAATAATCCAAATAATTTCCATCAGAAATTGATATAGACCATCTGAATTATTTAAAAGTTTTTGATGAAAGTAGCAGTTTTCTGTTTAACTATGAAATCATTCTGTGTTTTAGCAAAAGCGCCTAGTATTTACTATTTAAATGTTCTATCTATCTATCGAACTATGGAGCTATCTATTGAACTCTCTATCTTTAGGCCTCATTCGAATAACGAATCTAAGCCCTATTGTGGCAGGCATAATCAATCTCTCCCCTTTAGGAAGCAATGGGAAAAAGAAAAGTCTGGCCATGCGCTTCTTACAGCTTCTCTTTGCTCTCCTCTAGTCACTGACCTCCACATTCCCCCACTACTATCAAGGAATTCCCTTTTTTTTCTTAAGTCAGCCAAACAAATATGGGAGAGGAGCAAATCAGAAAGCTCCCATGCAAAGATGACTTCAAATGCTTAAAAGACCATGCACGAGATAAAAGCTATATTGACCAGCTCTACCAATTTCTCCTGTATTTTTCTGCCTCTATATTCTTTTCCATCAAAAAAAATAATAGTGCCTTTTCAAGGGCATTGCTTCAGTGATCACTGGACAAATTGTCAGAATTGCTTTCTAATCTTAATGACAAATAAATTACTGAGTTTGGGTGAGGGAGTATATTGGAAAAATACCTGCTATGGGGCAGCTAAAATCAACCCAAAAGAAAATCCCCCTGATGCCTCTTCTTACAGAGACAGGCCAATTAGAAAGCAAGACTCAGAGAGGCTTCATTTCTAAAGTCACTGCCCAACCGTGTGACAGTAGAGTTTATTTCCATTCCAAGATCCTCTCTTCCATTTCCTGTTCAGCTCAAAATGAGAACAACTAGTCTACAAATGCCTTCTACCTTTGAAGAAGCAAATGGACATATCTGATAAATGAGGGAAGTGCTCAGCCATAAAGACAGACAAGTGACTAGATCAGAGCAACCTACTCAAACCCACTAATGGAAGAAGTGGAAGGTACAGGGCAACCGAGTGGTACTCAAAGGGGTTGGGCATCTCCTTGAAGTGGTCTGCCTTGCATTCTGTAGAACTAAACTCAGATTAGCTTGGCATTGGGGTTTGTTTACTCTTTGCAATATAGGGCTTTCAGATTTAAGAAGAAGAGAAGGGTTTAAGGGGTTTATTTTTTAAAAGGCACAAAAAGCTTCTCGAACATCAAATGGCCTTTACTAGACAACATTTTGATGGGTTAAGTGTAAATGAATCAAAAACATATGGATTACATTCCACTCCAAATGCAGAGGGGTCTCCAAATTAAAAGGGAAAAAGTGCTTGAGGGCAATATGCATTTGGGGTTTTCCTCAATCCAAAACTTTTAAAAGAAAAGTTCTTGTAGCCCTGAAGCAGCCCCAGAATGAAGCTGGATTTATCCATCTTGAATGTGATGAATTTTATAAGTTTTGTAAATGTTGTGGAGTTAATATCCTCTCTTTGAAGCTTCAGATGCAAACTGGGTTTTATAGTTTTTCTTTTTCTTTAAAAACATATGCATAAGGGGCAGCTGGCATTAATTTTTTTTCTTTATAAAGGAGAGGGGGTATATGAAATACAAATCGCTGGTATCCTTGAACAAAACAGCCCCAAACAAGCAAAAAAGAGCAGGAGAGGAATCCAGGATGTGTGTACATGTGTTAGGGAGCGTAGGGGGTTACTAACCCAGGCAACCAGGACCATATTCTTTAGAACCCTGAAGAAACAGCAGCGAAAGTCGGCAGTAAGTTTTCTTATGCAATCAGATGGACATTATTCCCAACTTTACTTATCATGGTTGTATATTATAACGGTCTAACATCATTACATGATAGCACATAGCACAGTATGTGGACATGACAAGTAGTATTAAACATCAATTCTTGGGATTTTAAGCATCCTCTCTGACTTTTCTAATGTGGTTTCCTTTTTTGGACTTGCTATATATATAGCTTTTTATTTTGTCCAGAGTTATCAAAGTCAAGTGGAGGAAGTTTGTTGCAAGCCAAGTATAAGTTGTTGCAAGGTACTTCTCTAAAAGGGTATATATAAACTGTTATTTACTGTTTCAAGGTTGAGAATCCAGAATATCAAAGCATTTGGTTTTTGTTTACAAAATGCACAAAAAGCAGGTTGGCAAATAAAAGATGTATTTATATTCTCCATTAGGAAAATCTGAACATTTCTTACCTAATCCAGTCATCCAACAATCATTTACTAAGCACTTATTCTGTGTCAGGTACTGTGTTACCTAGAGAAGAAGTATGAGTGACTTCTGTAACAAGAATGTCAAAAACCAAAGCAGATCCTTGCACCAATCCAAGAAAATGAGAACTGGGGTTACACTAAGGGAAGCTGGGATCTGCAAATGTCAAATGGCACATGTCAGTTACCATTATCTCTGAGAAGCCACCACTTCCAACTCAGCAGCGGCAGCTGGCATCTAAACATCACCTGCAGTAAAGAGAGAAGTTATCCCCATGGACAAAGAGCAAACATTTCCCTTTCATATCACAAGTCAATAAAACATTAGCCCCTGATTGAAAGAGAGTCTAGAAAATATGGGATTTTAAGGGTTGGTCCAAAAAGTCATTCATTCATTCATGGCTATGACTATCAATCATTTCAACCAACAAGTATTTATTAAACACTTACTATGTACTTGGCAGCTTGTTGATCACTAAGAATATAAAGGCAAATGCAAGCCCTATCCTGAAGGAAGAAAGCAAACAAGGGTCTACTTAAGGTGTATATGAAGTGCTTACTAGGTGCCAGACTCTGGGTTAAGCACTTTATAAACATCTCATTTGATCCTTCATCTGCCTCCTAAGAAAGGGTCCTGATTCTATTTGCTGAGATCAAATGATAAAGTGTATTAAGACATTTTGTGATCCATAAAGTTCTACATCAGTGCAAGCAATCGTTATCGGATCCCACATGAACAACCGAGGTAATGACAGGAGTCAAGTAAATATCCTTCAACATGATTCAATACACTCTAGTGTTGACTCCAAGGAGCTACCCTAATTCTTTTCTGGATAAAGCACAGACAAATAATGGTCTATCACTGACTAATGTTGACTATGGATGGGAACCTTGTGGTAGTGTACATTATATTGTAACATAATAGTCAGGGGCCATATTTTGACTCCACTTCCACCCATGCAAGAGGAGGGAATAATGAGTAACAGATGCTTTTAAAAAATTAGGTCAGGGTCAGCTCAACCTAGTTTCCTGCCAGTCATTCAAAAAGGCAGATGCCCAGTGCCATGCTTGCAGCCTCTGGCTGGGAATCCAAGCTCCTGCAGGGCACTGGCATTGCAAATGGCATGTTATGGCCATTTACTGATGTTTCCCTGGTGTCAATCTCAACTCCTCTAAGCTATGGCAACATAAACATGACGGAGCAGATTGGAAGAGATCTCTCAATGATTCAGAGTATAACCGCGAATCCAATTCATCGTTTGCCATTTGTGTCCATAGTGAATGAACACTCTACCTGGGCCTTTGTTTCAGTAAAGAAAAAGGTTTTTGTGAATGTTGAGAACAGTTTGTGTTTGTAAAAAAAATTAACTATCGTTGTATGGGGCCAGCACCAATCTCATTCTCCAAGACTATAGTAAAAAGAAATATCTGGCTAGTACCTAATGGCTAGTACACCATGCTAGCATCTGTCAAGAATCCTATCACCTTGATAAGTAGGATGACTCTGTAGGGAACTTCTTATTCCTTAGTCCAGGGCACTAGGAGGGTTGGAGAAATACTTTAGACCTTTTCCTCCCTCAGTCCACCTAACAGTCCAGATTTTCACTGTTGCCAAGTCAGATCAGCTTAGCTGATCAATTTCTCACACAGACTAAAGGAAGATTTAAGGTTAAGAATAAACCGCTATGCACATTCTACATTCCAATTTGGTATGCAGGATTAAGGTATGGAAAGGACACAGAATCGGCCAAAATTCAAGATGGTCATAATGTAGAAGGAGGCCTCTGGGGAAGTCCTCGGAGACATAGGTTATATTTTCCCTGTGCTGTTTAACTTTTTCCTCAATGACTAGGATAAAAGCAGAGATGTCATGTTGATAAAATTTGGAGATGATGCAAATTTGGGAGGGATAGTCAACATACAAGATGAAATTCAGTATTTACAAAGGATGACTAGCTAAAACATGGGGTCATCCAAGAAAATCAACTTTAAGGTAACATCTTAGTCCTGGATTTTAAAAAGTACAAGTCAGAGGAGGCACAGCTAGATATTAGTTTATCTGGAAAAAAAATATTAGGGATGTTTTTAGTGCCTTGAAAGCTCACTCTGAATTAAGAGTGGAACACGGCCACCAAGAAAACAAACACAGTTTTGGGAGACATTAAGAGAAGTATCCCATGTGGAACCCCCCACTGCAGTTGCTGTTGATTGCCCTTCATTTTCAAAGAGGACCGATGATATTACCAGGTGATGTCTTAACTCCTGCATGAATTGGATTTCAGTGAGGCAGAGTTGCACAAGGTCATCAGCCTCCCTCCCTCCTCCAGAGTCATCAAAGTTAAGATGGCTGGTGGTAGCCTGGGATGAAATGGATGATCTCCACAGCTCCTGTTTCAGTCACCTTCTTAGTGTTAGAACAAACTGTTCCTATCTGCCCCTTTCATCAGAGTAAATCTTCACATGCTTGGGATAGATAATCCCCTAACTCACCAATGGGTTTGAGACCTGTCAGCTGACTACACACTCCCTAGTGAGATCACATCTAGAATCCTGTGTTCCGTTCCAGATACATTTTAGGAAGAACACTGATAGACTTGAGAGTATCTGAAGGTGAAGGCAGTATTATATAAGATCACAAATTTATAAGTTTATGCTACATGAAAACTAATAAAAGGATTTGGGGAAGTTGAGAGAAGGCATAGGGACTTCAAATATGTCAAAGAAAGCTAGGTCACATAATGTATAGAGTGCTGAACCTGGAGTCAGAAAGACCTGAGATCTGCATAAATCTGGACAAGTCACTTAACTTCTGGCTGCCTCAGTTTCCTCATCTGTAAAATGGAAATAATAGAAGCACCTACTCCCCAGGTTTGTTGTGAGAATGATGTGATATAATGTTTGTAAACCTTAAAACTCTATATTAGTGATGCTATTATCATTCACTCATTAGACTGAGCTCTTTGAGAAGAGGCACTGTAGTTTTTTGCCTCTCTTTGTACCTCTAGTATTTAGCCCAGTGCCTGGCACATAGCAGGTGCTTACTAAACTTTAGTTGACTTCCTGACTTACTGTAACATGTAGGAGGAATCACGCTTGGCTCTGCTTGATCCCCTGAGGGTAGGTCTAAGAAGAGTAGGCAGAAATTGCAGAGAGGAAGATTTTATTGAGGGAAGGCAGCATGAAACACTTCATAAGATTGGGTTCATCTGGAAATCTGGAGAAGGCCTACAGGGGAGGAGGAAATGCCTGCCCCTTTCCTCACCTCTCTCTCAGTATGGGTGGACCTACGTAGCCATTCTATCTTTTTCTCTTAATTACTATTCTCTCCTCTTTTTATCCTTCCTTCTCAAGATCCAGATAATGGTGTGAGTTCAGCATCCACCATCCAACTGCCCATCTGCAATCCAGTTTTTTAACCTGAGAAGCTTTCATTTGTGGCATCCTTTTCCAAAAAAATATTCATTAACTTCATCTTCCTCATTTATATCTCCAGCTAGGCTTTTCTGAATTCTGTTCTCTCACTCAAGGGCTTTATGTTTACATGTTCCTTCTTTAATCTATGTCCTTTAGGAAATGTAGAGCTTCTGGAGCTCCCTCATCTTTCCCACTTGTACATTTGTAGATCTCACTACAACATCTCTTCTCCTTATTTTGATTTTTTTATTTGGACTTCATTGTTTTATGTTTTGATGGGTCTTTTTTTGGTTCTGCCTCACTCCTGCCTATATCAATTAATGGAGGGAGCAATGTGGTTTGGTGAGAGAGTCACTCTCTATTCCAAATGATAAGGCCTGGTCCTAATCCTGGTCCTTAAACATTACCATCTCTCCAGCCTGAGGGCCAGTGTATCCAATATCTGGATATATGTCCATGTCTCTTTTCTGGGTCTTCCTCCAAGAGGCAACTACTTGCTACAATACCCTCATAGTGGTACCATAAAGTATAAGGACCCAGAACTGGGTAGGCCTCAAGATGCTGGAGAATGATTATTTCATAGTAAAGTCGAAGTTCCAGGAAAGGATGTATGAAAGGGATGAGGAAAGTTCTTCAGTCCCTGCATACCTCACTGCACCTAAAGATCAAGAATTATCTGGCACAAAGGAAATAAATAAGTAAAACATGCAAATATCATGTTGTCTTCACATCACTAAAAGGGGTTCCAAATTGAGTTTGAAAAAAAATGATTATTTATTTTTATGTTTTTACAGGTATTTTTTTAATTTTACATTTCAATTTTTAAAGAGATGTAATCACCCTGAAAAAAGTGGCTCATTGAGAGCTTTAATTCTGTGAATTTCTGATCTAGAAGGAAGAGTACCAGTCATGCAACTTTTAAAGGTTTTTCATCCATTATCTATTTATGAAAATGTAGAAGCCCATGATTAAACACGTTGTGAAATGTAAACAAAAGTATCATTATATGCCAATGCAAAGCAGCTAGTATTTGCAGGTTTCTTAACTTTAGCTGAAAATTAAGGTTGTATTAATTCAACAATTTAAACACATACTGTTCCCTTGAGTTTTTAAAATTAATATGCCATAAAATCCACATGAACTACAAAAATTGTGGAACCAGATTTTGGAACACAGAGAAACAGCTTGCAAGATGTTAAATAATATGGTCCTTGAAAACTTTTTTCTATATAAGGGAAGAAATAAAGAAATTTGTTGTTTACCTTTATAGGATCATAAGAGCTGGAGTTAGATGAGAGCCAAGAGAACATTTCATTCAAACCCTTCACTTTCCATGGGGGAAAAAAAACTAAGGTTCAGAGACAGGAAGGAATTCGACTGAAATCACACAGCTAGTAAGTTGCAGAGACATGATTTGGACAGAAATTTGAAAACCAATGCTCCTTTGCATTTGCTGAGCTACCTCATACAAATTAATGTATGCATAAAAGGTTAAAAAAGCCAACAACCAGACTTTGACACTTTAACTAAGGACTCCTTCCACAACACCACACTGTCACACAATCAGTGGTGACAATGTTCTCCTGTCATTAACATGTATCTTTCACAAAATATAGGGGTATAAGTTTTAGGAGCAATAAATTAAATGGATACTCAGAATCAGTTTCCCATTGAAAATGGCTGAAACACTATTCCCAAATCACTAATATACGGGGAGAAAAAAAAGCAAATGTACTAAGGAAAAGTCAACAAAAGGACAAAGGTTGATAGATATCGCTCCCCCAAAATTTTCCCCATTACTTGAAAATGGCTTCAAAGGGAGGTAACTAAATAGCTGGTGAAGTGCTTGTGAGGAATCAAAATGCTTAGAACTTAAAATCAGTAGATGGGGGCCAAGGAATGCTTCATTTTTGTTTTGGCATCCCCAGATCCTAACACAGAGTGTTGTTACACATTGTCATTGCTATTGTGTAGTCATGTTCTCTCTTTGAGGCCTCATTTGGGGTTTTCTTGGCAAAGATACTGGAGTGGTTTGTCATTTCCTTCTCCAGCTCATTTTACAGATGAGGGAGGCAAACGGTAAAGTGACTCACCCAGGGTCATACAGCTAGTGTCTGATTTGAACTCAAGAAGAATCTTCCTGACTCCAAGGTCAGTATTCTATCCACTGTGCCACCTTGGGTGCTCAAGTTACACATAGTAGGTACTTAATAAATACTTCTTAAATTGAAGTAAATTGAGACAAACCAAGATAGTTGAGTCAAACATCTTTTGAGGTAGCAGTGCTAGAACTAATTCCCTATCAAAAGGCCATTGGACTGAAGAATTCTTTGGAACATTTCATAAAAGATTAAGGTACTGTCCAAGTTGGAGAGCCTTTACTATTTGTGCATGAAAACGTCTACTGATACTATCACCATATTCTCCCTATATCTTCAAGCACAAATTCCTGAGTGACATCTAGGCAAACTCTACAGCAAAGGCATTTGGAAAGTGTACAGTAGAAAATAAAGGAAGGAATCAAGATCTGTAATTTGGGAATTCCACTTTTTGCTATTTTCCATCTCAGTTATCCACCTTCAGTTGGTCTTACAATCTTGTGTTTTTTCCACTAAAAAATAATCTCTCCTGTTACATTAATACATGAATCCATGAAGTTCTCTCTGCGTAATAACCTCATGAGTGTTATCATTTTCTATCTCTAATAAGTAGGAAAATTGAAATTTATAGCTCTATGAGGACCTAAGCATGGTACCTCTTCCCAGCTTCTACCCC
>CM053775.1:20768452-20812471 GCA_028658325.1 Potorous gilbertii
CAGGGTAACCCCTGTAGACACTGGGCTAGAAACATTATTTTTCTCAAGGCTCTTAGGTTCAGAGTTCTGGGCTGTCTTCATGAAGATCTGAGGGAGATAGTAGTAAAGGTAATGGTAGTAGTTTGATTTGTGTGGTGCACACTGCCTCCTGCCTTTTCCTTATGGTGACTTGCTGCTTCAAATATGCTGGCACACCTTCTTTGTATGTGGAAAATGGTTGGCAGTTGGTGGGGATGGCTGGCTCCTTCACTATGGGCACCATCTCCCCAGATGATGGCTGTGAAGACTACGGGGAAAGCAGGCAGTATGTGACAGTATAAGAATCTGAACTCAGGTCTTCTGGCTCCATATTTAGTACTATATCCACTGTATCACATTACCTCTGGACATAGTACAGTGATAGTAAATTGAAAATGAAGTCTTCTCATTTTCGTTCACATGATAGGTCAGAGTAGCTAGTGACATCTTGAGAAAGACTTCTACCTCACAGGAGATGGCACATGACACAGTCCACAAACAGATGAGTATAAAAACAAGAAACTCTTCTTTGTGCACTCCAGAAACACTAAGGGGAATAAAACAGTCTAGGAGAAAATGAGGGACTTTTATGATAATATGAATAGATACTTCTAATGAACTAGGAAGCTAAAGATGGAAATATTTCATTCAACCAACTACCTCTTACTGTATGAATAAACCACTAAAATCGATTTGATTCTTTACAAAATGAGATTATGAGAAAGAAAAAATCACAGCTTTATTTAATATGCCTTTTTATTCAGTGTGACTAAAGCATCATTTGTTTGGAGTTAAAATGGAACTTTGGAAAATTATGAAATAAATCAAGTGTTCCACTTTCTGTAATCTTAATAGACAGATCCCTTTAGGATTGTACTCTGTGTAGCTCTTGGTTATAATCATTGACCAGTATCTTTATACATTAATTGGCTAAGGCAGTGCTGGCTCTACTATCATCATTTCTCCTCATCTCCATTTAGCATTCACTTTAACTTTTCCGAAATTTCAGAAGATGTTCTTCTCTTCTCTATTCTTGGTTCTAGAATTTCAACAAGAAAGAGCTGTTTGCTCACAAATGCCTGAGCAATCTGGAAGAGTGTAACTTGCCTCATTGGCATTTCACTGTTATTAGGAATATATAAATGATCATCCAATAAGTGTTAGTTTTTGGTGAGAACTTGGGTCATCTGCTACTTGGCTACCATCAAACCATTGAAGTTTAAATAAGTAGGTTTTTATGGAACTTCAAAACTAGTTGGTCAACACGTTTGAACATAGACTCATGGTAGCTTTGGGGTTCTGAAAACATCTATAATATCTGAACATTCATACCGGTCAGTCTATTTTCTGATTTTTCCAAGCTACATGCTCATGTGTCAGTCTGGCTATTTTAACAAACTAGTAATAGGCCTTTTGGTCTTGAACTCATGACTTCCCTCTTTCTTTAAGTACACTTTACACATCTCTCATCATGTTTATTTTTTCAACCAAGAAATTTTTTTTAAAAACTTTTTTTAAAACATTGAGGATTTTTTTCATGTTTTTCAACCCTTCAAACTTGTTCACACAACAAAAGCACAGTGTCAGTTGCTCTACAGATATCGACACTTGATGGCAGAATTTTCTCATAAATAATGTAATTAACATAAAACTGTTGAAATCTTAAATTCAATGTATAAAAAAGAAGCTTTTTTTCTGCAGATCCTCACTATGACACAAAGGAATTTGAATCCACCAGAGATATAAATAGAAAATATGTTCTGTCTAAAAATATATGTTAGGAAAACCCAAGCCTTAGGTTAGCCACCAAAAGCAACAGACTGTTCAAAACAAAAGCATCTGGCTCAGAAGAAACAATGTCATAAAGCTAGGGAGAAATGTACTCAGAAAATGTTGAAAGACTCAACTTTCAGTTCCAGTAATACTCCAGAACCCTGATATGCTACTAGGTAGAAAATCAAACAAAATTGTCTTTTTGGAAAAATTCAATTCAATTGAAATATTTGTTGAGCATCCAACTCACTTATGTAAAGCCTTGTAGTAGGTCTAAGAGGCATGGAATAAAGGCCCCTAAACTATTCTCAGGATGTCAAAGATTGTAAGATGAAAAATCCTAACTTCAGGCATATTTTCTTTTGAAAAAACTTTAAGTACAAAATAACTAGAAGAATAAAAGATAAATAAAGTTTGAAGGAAAGATTTTGGACTATATGCATTACAAAATAATTCAACAAAAATGCAAATACCCTAAAACATTTAAAGAACAAATTTACAAAAACATCAACATACATGCAATTTATGAAGTACATATATTATATAAGGTGAACAACCTGTACATATACATGTACATATGATTTTCTCTCTTCTCTTAAACAAGGGATGAGGAACCTGCAGCCTGAAGTCCATATGTGGCCTTCTACATCCTTAAGTATGGCCCTTTGACTGAATCCAAACTTCACAGAACAAATACCCTTAATAAAAGGATTTGTTCTGTAAAACTTGGACTCAGCCAAAAAGCCACACCCAAGGACCAGAGACTGCAGGTTCCCCACTCTTGTCTTAGACTTATCCTTGACCCTCTGATCTCTTCTCAGTAAAGGTACTGACAATGATTATTTATTATCTACAAATTTGAAGAACCATTTTCACCCCACATTAAGTCACAACTATTTCAGGTCTATAAAAAAGCTCTGTCTATGTGACTCTAAGACATCTCTACTTTAAAAAAAAAAGATGAAAAAAGAACCAATTATATGAACTTCAAAACAATATATTCAGCATCGTATAGACTAAACAGCCAGGTGACTGGCCACATTTTTCATTTTTCCTCTATATGCTATGGCTCCTGAAGACAATCACTTTCTAGTATCAAAATGTCTAGCATGCCATAGGCTATCTCAGAACAAAATTCCAAGCCATGCATATCATCGTCACACCGAGATACAAAACCTCACTCTCATTCAAGACTCATATTTGTCTTGAGTTTAAATTTAATTCCCATTCATTGACAAGGTATCTAGCAAAGAATCAAGGAGGAATACTCTGACCTACTTGAGAAACACCAATGGTTCCTGGTAACTCACTGAGTTTATTGTATTTACTCATAATATTAAAGTCCAAGTTCACAAACCAAGCTGATCCTCTCTGTACCAAACTGAATTCATCTCAGACTGAGTGGCCAGTCATTCAGTACCCAAGTGGAAATGCAAAACATGTTGAATTGGATTGGCTTGTCCCTTAAAATTCTTCAGAGACAAGAGAACTAAGGAGAGAATTAAAATGCAAGTGACTGAGGATAGGGATCACCTTAATGATCAGTTTCAATCATTGTGTCTTATTTGTCTCTCACACTTTTACTGATTCTAACACATGGTAAACACATTGTAACAAACAGTTATACACTGAATGTGCCAGGGTCAAATCCCCAAATTATGTTCTCCTAATGTCAAAGTTAAAAAAAAGATGAATTATAAGTGAAGGAATGAAAAAATGCAGCAACATGGAGAAACTTTACCATTCAAAAACTACTCCAAAAAAGAAGCATTTTTTTTGAGAGCATCTCAACAGCCCAAATGTATGTTTCTGTTGAAAAAGTCTATTTTGCCAGCAAATGTTGCCAATTTGCAAACATGTGTTTCAATTGTTTCAGGAAAAACAAACTTTCATTTATGACTTCTCTGAAAGGAAAGTGATGCCTGCTGAAAATGTCTGCATATACAGTACACACAAATATACAAATCCATGTATACACTTGTATATACATATATGTATGTGTATATATATGTATATATGTATGTGTATATATATATGTGTGTGTGTATATACATATATATGTATATGTGTGTGTGTATATATGTCATTGAGACCATGAACATATTTAGCAAGAATCATGTGGTTATTCCCCCCCAAATGGTGACCAATATAGTCAAATCTACTACACCTACAGAGGAAAAAAAGGAAACTTGGCAATCATCTGGATGATTCTCAGCTGTGTAGACAGCCAGATCAGATAAGTGAGGCCCCAGAGTAGATTTCCGTTTATCTCAATGACCCTGTTGGCCCTCCAGACAGGCCCAATTGCCAACTTTTCACTTTACTTTGTATTATATTGACTTGGCTCAAAACTGTTTTGCCTATATTTTCTTCCACAGCTGCAGCCTGCACCCATGTCAGACTTCTCTGACTTCTTATAGCCTTTATTTTCATTCCTACCTTGTCATGTACTATTCTAATCTCCCAAACTAGATTCTTGAGGTCTGAGTACATTTCTCCTACCTCCTTTGCATCCCTCCCAGTGCTGTGAATATAGCTGAGATTTTAATAAATACTTGACAAACTAGAAAGAATGCTGGACTGAGAGGCTGAAATCCTGAGTGTAAAGTGAAGGGACTAAGTGAATGATCTCTAAGGTAACTTCCAGCTCTAAAATTTTCCCTGAGTGTCTAATTGATTGATGTTTATGTGATGCAATTTAAAAAGTCACACCATGCACCCTGCTACAGGGTTCAATAAAAGACTTGTTAATAGATGAGCTGATTATCAGTAAAGTATGTTCCACTGATTCTGCAGTGCCTAGAGGAGTGTAGTGCTACAGGAGAGAATCTGATTTAAAGTCTGAGGACCTGAGTTCAAATCCTAACTCTATTATGAGCTGCCTGTATAACTCTGGGATCACTTGCAATTTCTGGTCCTGGCTTCTGTTACCTATGAACCAGACCTGCACAACTTGGCAGCAGGTAGGAGCCCAAATTAAAATAGGTTAAACTTCTTTCGGCTGCAGATAACGTTTTAGCAGCTCACTTTCTAAGTAAAGATATAAATAATAATTAAACTATTTTTGCAAATAAATCATGTTTTTAAAAAAGGAAATTTTAATTAATATCAATTAATTACACTTATTACTTAAGATTTGTATTCATCATGGCATCACATTAATGTTAAAAAAAAATTACTTTGCTGCACTCACTTGGTCCCTGTTCAGAGACAATAAGAGCAGAAAACATAGCGAAAAGATACAACTCTCCCTCCTCTCAGACTAGAGTCAGACTGATGATGGTTGGTTGCCATAGGCCACATGACAAAAAGGAGAGAGTGCACAGTGGCAACCTACCCACCAAGTTATTTGACAGACACAGTACTGACTAGTGGAAGCAGGATTAAATGGGGCATGGACAAAGCACTCATTACATCTTTACTTTCTTCAAGATACTCTACATTTTTCACAGGCTACCCAAAATCCTTTGGTGAACTACAAATGGCCCTTGGGTCACAAGCACTCTGCAGCCTTATATTGTACAGGCCTGCTATAAACTGAGGGAGCTGTCCCAAAAGATCTCACAGGTCCCCTCGAGCTAAATCTACCCTCCTATACAGTCATTTAATTTAGTCACAATAGCTGAATCTACATACAGCATGAAAAGTCATCTATTTAATCAGGGAAAAACAGTCAAATTTTCTATCTAATACCATGAAATACAAAACACCTGATCAATTGACAGAATTTCCCCAGGTCAACTGGCTATTTTCTTCAATGTTGGTAAAAAAAACCCAGCCAGCTAGAGACTACACAATACACACATCCATAAAACCACTCTTCTCCTAGTAATTGTTAAGGTAGAAACTATAATTTTAACATCAATTCATGGTGAGTTAAAAAATATTTTTTCTGATCTTATTTCTATTGACATAAAAATAATCCACCTCATTGCTATTCCCAGGAGATATTTTGCCTGGAAAACATAAAATCTGACTCCAACTACATGATTTAGGGAAGGCCAACACAACAACTGCTATCTGTATCTGTTTTTCACTGCAAAGGGCATTTCCTTCAGAATCTCCAGTGGAATGTTTTCTCAAATGCATTCAGTGGACACCCAAGAGAAATCTTTTGAGTTCAACTAGATGGAACACAGAGGACTTTTATTTTGAAAACAAAAAACAAACTCTTGTACATAACATGGAAGTAGCATGTTGGAGGTCGCTTCCTTTTGTTTTTAGGAGAAACTTAAAAAAATTAATGAAGGAAGGAATGAGGGATGTCTAATGTCTAGCAAAAACAAAATATCTGTTTCCTTAGCCCATTTTCCATTTTGTAACTAGGTAATCTTAACCCCTTACAAAACACACAGAAAAAAACTTTGGGCACCATCATACATTTCTCCCACTGCAAGGGACTACTGAAAACTCAAACCAGAGTTTACTTTAAATCATTAGTTATTTGAGGTTTTCTTATGAAGCAAAACACATGTACTATCCCAAGAAGATATCATTCCATACACTGGGCTACCCTTAATCAAAATCAGATTTCACAGGAAGGGCTATTGTCAACTCAGCTTAGAGCTCATCATTCAACTGAAACTCTCAGGTCATTTTTCTCAGCTCAGTAGGTCAGGAGATGTCCACAGCTAAGATCATTGATGAACTTTACTTCAAGGTATATTCAACAATTCTGAGCATCACCTACCCTTTCCACCAGGTAAATTTAAACAGGCTTTGAACATGCAGATAAAATTTCATTCAAGTGAAAGCACAAAAGTTTGACAGAAGAACAACCTGGCATTGGACCTCAGTTTAACAGTTAAGAGTAATTTATGGTGTGGATCTGCGATATTTAAGTCCAACTAAACAAAACACAAACAACCTTTCATGATGAAATACAAAGGGGGATGTGGCTGAAAACTCAAGGTAAGCAGAAGATAGGAAAATGGGCTGACCTTCTGCCTTTGGAACAGCCTGGCTCTATATCTGTCTTTTAGCCAACTGACACACTACGTTTACGAATACAAACAACTCATTCTTACCCAGGGGTCCTGGCAGAGCCAACAGCCCAGGACTGGAAATCAGGAAGATGTGGATTTGAATCCTACCTCAGGCACTAACTGGAGCCTCATTTACATCTACTCAATGAAGATAACAGCACCTACTAAAAGGGAAAGCCCAGAGGATCAAGTGAAATAACACATACAAAGAGCTTTGCTAACCTTAAGGCACCACGCAATGTGAATTATTATGATGGAAAAAAAATTTGTTTTCTCCTTCCCTCTTTCTTTTGTAAATATCCTTTAAAGTTCTCAGAAATAGGATTCAAACAGTAGCTCTCCCTCTTTGGAGCCCCTGATTTTCTTCCCTTTTAATTGCCCTCTTATGCCAACATTCTTTTCTGGGAAAGAGGTCAAGTTGGCCTCTTAGCCCAATTGGAGAATGAGTACTCAAACAATGAGTATATTATACAACCAGTAGAGGAACAGCATGGAGGGCAGGTACCTATGCTTACATGGCACATGGATTTTACCTGGGATGACAATAGGTGATCATTTACATATTGTATTAGGGTTTACAAAGTGCTTTATATACATGACATCATTCGAGCCTCACAGCGATTCTGGGAGACATTATTCCCATTTGGAGATTTGCTATAGTAGAAAAAGCCATAGATTTAGGGTTCAGAGAATCTGGGCTCCAGTCTGCCACTTACTAGCTATATGACTTTGGAAAAGTGAATTAACCACTGTGGGGTCTCCATTTCAGATCCCATCCAACTTTAAATAGATGATTTCACCTATGGAGCTCAAGAGAGGTTAAAATAATTCGCCCATATTTACTAAGCTATGAAGTGTCAGAGGATGGATGTGAACCTTGGTTTTCAGGACAACAAGTCCAGCACTCTCTCCACTAAGCGATGTTGACTCACCATAGCCACTGAACTGAGGAGATCTTTATTATCAGCACGTTAGCATATTTCTTGAACACTGAGCAAGGGACTGAGGGTTATACAAGATACTGTTCCCTAGAGGTCAGTATTGTGGCTTTAAAAATCAGTAAAACATTCCCCTGTAAAAGCCCTAATGCTTCAGCTTGACTCACAAAATTACTCACTGGTCATATTCTTATTTAAAGAAAACATTGTCCAAATTTGGGAATCTATACTGGGAAAAATAGATGTCCAAGACTTCAACCGGCTTTCTCCTCAGATGCTTTTTCACTCATCAGTTCCCATCAAAAGATTTAAAATAGAAAAGTATTGTGATTTTATAGTCTGGTATAACCAATATAACATTCTAAAATACATTTTGTCTGTCAAATCCCCTGTAATGCACAATTATTATGTTTACCTATGCATACAACAGTTCTATCATATTTCAGTGGGGCCTACTTGCATAAAAATTACATGTTCCAGCCCACATGGGGCAATAAGCAACCGGTTCCTTAGGTATAATTTATTAAGAGCATAAAATGAAACTGGAAATTCATTTTGCGAGTCCTCAAAAGGTCCCAGTTTTAGAGGTGGTATTATTTGCAACTGTCTTATTTCTGGCAGTTCTTCTTGTAACAATCATAGAAGTAAAGAGAAATTAAGGCAGAGTGAGAACTGGAAGGGGGTTGGGGGAAACTGGAGATCAGCTAGTCTTACTCCTTCATTTTACAGGTGAGGAAACTGGAGCCGGCAAATGGCTGATCTGTGGTCATCCAACCAGTCAGTAGAAGAACCAGGACCAGTCCTCTTCCTCCTTTCCCAGGCTTCATGAAGCAGCCTGGTAACCTGCTTTGACTATGATTTCTTCCTTTTCCCACCCCCAAAAGATTGTATTTAAAAGAGCAGATCTCTCCAGGCTATACAGAGCAAGGAGGAATGATGATGTCTGCACTACACTGGATTTCAGCTATCAATGGACAAATACTTTAAACATTTTTAGCTCGGTCTACACAACACCAAAACAACAAGTTGAAAAGTTAAAAAAAAAGTTATTCAATGTACCCCACTGCTTTGTCTTCGTGCCACTAATCAAGCAGCCTGACTAACTTCGGTCACTGAATCCAATGACCTGACTGGGTGGTCTGGCATCCTGGAGACGAGAGCTAAGTCTGTTAATCAAGGGCATGGTCTCCCGAGATCTGAAGGCCACAAAGGCCAGGGCCTCTCTATTGTTCCAAGGAGGACCATTTTTTAGTTGTTGAGATTTTTAGATAAATGTGAACAATTCACATTATTTTAGATATTTTTAAATTTCACATGGAAAAAAAATCATCACGGCAAATACAAGATGTGAAACAAGGATTCATTCCATTAACACTATTTTCAGTCCACAAAAAGCAGCATGTTTCAAAACAATGTGCTTGTCTTCCATCCACAAAATATTTAAATGGTATGGGTCATATCTGTGTAATGATTGATTTATTACTGAGATAGTCATTTTCCAACTTCTTTTGTATATTTTTAAGTTGTTAAATGCTTGACTGCGTCATTAACAAAACAATTCATGTATCATTAAGCTGATTTCTCACACAGGGATCCTTTTCTTCCCATTCAATGGATGTGCTTTCAAAATCTACAGCTGCTGATTGCTTTTTTTTTTCCCTAGGGGGAGCAGGGGACCTTCTCTTCTACCTGATCAGGCACTGGTCCATCCCTCCTACCCATCTAACCCAAACTATAACAAATGCTTTTCTTTTTAAATGGCTAACATAATTGGCAAACACTTGAGAATGTATAGTAAATTAAATATAATTATTCTCTCTTTGAATGGATGACAAATATATACAGACAGGGAAGGTGCGTGGGTTGGGGAGAGAAATCATCCAAAGCTAAAGATATTAGTTAGAACCAGCTGTCTCTGGCTCTCTGTCTCACTCAGTCTCTCTCTCAGTCTCTCTCTCTCGTCCTCCCTCCCTCTCTTTCCCTGCCTAAGCACCAGAAAATATACAGGTTTGCAAGGGATATCATTTCTCCATCTCACACACCTTTCTCTCCTAAACAGCCTTGTTCTAATATTAAAAAGAATTGTAGTTAACAAGGCCTCTGAAGACCTCTGCGCAAAGAAGGCAGGCAGAAGGAGCTCGCGTGCTGCTGCAGTGTGCGGGCAAAGCTCAGGCTGAAGCTGGAACAGTCCACCTTTGTGTGGAGAGCAGGGTCACCGGCTCCAGGCTCCAGGAACATGGTGAAGGGGCACGCTGCTCTCTGGCGGGTAGACACATGGCCTCTTCTCAGCTTTGACAACCACACACAGACCTTTGAACTTTCTATTTATATGACAGGGTAGTGGGTTTAAGGCTCTTCCAATCCAACTGCCAGTTTACTGGCTTGACTCTAATTAGGCTACTTGGGAGACATCACATAAAAAGTGAAAACAATTGATTCAGGTCTATGCAAGAGAGAAGGCTTCTATCGACAAAATCACTTAACTACAATTTGCACTATGCCTGGAGGTTTTCTTTTAGAAGAGTTAGGATTGTCCAGTAAGGATGGGCTAACATTTTTTCCCCAAAATGGACCCTTTTTATGCTACCATTTCAAAAATTAAAGAAAAATACTCCCTATCTCTGCTACACCCCCCCCCCCAATATGTCAAGCTGGGACAAAATAGCAGGGCAGTTTTCTTTTTACCACCCATGGCCCTGAATGATTTTGTATTTGAGTTGCTTTTCTGAGCTTTTTTCCTCGAGTAGGTGATTAAAGGTATCATCACTTCCCAGAGAGAGGTCCAAATTCAGCCATTGGGGCTGGGTACTTCAAAATGCCATTACCTTGGTGACCACTGACAAGCCTACAGAATGATTTAAAAGAAAAAAAAATATTGGCTATATATATATTATATATATATATATATATATATATATATATATATATATTCTATATATATATATATTTTTTTTTCAAAGACCATGGGGTCTCAGGCATTGGAGGTTTTTCATTCTCTTTTCTCATTCCCTTCACAGACCGGTTTATATTGAAGAATCTAACTCAGGTAAATGTTACTTATTCATGCAGAAATCTTACAGAACTTGAGGCTTGGCCCTTTAATCCAGCCCAGGGCTAGCTAGATACATGAAAGGATTTCTGCAATTTGTAAAAGCCATCAACGAGAATTCTAAAGCACAATTGGGGGGGGGAGGAGCCCCCTGGGTGCCATTTTCACACCATTTTTCCATATTTATTTATACATAGGACTCTGAACATATATGGGGCACAGTTTCTGTATATAGCAAAAGAGAAGCACTAGCTCATGAAATAAAGGTGTAGGCCTTTCATGGCAGTTACTGACAGTGATAAGTTCTACCAGTGAAGCTAAAGAACCCGTCTAGAGGAAAATAAGCTTTCTAATGTTGATAGTTTCATGGGCGAGGGTCACGAATGCAGCTAGCTGCCACTGAGTGGGAATAAACGTAACAAGCAAATTCTGGGGCTGTCTAGTGACTTTGGATATGATTTTATGTCAGGGCTGTTTGTCAGGATCAGAATTCTTTTTCTGACCCTCTGATAACACTAATCACACATATTCCAAGTCACCTGAACAGAAAGCTTTCAATGCATTTACCAGGGTCATATCTATGCTTATTTTCTTGGTGGGGGTGTGTTACACAATTGCACAACTGCACACCAGATGTTTATGAAGACAAGCACACAAGAAAGCATACTAGTGAACAGAGGAAAAACAGTAAACAGGAGACCAAGAGAGTGTGTGTTCCACACAAGGAGTGTAGGCAAAATACATGCTTATCTACATATGTACACTGTACTAAGTGATTGGGCAAGTTGCACACAAGGAGGGGCTAGAGGCATATATGCTTCTTAAGACACATGGGCCTACAACAAGGATTAGTTGGAGCTCCTGAAAAACAAGGGTGTTGCATTTTCCTTTAAGGACAGAGAACCCCCAAACAAGAATATTCATCCATTGCATAAAAGAAATCAGGGCAATGTGAATTTCCCTTTTGGATCAAGTAGACTGAGAGAGTCTGAGACAGAAGTAAAATTCAAATACTATGTTAGATATCCTAAAAAAAAAAAAATCCCATACCTGGCAGGCTGTTTAACATCTTTGAACTACACCCACATCTTCAGTTGTAACAGTGTCTATTAAATTGATGATGTTACCCACACCGTATATTAGGCAAATTGTATGCAAATAGCAAGACAGTACTTATCAGCTGCCTGCAAAATGAATTCGTGCAGCTGAGTACAGATACTGTGCAGAAGCATAATATTTAATTGAGGAGTGATTTTATGGTGATTATTACTGTTAAATAACAACAGCATGCCTATTAAACATTGTAGTCTAATGTTTTACATGGAGCTGATAAAACCCTGCATGAGATCAGAAATGCCTTCCAGATGAATATTGATACTGTGCAATTGGTGTTTTCAGGGATTTACATGGCAGGGCTGGAAAATAAAAGATGACAGGTATTTAAATTCTGGTTATCTTCGATTTGCAACTGAAGCATCATGGATCAGTAAAATATAACTACCGCCTAAGTGTATGACCTTTTCTCCAAAAATTGAGTAAAAGCATTAGAGTAACAAGGTGACTGTAAAAACACACAGCCTTTAGGGCCAAGATATGACAGCATTTTTACATTAAAAATATCTTTTACCCTCATTTCAGGCTGAGCCATTAGCTAATTCCAATTCAAGTGAAAAGGCAGCAACCAATCTTGGAATTTTAAATTATCCAAAATATCTAATTTACTAAAAGGAAAAAAGATAAATGATATGATTGCTTAAATTTCTGGGGCAGATTAAAAAAATGATAACATTTCTCCTAGAGAGGAAGCACAAATAAATAAATAGATAAGTGAAGTTGATATGCCTATATATATATCAATTTCCCTGCTCCCTCCTGACCTCTGCTCAACTCTTAGTCAATGGGTATGCAATATTTTCCAGAATATGTACGAACCTTCCCATCTGAACTATCTGCACAATGCAAAAACCTGAGGATGTTTGGGGCAGGGAGAAAAAAGGACAGTGTCAAGTCAGTAATTATTTGTATACTTAAATTAGACTACCCCACTTCAGGGCTAACTTAAATCACATTTGTCCCTTTACCGGTACTATATAAGGCTCCAAATTAGCAAATACAGTTTGTACAAGAAGTCACTTCTTTTACTACAGTAGTAAAGAGAACTTAAGGGAAGCAAAGTGGAAAGGAGGTGTGCGTGTCTGTGTGTCTGTCTGTTTGTCTGTCTCTGATTGACTGTCCAGGGTTGCTTGCTCATGTATGAGAGGAGGGGGAACAGGAAGGAAGGTACATGTCTGCGTCTTTTAAATCCCTTTAAAAAGAAATCTAACAAGATACGTAAGCAACCTTAAAGTTAAGCCATCTATTGAAGGAAGCACTAGGTGTCTCTGCCAGATGAAGGCATGCAGAACCGATGAGGAACAAAACCCGAAAAGGGGCAGGGGGGAGGAGAGATGGCTCAACAGCCCTAAGCATCATAAAATTGCATTTTCTAATACAACTCTCATAACTTGAAAAAAAAAAACACCACGCAATCTGCCCCCGTAACCCTCCTCTTCCTATTCTCCCTCAATCTAAGGGGGCTTAAAGCGAGTAGGAAACACTTGGGGGCTTCCCCCCTCACTCAACCCTCATCTCTTCACCCCTTTAACAAAGAAGCCCCGAAAAGAGGGAAAGGATTAGCCGAAAGACTGGCAAACGAAGAAGGAACACAAAACCCCCAACCTACCACTGCTGCTCCAAGTCCCAGTCCCTGAAAAAGTCGAACAGATCCATCGCGGCGGGCTGCTGCCCCCGGCTCCCGGTCAGCGGCCAGCCTAGACGAGCGGCGGCCACGGGAAGGTGACTCGCCTGCCCGGCGTGCTAGCCGCAGTGTGAGGAAGTCTCCGTCCGCCTGCCAGGCTGCCCCCTCGCCAGCCTCCGGAGTGGCACGAAGCGCCCGGGGCTCCGCTCTTGCCCCCTCCCGCTGCCTGGCTCGGGCTCTCACTCCCAGCGCCACAATGCTAGGTCCAGCTCTGGCTGCTGCTGGTGCGGCTGCTGCTGCTGCTGCTCGTGCTGCTGCTGCCGCCTCCGCTGCTCCTGCTGCTGCTGCTGCTGCGGCGGCGGCGGCGGCTGTGGCCGCCTCAGCCGCAAGCTCTGCCGGCCGGCTGACTGACTGACTGCCTGTGAGAAAGAGGCAGGAGCGGTGGCAGCACCGGCGGCGGCAGCATCACATACACACACTCACGCAGGCACACGCGCGGCGCGCGCGCGCGCGCGCACACACACACACACACACACACACACATGGGGGGGGTGGAGCCTGTTCAGCCAGAAGCTGCTCCATGGAGCCCACACATGATCATCCCCTAGATCTGCCCAGGGGCCCCCAACTCCTACCCGGTCCTGACAGGGCCTCTGGCTCCACCGCTGTCAAAATCAGCTGTCGGGGGGAGGAGGAGGAGGTACGATCGGGAGTAGGGCACGGGGTCTGCTGAACCCCAGCTGTTGATCACCTAGCTCTCCCCTCCAGCCCCCCGAGGTCCAGGGCTATTCTGATGGGAAGAACAGGGGAAGAACACGTAAACTGTCCCTGATCGCAGCGATCGCAATTCTCTAGGTTGCCCACAAGCCAAGGGGATGCTTCCAAAAGCCTGGGGAAAGGGGTCACTGAGGGAGCACAAGTCACGCCCCGGCCCCCAGGCGGCCCGCACAAAGTTCGAGGAGAGCTTGGCAGGCTTCACATGCTGTTTGGGCGCACAAGGTCAACTAGCAACCGTGTGGCCGGCAAATGTTCAGACCTTGCTGGAGATACAAACAGAGGAGTCCATCAAAACGGTGCTGGCCCTAGAAGAGATTTCAGTTTAGCAAAGCGATACCAGGCCAAACAGGGTAGTGGGGAAGAGATCACACAAGGCTTCCTACAGAAAATGGCTCCAGAGCTGAGGTTTGAAGAAGACTAGGGGTTCTAGGGGGCTGAGAAGAGGACAGAAGACCTTGTGAAAAAGAGAGACAGCCAGGGGAGGGCAGACCGACAGGAAATAAAGCTGTGTGGGGACCAAAAGTGAGAGCCCAGCTGGCATAGAGGAAAGATGCGTAATAAGGCTGGAAAGGAAGACTGAAGTAGATTCATGAGGAAGGCCCAACAGAAGTTCATATTTGATCCAGGAGATGATAAGGAGCTGGAGGAATAACTCTCCTGCCCCATAACCAAAGGTGCCCAGCGCTTAGACAAAGAACTGGCAAGCAGTACTTCCTCTGACTCTTGGAAAGCAGGGGAATGGGAAATGGAATCTCTAAGTCTGGGATACAGGTGCCACCCATAAGCTACCGGGTGCCTTAGGCAAAAAGCTCTCAGACTCACTGCCTTCCTCCATAAGATGGACTCCATGCTTGCATCCAATGGGCCTGCTTTACTCTCTATTCAGCTGTCTTTCCTTCTGTTTTTTTTTTCACCCCACAAGTGACAGTCAGTTCCCACACCACTCCACCCTGCCTTCCAGGTTCAAATAGCTTCCTTCCCTTTTTCCCCACTAGGCAGTGCCCAAAGGGAGAAATCACTCTAAGAAACATCAGTCTCCTACTTCCAAAAAGAGGCAGGTCAAAGTAGAATCAACCCTGCAATATCAGATGACAGCAGGAGGTTGGAACAAGTAAGCCCAGAGGAGGCATGTCAGACAGGGGCCTCCAATCCAAGCCTTTTGCCTCTGAATCCTCAGCTATTTCCTCAGGACCACACTGGATTATGAGACCCATCTCCTACCTTCAGGGCCCATTGTGCTACTCTATCCATCCCTTGGAGTTAATAATTTTATGCACTGACAGATATCAATAAAGTTTTAAAATGATAATGAGAGATTCCATACCCTCATAGAAGCTCAGATTTCAAAGGGATATACCAGGTTATTGAGTCCAATCTGGACCTGAACTGGTGCACATACCATTAAGGCAATCATCCAACTTACACCTGAAGATGTCCAGTGATAGAACACATACTAACAGCTCCTGAATCAGCCTATTCCACTTTTGGAAAGATGGACTTTTAGGTTTCTCCTCACACTGAGCAGAGAACTGTTGCTCTTTAACTTCTTATTACTCCTCGTTCAACCCTCTAAAGCAAAAAGGAAGGAAGGAAAAATATATCTATTAACCACCTACTATGCTCCAGGTGGTTTACAAATATCTCATTTGGTCTTCATAGTATCCCAGGGAGATAGATACAATTGTTATTCCCCTTTGACAGTTGAGCAAACTGAGGCAGATGGAGGCTAAATGACTTGTCTACGGTCACATCACTAGTAAGTATCTGAGGCAGAATTTGAACTCCAATCTTCCAGTGCTTCACACAGTACCTGGCATATAGTAGGTACTTATAAATGATTTTTTGATTAATGCTAAGCCCAGTAACCCATGCCGCCTAGAACAGATCTGGCCACTTTTCTATTATCATGTGATGACAAATGCTTGAAGATAGTTCTTGCATCCTCCCTAAAAATTTTCTCTTCTGAAGGTAAATACTCCCAATTCTGTCAATTTATCTCCCTTGTGGCATGGTTATGAGTTCCCTCACCATCCTAGTCATTACTTTAAAGTACTTTTATCTTATTTAATTTTCTCAGCCATACAAATATTATTCTTTTTTTTAAGGTGAAGTACAGAAGGGTAGGGTTTTTGTTTTCTTTTAGAGATGACAGGATTATAGAAAGAGGATGTCTAGACCAACCCTCTCTTATTTTTACAGATAATGAAACAGGACCAGGGAGGTTAAGAGATTTCCTTGAGCTTACATAGAGTGGTGGAGCCTGAACTAGGGCTCAGGTCTCCTCTTCCTAGGAGTCCATGCTCTATCAGGCAGATGTTCATCAGTTCTAAATACAGACTTTTAAGGAATGGAGCACATCTGTTTAAAAAGCACAATACTGGCTGGTCATGGGTGCTTAATAAGAGAGGGGAATAAGAACTTGTTGGGTGAGCCAGTAGTTATTACCAAAAGAAAATAATAACATATACAATCATGTTTCAAAGGGTGATTCTGGACATGTTTTCTCTAGCTTTCTTGCTTTAAGAGAATGTAGCTATGAAGACAAAGTAGAAAAATAATGAGTTGGGGAGAGCCAGGGAGAAAAAAGCATAGAGTTCATATAAGATTCTCATGTCTCCGTCACACTTGCACTTTCTGTTTTATTGGTAGGAAGAAGGAACAGAAACAGAAAAAAACCAGTCTTAATTAACAAACATTTATTAAGTGCTTACTATGTACCAGGTACTAGGGATAAAAAAAAGTGACCAAAACCAGTCCCCAGCCATCCCCAATGTATTGATTGTACTGAATTGTACCATACATAGAAGGGAGCACAGTGTGAGAAGGTTAGAAAAGTAGGAAGGGGGAAGCTTACAAAAACTTTAAATAGCAAATAGTTTGTATTTGCTTCCTGAGATCATAAGGAGCCACTGTAGCTCATTGAGAGCACGGGTGACATGCCCTCAGCTTATACTTTAGGAAAATCCCCTTGGCACTTGAGTAGAGGATAGATTAAAGTGGGGAGAGAAAAGGTAAGGAGACCAACTAGGAGGCTGCTGAAACAGCCCAGGGGAGAGGGGGTGAGCACGGGCACTAAGGAGGTGGAGTTGGGAGTGGGGAGATGTTGAAAGACTTGAAATAATCAGATCTGACAACAGACTGGATATTTGGGATGGGGTCCTAGAGAGGAGTCAAAGATGACACCAAGGTTAAGGACTGAATGGATGGGGAAATGGTGATGCCCTACACAACAATAGGAAAGTTGGAAAAATGGGAAGTGCCTGGGGAGAAAGATAATGAGTTTGTCAAGGTTGTGATAGTGTACCTAAGAGAATCCATTTCCAGATGTCCACAAGTCAGTTGGGTGTGAGAACAGACCTCAGGAGAGTCACCAAGAGGCTCCACTACCACCACCACCACCACCACTACTACTACTACTACTACTGTGTGTGTGTTCCTCCTTCATTGCCAAAGAAGACCATGCCATTAGAGAAATGCTGACATGATTTGCACTTGACTTTGTTTTGAGGGAGGAAGGGCTGTGCAGGTCACCAGCCTCACTTCTCCTCCAGAGCTATCTGAATTCAGTGACCAGATATTCATCAAGATGACTGGAGATGACCCAGGATGAGGCAATTGGGGTTAAGTGACTTGCCAAGGTCATACAGCTAATGAGTGTCAAGTGTCTGAGGTGAGATTTGAACTCAGGTCCTCCTGACTCCTGCACTGGTGGTCTATCCAGTGCACTACTACCAACAACAGCAACAACAACACAATAGCATTATGACGTATATCATCTCATTTGAAATTACTTGTAAGCAAAATACCTGGGGGACTGAGAGAAGAGATAAGTGGGCCTAGGTAGTGACCTGGAAGAGATCAGGAATAAAAGGGATCCTGGGGAGGAGAAGAAAGTACATTCTCATCATGGCTCAGTATTACCTGAACATAATCTCTCAGTAGTACAGTGGAAAGAAAAGTCAGATAACCTGCATTACAATGCAGGTTTTTTCCCACTTACTAGATGTGTAACATTTGTAACATTAGCGCACAATCATTAACTGTTTGGGCCTCAGTTTCTTCATCTGCAGAATGAGGGCACTGAACTAGATGACTTCTGACACAGCTTTCCATCTCTGATCCTATAATCCTTTGATCTTAGGATAATGTCCAGAAAAATAGAAGCTGAGGAATAACCCCTTCTCTGAGTCCCCAACCTGATAACCAACCTTTACCAAGTATCTATGCCAAATGTCAAGTACTGTGCCCAGAGTGAAGATAATAAGAAAAATAAAGAAACACACTCCCTGCTCTCAAGAGGCTTACATTCTCCTCTTAGGATATGACATGCTAACATGCAAACTGATAACAGGGATAGTGGGATGGATATAAGTATAACTCCAATGCAAGAGTTTACTTCTGCCACTAAAGGCCTAACAAGTTTTACTTCCCTTCACCCAGTGTTTTGTCTGGCAAGGAAAACTGAGTATTCCAGCCACACATCTGCTATTCTAGCTCTTTGTCTCATTGCCCCTCCCCCAACTAACACTTCCCCCTAAGAGAAGGCACTACGTAGCATCACATATTGTTCACTGGAAAGGGAAGACCTCTGATATAAAGGTGAGGGTGAGAGAACATCAGATCAGTTTCTCTCTTAACTCAAGAGTTGGTAGTAAGAGAAGCAAAGCAGGTACTAATAAGCAAAGCAGAAAAAGGAAGGAGAGAGATTCTGTTTTTAGTCACAAAGTATTGGTTCCTCCTCTTTGACCACATCTGTTATTTACATTCATAGGATTTAGAGCAGCAGGAACCTTTAGTTCTACCTTTCTCATTTTAAAGAACAGGAAACTGAGGCTAGAAAGGTAAGTAACTTAACCAAGACCAAAAAAGCTCCTGAGTGCCAGACTCAGGATATGAATCTGAGTGCTGAAGATCTGACTCCAAATCTACTCTCTCCTCCATGCCATGCAGTTCTGTTTCTTAACAACAAGTGAAAAAGTGACTTCCCTCAATGCTCCATGATCTGTGGCCCTTTAGTCAAGGCTGAAAGTGGATCTTCTCTTTTGGAAGGTAAAGTTAAGTCCTTCTAGAAAACAGCAAGATATAGTGAATAGTGTTGTTGGTGGAGCTGTGAGCTGATCCAACCACTCTAGAGAGCAATTTGGAACTATACCTAAAGGGCTATAAAAATATGCATACCCTTTGACCCAGCAATATGGCTTCTAGGACCGTATCTGAAAAAGATCATAAAAATGGGAAAAGGACTCACATGCACAAAAATATTTATAGCAGCTTTCTTCGTGGTGGTCAAGAACTGGAAAGCAAGGAAATGCCCATCAATCAGGGAATAACTGAACAAGTTGTGGTATATGAATATAATGGAATAATATTGTGCTATAAGAAATGACAAATGGGCAGACTTCAAAAAAACCTGGAAAGACTTACATGAACTGATGCTAAGTGAAGTGAACAGAACCAGGAGAACACTATATACAGCAACAGCAGCAGTGTGAGGACTGTTTTTGATAGGCTTAGCCCTTCAAAGAAATGCAAGGACCTAAAACATTCCCAAAGGACTCATGATGCAAAATGTCATCCACATCCAGAGAAGGAACTAGAGAGTTGAAATGCAGAATGAAGCAGATTATTTTCTCTTTTGTTATGTTTTGTTTTGTTTTTCTCATGGTTTCTCCCATTTGTTTTAATTCCTCTATACATCACAACTGATGTGAAAATGTGTTTAATAGGAATGTATGTGTCAAACTCATGTAAGATTACATGCCAATTACATGCCAATTTGGGGAGGAAGGTGGAAGAGAGGGAGAGGGGGAGATTCAGAAGAATCTCAGAAACTCTCCTCAGGTTCAAGATGCTTTCACGCCAACCATACAGCTTAGGGGAAGAATCTCAGTCTTCCTTTCTTCTTCCTTTCCTTGTCTCCTCACATTGATAACCATCCAAGACATCTCTCACTCGGGGCCAGTTGGTCATAAGATAGCTGACTTTTGAGAGGAAAGTGGCACAGAGAGATATTAAGTCTCAATTTATAGACAAGAAAAGAACAATCATTTTTAAATCACACAGGCTGGAAACAAGCAAGGATGGTGGAGGAGGAAGCAGTACCCACCAGTCCTTCCTCCCAATAACTCCAAAAATATCTAGAAAGAGCAACAGACCAAGTCAAGATTAGGACATCTAAGGAAAAAAGTCACAGTGAGTAACTGTTCTAATCCAGGTTAGTGTAGAGAGATAGAAGTCCATAGGCAATGGGGACAGAACAGGGACATGAAGGTGTCACATAATCTACATTAACAGAGAAAACAGCAGGAGAACCCCAGAGAATACAAAATAGGACCAAACAAGGTTCAGAAATTTTCTCTAGTTGGGCTCAGAGCATGGCCATAATACAAAATAATAATTCAGGAAGTAAGGCAGGAAGACTGGATAAACAAAAAAAATCTCACCATAAAAAACTATTGTGGTAATAGTGGTGCCCAAGGCACAAATGTAGAAGAAGACAATGAGTCTAAAACATCTACAAGAAAAGCCTCAAAGAAAAGAAAAGTTTGGGCACAAGTTCAACTAGAATTCCCGGAATAAATGAAATGATTTTTTAAAAGAGTTTGCAATAAAATGAAAACAATTAAGTAAAAAAAAATGAGTATAAATAAGAGCTACAGGAGAAATCCTTGGAAAGAGAATTAATGGCTTAGCACAAGTAGAAAAAATACCTTAGGTACAAAAATTTACCCAAGGAAAATTCTCCTTGAAAATTGGAATATGACCAATAGAAGCCGTGAGGCAACAAGAAATATTAAAACAAAGTCAAAAGACTGAAAAACCAAAGACAGAAAAGCAAGCTATTTCTTGTCACAACAGCTGACTTGGGAAAAAAATCAAAGGGAGATAACTAATGCATCACTGAATTAAAAGCCACAACCAAAAAAATGCATAGATACCATATTTCAAAAAATAATAAAAGCAAACTGTCCAGAACTCTCAGAACCAGAGGGCAAAGTGAAAACTGAGTCATCATTGAAAAGAAACTCCAAAATGAAAATTCCCAGAAACATCACAGTCAAAATCCCAAGGTTTCAGGTCAAAGAAAAAATGCTTCAAGTAGTCAGGAAAACAGAATTCAAGAACCAAGGAGCCACCATCAGGATCACAAATGATTTAACAGCTATTATAACTATGAAGGAGTAGAGAGTTTAAATATAATATTCCAAAAAGCAAAAGATATAAGCTTAACACCAAGAATAACACACCTAGAAAAACTGAGAATAATCATATAGGGGGTAAAATAGATGTTTAACGAAATACAAAACTTCTAAATTCTCATTTTTTTGGAAAAGAACAGTAGTAAAAGAAATTTTGAAATCTAAACACTGGAGTTAAAAGAAACATAAAATACGAGTGAGCAATCAAAAGAGATTTAAAAAAGAATGAAGTCTTTTTTTTTACTTCTCATTTTTTATTCTTATGGAAAGTCTAATAAGACATAGTTTTCACTCAAATATTTGGGCATATTATAGAGGTGTATATTTCTTTTTTTCTGTTTTTTCTTTTTTTTTAAGCTTTACATTCTAATAGGTTCAAGTGTTCCCTCCGAATCCTAAGGTCATCAGGAGTCATAAAGAGAGTTAAATGAGGCAGAGAGCTTGGGAGTGATTTTATATTTTGCTTATCTTAAAAAAAGGTGAGATAGAGACAGAAAGAAATCTACAGGGGAAAATTTAGGCTCCTATAAACTTTTTGTTTGTTTTTGCTTTGAAAGATCTAAGTTGATAACAATTCCATACATAGTTTAATAAAGCTTACTTGAGGGAGAAACACAGTGATGCTGTTAATATATATATAGGTCTCAACCACTTAGGTAACAGGTAATATAACCAGTGTTTCTTAAATAAAGGGGCAGTATGGCAAGGGCAGACTTACAGAAAGTAAAGTTCTGACAATCCCTTAGCTACTACACAAAAGTTACTGTTTAAGAGTGCCCTGAGTTGAATTATATTTGAGTTACTTATAGCCGCCTAAAGGTATAAAGCTAGCTTATGTCTGAAGTCCTTTCCATTCCAGTAATCTCATTTTACTTATGAGAAAAAAGTAAAAATGATATTTTTCTGCAAACCCCCTTCCACAAAGGAAGAGGAGAAATTAATGCATATAATTAGGATGCACATGTTGAAGGCTGTATAAACAAGGAGGAAGGAGTTGGGGAGTGGGTGACATTTGACATTCACTTTCATCTGTCCTTGTTAAAGAAAAGGAGAATATATACACTATATATGTTTGGGGGCAGAAATACATTTAACTCAACAGGGAAACAGAAGGGAGCCAGAAACAAGGAGAGGGAAGAATAAGACTGAGGGGAGAGTCAGAGAGGAATTAGTCATAAGCAAAACAAACTCTAACTTCTTCATTCACTGCTTTCACTCCTACACATGTGCTGCTGAATGAAAGTGGAGAAAATCATTCAACCATCCTGACTGGGTCCATTTCAAATTTATTTTACACAACCTCAACTGAGCCCTCACTGCTGCTAGGCAATCCTTCCACATTTCCCTTATCAATTCATTATCCCACTCTCCACAGCAGTTCTTCAAAACCTTTTCATCCCCCCTCAAATCTTCCATAGCTTTCTTAGCCCCTCAGATGAGAACCTTGCCTCATATTTCACAGAAAAAAATTGAGGACATTCACCATGAACTCCCTCACCTTCCCTCTTCCTCATCTCCTAACACTCACATGCCCTCTGCCACTATCTCCTCCTTGATAGGAGACCCATGTCACATGAAGTGGCCTTACTCCTTACCAGGGCTAATCCCTTTACTTGTTCAAATGATCCCATATTCCAACCTTCTCCTCCAACAAATTGCCTCCTCTGTTATCCCCACCCACTTATTTTCTCTACAACAATAAGACAAAAATAAATCGAAAGAATAAGAATAGGCAACGAGGAAACAAAGCTATCACTTTTAAAAGTACTCTGAGATACTACCTCACACCCATCATATTGGGTAAGATGACAGAAAATGAAAATGACAAATGCTGGAGGGAATGTAGAAAACTGAGACGTTAATTCACTGTTAATAGACCTGTGAACTGCTCCAACCCATCGGGAAAACATTTTGGAGTTATGTCCAGAGGGCTATAAAACTGCATACCCTTTGACCTAACAATACTACTACTAGATCTGTATCCCAAAAAGATCAAAGGAAAAGGACATATATGTACAAAAATATTTATGATAACTCTTTATGGGGTGGCAAAAATGGGAAACTGAGGAAATGTCCAGCAACTGAGGAATGACTGAACAAGTCATGTTATATGATTGTGATGAAACACTACTGTTCTGTAAGAAATGATGAGCAGGAAGCTTTCAGAAAAACCTGGAAAGACCTAAATGAACTGATACAAAGTGAAGTGATCAGAACCTGGAGATTGTTGTACAGAGCAACGAGATTATTGGAATGATAATCAGTTGTGAAAGACTTATCAGTTATGAACAATACAAAGCTCCAGGACAATTCCAAAGGATTCATGATGAAAATATGATTCGCCTCCAAATAGAGAACTGGTGGACACTGAATGCAGTTTGAAGTATATTTTTTCACTTTTTTTTGCAACATAACTTTGTTGAAATAGGTTTTCCATGACTTCATATGTCCAATGGGTATCATATTTATTACCTTCTCAATGGGTGGGGAAGAGTGTTTGGAGTTAAAAACCAAATTTTAAAATCAAACCATATAAAAGAAAAAAAATTTAAATTAAAAAACCCATCCCTTAAGTTTTCTGGATCAATGTCATGGGCAGGTAACTATGGGCAACATTTGAAACTGTAATGATGCTTTGGCTTCAGTGGAATGCATTCATTAAATTTTGAAGGGGATTTTGCGGCGTCTCCTTCTTTGTATAGGGATTTGTCATCTCTTTCTTTGCTAGTATAGAATCTTATCCATCTGATCACAAGAAACATGGATTAAGAACTCTCTAAAGATCACATTTTTGTAATTTATAGCGACAGCTACTTGATCCTGGCTATCATAAACTCCGCCATTCCTAAAAACCTAATCAGCAGTCCATTAACTTGCTTTTACCAAAAAATATTTTCATAAGTGTATTTCAACATAATTGGTTTCTTTTGTAATCCTATTATTTTATTTTACGTATTATGTTTTGCTGAACAGTTAACTGTACCAAAAGTATATATTAAGACTGGTACTGCATTGGCCTTTATTTCTCTAGATATGTTCTTAGCTTTAATCTTTGACTTATGGCTGTCAGTCTCTTAAACATACAAAGCCTTAAGCGTCTCTCTGGCTAACTTGTGCTCAATGTAGTTTTCCCAGAGTAGACATTCATAAGTGTTGCCTTGATCCATTGGTTCAATCTGACCTGCCAACTCAAGGTCAAAAGCTTTACTATCAATTCTTGATGGAATCCACTAAAAATGTTATATTTTTAAATTGGAGAAAGCTTCATAGGATCAGAGATTGTGAGCTAGAAGGAACTTAAGAGACCATAGAGTCCACCCTGATTTTTCAGGTGAGAAAACTGAAGTTTCAGGAGGTTAAATGTCTTGCCCAAAGTTACAGAGACATTAAGTATCAAAGGTAGGATTTGAACTTGGGACCTCTTACTCCAGAGTCAGTCCTCTTGCTATTGTGCCATGTTTCTGCCTGCAAGATGAAATACCTGTTTAATGTGATTTTCAATGGAACTTTAAAAATTGAAGCTCTCACTGTATATAAAGTGATTTAAATAATATTTTATTGTGACTCTCTGACTTAAAGGTTATGCCAAGTTACATTAATGGATGATAATGGATTTAAAACTAGGAAGAACCACAGATGGTTTAAAATACCTTCCTAGAAGATACCATGTTCTACCAATTGATCTCAACATTGCTGTGTTCATGGTGTGTTTGAAATGGAAATCTTATATACTACAGCATTCTCGCTATTATTTAACATACTTTATGTATTTGCTATACTTGTATGACTAATCCACGTACAATCAATCTTCAACATTCACATGTTTAACTTTCCTGACTTGAAGCTTTCAAATGACTTTAACTGTAATTTCATTTTCATTTCGAGTTGGCAACCCTGCAAATTCAAGGCTATATACCGTAGAGAAAAAAAATGAGAGGCAATTTGTGGGGTGACTGATATACTGGAACTTCACTGGTCTTGTTCTTCCTACCATTGTACAGAGCTCCTGGTGCATCCTTTTCATTGTTTGTCTTCAAAACTCAAGTTTTGTGTTGTGAATATGCCCCAAAGCATAGTGCAAAGACCTTTGGGTTCTAAGCCCAAGCTGCAAAGTCACTGATATCATTTAGTGAGATAGTAAAGGTGCTAGAAAAACTTGTCATTATGTCTAAAGCCACTGTTAACTTTGAGTGATTCATCATGTCCTTAAGAAAGAGGAAAGTATTTATGGTATTTCATGTGTTGTAAAAAATGAATATGTCTGAAATGTTTTTTAAATTGAGACATTAGCACGAAAGGTCACCGAATTTTAGGGAATTGCTAGCAAGAAAAAATGTTTTGCATGTTACCAATTTTATTTTGTGTAATGAACTTTGTGGATTAGTTCATGGTTAACATGTTAGGAAAAGTATATGTTATCAGAATTAATATTTTGTTATAAAAATTGTATGCAGAAAAATGTGTCTGCAGTAATCATTAGTGAAAGATTATAGTTTTTGATGGTCTCAGGAACCTAACCTCTGTTTCCCATAGGTTCAGGGTATCAACCTTCATGTTTTTGACCTTCATGACATTTTCAAGGAACGTTTTCCCCATGAAAGTTGAGGATTGATTGTAGATAGAAGCAAGCCAAAGCTTGCAATAATCAATAAAGGAAGACAGAGTAAATGTTATGATGTTTTCAGGTGGTTTGTTCAATAAGCATAAAATCAAGAATAAGTGAACTTTTAAATGTTTTTTCCACAATTACATATAAAAAATTTCATTCATTTTTTAAAATTTTGCTTTCCCAACTCTCTCCTTCTTTTGTTTCCCACTTCATTGAGAAGGCAAGTAAATCGATATGTTATACATGTGGAGTCATGTAAAACATTTCCATATTAGTCATGTGAAAGAAAACACAGACCCCAGAAAAACCTCAAGATAATAAAAAGTTTGCTTCAATTTGCAGTCAGACTCCATCAGTTCTCTGGAGGAGGGGAGCATTTTTCATCTTCAGTCCTTCAGAAGGTCTTGGATCATTGCATTGCTGAGAATAGCTAAGTTATTCGCAATTGATCACTGCATAATATTATCATCACTATGTATATTCTTCTCCTAGTTCGTTTCACTTTCCATCAGTTCATGTAAGTCTTTTCAGGGTTTTTCTGAATTTATCCTGCTTGTTATTTCTTATAGCACAATGGTATTTCATCACAATCATATAGCAAAACATGTAGCACTTGTTCAGCCATTCCCCAATTGATGGGCATTCCCTCCAATTCCAATTCTTTGTCACAAAAAAGAGCTACTATAAATATTTTTATACATTATTGGTCCTTTTCCTTTTAAAAAAGATCTCCCTGGGATATAGACCTAGGAATAGTACTGCTGGGTCAAAAGGTATGCAAGGATGTATAGCCTTTTGGGTACAGTTCCAAATTGCTTTCCAAAATGGTTGTATCAGTTTACAACTCCAGCAATAGTGCTTTAGTGTCCCAATTTTCCCATACCTATTCCAACATTTGTCATTTTCCTTTTCTGTCATATTAGCCAATCTGATAGGTAAGGTGGTACCTCATAGTTGTTTTAGTTTGTATTGCTTTACTTGATACTGATTTAGAGCATTTTTATATGATTAGAGATATCTTTGATTTTTTCATCTGAAAACAAGCTGTTTATATCTTTTGGACATTTATCAATTGGGGAATGACTTATATTCTTATAAATTTTACTCAATTCTCCATATATTTGAGAAATGAGGTCTTTATCACAGAAATTTCCTGTAAAAAAATTTCCACAGTTATGATTAATGTGTATTTCCTTCCATCCTATTCCCCCTGTTTATCCTTGTTTCATTCTCCTATCACTCTGTCCCTCCTCAAAAGTTATTTGCTTCTGACCATTGCCTCTCCCTCTCCACCCTCCCTTATATCAGTACCCCTTCATCTCCTGCTATCCTGTAGGGTAAGATAAATTTCTATAGCCCAAAGAGTGTGTGTTATTTCCTCTTTCAGCCAGTTCCAATGGGAAGAAGGTTCAACAATTATCCAACTTATCATCCACTGTAAAAACTCTTTCATGCCTTTCGTGTGAGATAATTTACCCCATTCTATCTCTCCCTTCATCCTTCTCCCTCTTTCTCATCCCTTAATTTTATTTTTTAAGATATCATCCTATCACAGTCAATTCACATCCATGCCCCCATTCTATGTATCCTGCTTCTAACTTTCCTAATAATGATAAAGTTCTTAGGAGTTACATTTATCATCTTCCCATATATGAATGTAAACAGTTTACCTTTATTGAGTCCTTTATGATTTCTCTTTCCTATTTTCCTTGATATGCTTCTCTTGAGTCTTGTATTTGAAAGTCACATTTTCTATTCAATTCTGGTCTTTTCATCAGGAATGCTTGAAAGCCCTCTATTTCACTAAATATCCATCTTTTCCCCTGATGGTTTATACTCAGTTTTGCTGGGTAGGTGATGCTTGGTTGTAACCCTAGGTCCTTTTCTTTCCAAAATATCATATTCCAAGCCCTCTGATCCTTTATTGTAAAAGCTGCTAAAGCTTGTATTATCTTGATTGTGGCTCCATGATGCTTAAATTGTTTCTTGTTTCTTTCTGGTTGCTTGCAATATTTTCTCCTTGATTCTCCTTTGAATTTGGCTATAATATTTCCAACAATTATCATTTTGTGATCTCTTTCAGTAAGTGATGAGTGGATTCTTTCCATTTCTATTTTACCCTCTGGTTTTAGGATATACGGTAGTTTTCCTTGATAATTTCTTGAAAGATGATATCTAGGCCTTTTTTTAAATCATGACTTCCAGATAGTTCAGTATTTCTGAAATATATCCAATCTCTTTTCCAGGTCAGTTGTTTTTCCAATGAGATATTTTACATTTTCTTCCATTTTTTCATTTTGATTACTTCTTGATGCCTTGTGGAGTCATTAGGTCCCACGTGCCTAATTCTAGTTTTTAAGGAATTATTTTCTTCAGTGAGCTTTTGTACTACCTCCTTTTCCCATTTGACCAATTCTACTTTTTAGGGAATTCTTTTCTTTGTGACTTTTTGTTCCTCTCTTACCATTTGGCCTATTTAAGGTATTTTAAGGTATTATTTTCTTCAATAATTTTTGTACTTCCTTTACAAAGCTGTTGACTCTTTTTTCATGATATACTTGCATTATTCTCATTTTCCCTCAATTTATTCTCTACCTCTTATTTGATTTTTAATTTTTTTTTTGAGTTCTTCAAATAATTCTTTTTGGGCCTGAGACCAATTCACCTTTTTCTTTGAGGCTTTGAATGTGGTTGTTTGACAGTATTGTCCCCTTCTGAGTTTGGGTCTTGATATTCCTTATCACCATAGTAACTTTCAATGATCAGGTTCTTTTTTTTATTGTTTGCTCATTTTCCCAGTCTCTTGACATTTATAATAAAAGTGGACTCTGCTCCCAGGGGGAAGGGGGCACTGTTCCAAGTTTCAAATTTTTTTGTGCTACTTTTGTCAGAGCTAGTTCTGTGTTTCTGTAAGTTTTCAGTTCTTCCAAGGTGGTATGATTTAAGGAGAGATATGGTAACTGCTCTCCTGGCCTATGCTCTCTTGGTCTTTGAGTGTGCACAAGCACTGTTCTCTACCCTGGAATTGTGACTAGGGTCCCTGTACCCCATAAGGCCACACACTCTAGCATGTTAGTGCTCCTTCTCCTTGCCCTGGGATTGCAACCCAGAATCACACATGGGAAATGCAACAAGTCCTGCAATGAGTGCCAGCAAAGGCTTCCTTTTTCCTTATCACCTGTTTTCCAAACCTTTTACCATCTGTGTACTGAGAGTTCTGGAAGCCACCATGACTTATTCAATCCCTCCTGCCAATTTAGTTACCTCCAAGGTCTGCTTCTGGCTTACTGGGGTATGGTCTGCACTGAGGCTGTCTGTACTGGACTGTACTCCACTCTCACCCCAGTGAGATAGATCTTTCTTGCCAACCTTCTAAATTGCCTTGGGCTGGAAAATTGTTTTACCTCATCCTTCTACTAGTAAAGAATTCATTTTGAAGTATTATTTTTAAGTTGTTTGGAAGGGTATTTCTAAGAGCTCAGGTTAGAGTTCCCACTTTTACTCCACCATCCTGGTTCTGCCATAAGTATTAGCTTTTGTGCTGTTTTTTTAAAACACTGCTGGGACTTTTTGGCATATGCTTTTTGCTTCTCAGCCAACATACTACATTTTTCTTGCAAACAATTATAGATATTTTGAATAATACAATCTATGAATGTTTTGTATGAAGTGTATAAATATGACATATAAGGTGAAATGGTGCACCTGGCTCTTCTAATGTTAGTCTTTATTTGGAAGGAACAATGGTAATCTTTTCTTTTGGTATTAAATATTTGACGTTTTTTAGTTAACAAAGATGGGGTCAAGATAGCAATAGAGAAGAAACTAATAATGTGCTTTGTATGTGTAGACTACCTATTTATGGGACAGAGAGACTTGGGATAGGAAGAGACCTCTAGTTTCTGGCTTGCCCTACTCCTCCTTTTGAAAAGAAGGAACTGTGGGAAGAGAAGACAAAAGAAGTGGGGGGTAAATGGGACTAAGGGACTACAAAGCCAAGTGTGGAAATAGGAAGCATGCTGAGGAATAAACCACAATACTTACAGAAGATCTGGACTCAGTCAAGTTTGTGACACAGCAGGATACCTGGGCCTGAGGTCTATAACTCTGGAGTGCTAAAAGCCAGCCCAAGGTGAGGGGATAAAAAACCCCAGATCTCTTCTACTTCCTAGCAAAGCTGCTAGCCCTCTTCTAGTTAGCTGGATATGCTAGCCTGTCTGTTCATTATCTGCCACTTTCAATTTAGATCTCATTTACCTACTAAGCTATGAATGTTATTTAAGGCTTAAGGGGATAAAGAAGACAGAGTATTCCTTATTGTAGAGAGATGAAAGGTTTGATCAGCAAGAGCTTAATATGGAGGCTGGAGTCCTTAGGACAAAGTGGGAGATATGTATTAGGCTGTACAAGCCCGGCTTATGAATTCAGAATTCAGCTAATCCTAGAAACAATGAACTGGGGAGAAAGCAGATTATGAGCAGCATAGTGCGGGTAAGTGCACTTTCATTTACAAACCACCAGCATCATTCTTGCTACACTGTGTTTGAAAGGAAAGCCATTCTCTCTTGGAGGAGGGAGCTGAAAGTCCCAACTTCCTTATGACTAGCAACTCAGCTGCCCTTGCTCACTAGCACCACCTGCAGCCTATATGAATAATTCATGTACCATTGTAAAGAACTCGAGTTAATACCTATGGATCCTATTGGCCCTGCCACTTTCCATTGTTGAAAACAAGATAGTTTGCCCTACATAAGCCTTTTATCATTCATTGCCTTAACAACACACACAAGTTTTCTGTTTTCATATTTAATTCAACTTGATCTTTTGTTATATTGAAGTATTTTTGCATATATAGACCAGAAATTTTCTACAAGCTTCCATGGGAATTCTCCTATAATTTCCTTGCTTCTGAAACCACTAGCACAGGTTTTTTTTCTCGTAATTGTTTTTGCTGCTCTGACTCTTTGTATTACCTTAAATGATTGACCTTTACTTTCAATTGTGGATAAATTACATCAAAATTTTCTGATCTACCTTTATTTTCTAGATTTCATTCTGGATGTTTCTTTTTTGTTGTCTTTAGCTGAGTGATATGATGTTCAAGTGTATGTATTGGCTAGCTATTCATGTAATCTTTGAGAGTCTTTTCATAGCTCTTAAATTGCTTTAATAAACCACTTTTGCATGGTAGTATTTGATTTCTGTCCTTAGGGATATTCATAGGTAGCTCCATCATTCCTCCAATGGTCCTTCATATGACAATGTTTATAATGTTTATAGGATATACTTTTGTGTGCAGGTACTGGTTTTTATGCTCTTTGTCAAATATTATGGGAGAAGTCATGATGGTTACAGAATATATTTTCTGGAATTACTCTGTCTTGGTATAGTTGGTTTATTAATTGCATTCATTCAGGCAAGAGAAAAATAATTTTTCTAAATTCCATTCCAAGTATACCCATCTCCTTTGTAAAAATAATTCAGAACACTGACATTTTTGTCATACATTTCATTTTTAGGTAGCATTCTTAGAGTTTTAGTATAGATTTTCAATGCCCCAAGGTTCTTATGCTTTTACTTCTTCAGATTTAAGGAAATTATAAATGAAAACTTCTTTTAATTCTTAGAACCAGAGGACAAAATGTAAGTTAAAATAATCTAATAATCATCTCTGGAAAGAAATCCCAAAAAGAAAATGCCAAGCAATGACACAGTAGTGAATCAGAGCTTCCAACTCAAAGAAAAGAGTTCACATACCAACAAAACACAATAAAGTTCAATGAAGTCATAGCAGCTCCCAATATAAAGCAGAGGAGAGCTTGGAATATGATATCCAAAAGGAAAGAGATAAGTTGTCCTGAGTTGTAAACCTTTAGCTACAGAGTAAAAAATGAACCTCTAGGAGAAGAGAGGATTTTCATATATTTTTCATGAAAAGGTCAGAACTGAGTTGGTATTTTGAAATGGAAACATAACACCCAGGGAAACATCTAAAAGTGCACATTCATTTATTTAAAAACAAATGTGTGAGGATGAACTGCTTACATGTTAATACAAGATAAGAAACGAATGTATTTTCAGAATTCTAATGTCTTTAAGGATCAAAGAGAAAGATTTACATGAATAGGGTCTGATGATGGGTATTTTCCCTGTTTTAATAGCTCTGGAAGACAAACATTAAAGGGTAAGAAGATTATACTGAGGAAGGAATGAAGAAGAGTATGAAAATCACTATTACAAAAGAAGTACATAAGATGAAGCACATACCATCACAAGGGAAAGGATTGGGAACAGAATTCCCATGAGTCTAACATCCATAGAAATCAAATTAAGTAAAAAATTTAAAAAATTCATATACCTACACCCTCATCCAATACATAGAGAGTTTGGTAAGGAAAAAACCCATTAACTTCAAAAGAGAAATAGGAGATGGTAGGGACGAGTGGGGTGGGATAGAAGGAAGTGTAAGAAGGAGGGAAGGTTAGGTAAAGGAACATAATTGATTCCTGGAGAGAGGAATGTGAAGGGAAGATTGACAGAAAGGAAAAAAGAACAAAAACCTGGGATCAAGTGTAGGATAAGGGAAAGAATGAATACTTACAGAGAAACCTGGGAAGACTTGTGTAAACTGATGCAAGTGAAGTCAGTAGAATCAAGAGGAATGTTTACACAGTAACAACATTAAAAAGACAAACAATTGTGAAAGACTAAAGAACTCTGATCAATACAGTGAGCAATCACAAATACAGAGGACTCAAGAGGACTTCCTGACAGAGAATTAATAGACTTAAAATGCAGATTGAGACATATTGTTTTGAATATGGCCAATATGGATATTTGTTACAAAGGTTTTTATTTTTCTTTGTTTTCCATGGCATGATGGGGGATGGGGGAGTGAATAAAAGGGAGAGAAAGAAGATTTTATTTAATCAATAAAAGGAAGGACAGATTAAGTTAGGAGGCAGTGGGTAGAAGTAAAATAGACTTTTGAAGAGGGACAGGATAAGAAAGAGAGAAAAAAGAAAGGAAAATGGAATGGAAGAAAATACACAATTACTAATCAAAATGGTGAATATGAATGGGATGGGTTCACCTATAAAATGGAAATAGATAGTAGAATGGATTGGAAACCAGAATCCAACAATATGTTGTTTACAAGAGACACACTTGAAATAGAAAGACACACACAGAGAATTGAAATAAAGGACTAGAGTTGGCATTAATATGCTTCAGCTGAAGTAAAAAGGAAGGGATAGCAATTAGACAGAACAAAAGCAAAAATAAACCGAACTAAAAGAGGAAACTACATTTTTCTAAAAGGGGCCACAAACAATAAAGTACTATCAATTTTTTTACAGAAAGTTTCTCTAGTAAAGGCCTTCCTTTTCAAATCCATACCAAGTATAGAAATGAGTCAAATTTATAAAAATAAGAGCCATTCTCCAAAGGATTTATATGGTAGTTTTCAGAAGGAAAAAAATCAAAGTTATCTACACATAGAAAAAAAACCACTCTAAATCATATTGATTAGAGAAATCCAAATTAATGCAACTCTAACGTACCACCTCATACCTTATCAGAAATCATAAATGTTACAAGGGATGAGAGGAAAGCAGGTACAACAAACTGTTGGTGGATTAGTGAACTGGTCCAACCACTCTGGAGAACAATTTGGAACTATACTCAAAAGGCTATAAAATTATACATACTTTTTGACTCAACAATGCCACTACTAGGTCATCCCAATGAAATCAAAGGAAAAGGAAAAGGACCTACATGTACAAATATGTGTGTGTATGTATGTTAGCACTTTTTGTGGTGGCAAAGAATTGAAAATTGAGGGGATGCCTATCAGTGGGGGAATGGCTGAACAAGTTGTATTATATGATTGTGAGGGAATATTGTTCTGCTATAAAAAATGACAAGCAAGATGGTTTCAGAAAAGCCTGAGAAAACTTATATAAACTGATGCAAAGTGAAATGAGAAGAAGCAGGAGAATATTGTACATAGTAACAGCAATACTGTATGAAGAACAACTGTGAATGACTTAGCTATTCTCATCAATACAATGATCTGAAACATTTCTGAAGAATTTATGATGAAAAAATCTTATTCATCTCCAGAAAGAGAACTGATGAACAGTGAGTGCAAAGTGCAATATAATTTTCTCACCTTATTTTTTTCCTTTTTTTGCAATATGACGAATAAGACAATATGTTTTGTATAATTTCACATATATAATTACTTGGCTTATCAGTGGGCAGGGGAGGACTTGGGAGAGAGGGGGAGAATTTAGAACTCAAAATTTTAAGAGAAAATAATGTTTAAAGTAAATAAATAATATTTTTTTAAAGTGCTGGGAAAGTTGGACAGCAGTCCAGTAGAAATGAGGACATTATTCACCGAGACATAATCCAGTGACATACATGGCATATATAAAAATGCCATATCACCAACAAATTAGAGAAGCAATAAAGAAATTACCTTCTGGATCTATAAAAAGAGGAAAAAATGACTAAACAAGTGATAGGATCACTAGATAAAACAGACAATTCTGATTCTAGAAAATTTAGATATTTTGCACATATTTAGTGTAGTAAAATTTTTAAAAAGTCTTTGCAAAAGTTTCTCTAATAAAGATCTGATACCCAAGATACATAAGGAATTCGCTCAAATTTGTAAGACTAAGAGCCATATACCAACAGATAAATAGTCAAAGGATATAACCAAAATAAAAAATATTTTCTATAAAATATTTTCAAAGGAAGAAATCCAACTTATCAATAATCATATGAAAAAATGCTATAAACTACTATTAATGAGAGATATGTCCATTAAAGCCACTCTAATGTTATACTTCATGCATGCATGAATGACAAAGATAGCACAAGAAGAAAATGACAAATGTTATATAGGCTGCTGGGAAACAGGTACACCAATGTACTTTTGGTATAGTTATGAATTGGTGTAACTATTCTGAAAAGCAATTTGAAACTATATCCAGAAAGTTACCAGATTGTGCATATCTTTTGAACTAACTGTACCACTTAAATTCCCAAAGAAATCAAAGAATGAAGAAAATGACCTATGTGGACAAAAATATTTATAGCAGCTTTTTTCCTGGCCCACAAAATCAGAAACTTAAGAGATGTGCTCATTTATACTACAGCATGTGAATGTAATGGATTTTACAGTGTCATAAGAAATGATGAAACAATTGAGGAAACTGAGAATACCTTTATGAACTAAAGCAGAGTAAAGTAAGCAAACCCAGAAAAACAATTTATACAGTAACAATATGCTAAAGATATATAACTTTGGAAGACTTTAGAGCTGTGATCAATACCATGATAAACTATGAGTTCAAAAGAAGATAAAGCATTTCATTTGCCTCCTTACAGAGAGGTAATGAACTTCTAATACAGAAAGAAATACTTTCAGAAATGCCTAATGTGGGAATTTGTTTTGTTGGACTATGTAACTCTACATGGAAAACTTTATTTGGGGAGGATGTTTTATTTGCTCAGTTTCGTGAAGACAAGATGTCTCATTTTTGTCTTTTTAATCCTGGCATAGAGTATAATGCCTAGCACATATTAGGTACTTTACAAATGTTAGCTGAATAAATTAGTTCACCCAGGCTCTTATACCCAATGTTTAGAAATCCTTTCCTTCTACCTTGTTCTAATTAGAATTTTTACTTCAAGACTTGGCAGATGAAAATAGATTGAGAAAATTTAAGAAGTTCAGAAAATTAAACTTGTTTTTATTTATAAAATTAGAGGCTGAATCAGCTTTGATAGTGATATATTTACAGTACCCTCTCCCACTCTGATTAGATCTTCTAACTGAAGGGCCGAGCCACAGACTCCAAAACTTCCATTTAAAGACAGAGGCTCGCATCAACTTCTCATTTCCCACCAGCTACCTGCTTTAGGACTTATTTGGACTTCTCATGCACTCAGTCTGGGTTTATCCTGCCTTCCAAATTTTCAACTCCATTTTGTTTTTGTGTTCCCCCATTCAATTTTAAGCTCTTCAGAGGAGGAACTATCTTTTAAAAAATTTATATTTGTAACCCCAGTGCTTAGCATTGTGCCTGGAATAGAGTAGACACTTAATAAATGCTTACTGACTATTATTAAACTTGGAGAAGATTGCCTACTGATTTAAATACATTTCCTAGTGTCCGAAGGTTACTTAAAAAAGAAAATATTAGATTTAAGGTTTATTTTTCTAATGAAAATTGTATCCATACTGATTTTTTGGACATAAAGAATCATAGAATTACTACTGTCAGGTGAAAATAAGAGATAAATGAATAGTATGGACATGGAAAGACCAACACCAGCAACAGTTCAAGTTTCAGTTATCAACCAGATGCCCAGTGGAAACAATAGCTCCTAAATGGCTTTTCAGTGACTGCTCTGGAAAATCAAGGAGCAGAAGACCTAGTGTGTGTGTTTGTCCTTCACTGCCAAAGAGGACCATGCCATCAGAGAAACGATGACCTGATTTGCACTTGACTTTGTTTTGATTGAGGGAGGGCTGTGCAGGTCACCAGCCTCACTTCTCCTCCAGACCCATCTGAATCCAGTGACCAAATATTCATCAGGATGACTGGAGATGACCCAGGATGAGGCAGATGAGGTTAAGGGACTTGCCCAAGGTCACATAGCTAGTGAGTGTCAAGTGTCTGAGGTGAGATTTGAACTCAGGTCCTCCTGACTCCTGCACTGGTGCTTTATCCACTGTACCACCTAGCTGCCCAGAAGATCTAGTACTTTATAAGGAAATGGGAAGGGAGAAGAGGGAGTCAGTCTAGCCGAAATAAGTTTTATACTAACATTTTATACTGCATTCCAATGTAAATTAAAAATGTATACATGACATGAATATCAAAGTTGATACCACAAAAAATTAGAAGAAAAACAGAACACAGATCTTTAACAGCTATGAATAAGAATCCTTAGCCAAACAAAGCATAGAAGTAATTTTAAAAGATAAAATAGATTATTTTGATTACATGAATTTGAAAAGGTTTTGCAGGAATAAAATTAGTGCAAATAGGATAAGAAAGAAAGTAGCTGATTATGAAAAACAGGGCATCAAATATCTATGAAAAGAGTCAGATTTCTAAGCTGTATAGCCAATTAAATGTTTGTAAGATCAAAAGTTATTTCTCACAATAAGGTAAGTGGTCAGAGGATAGAAAGAAGTAATTCTCAAAGATGAAGTAAAAAGCATTAACAACCATATGAAAGAATGCTACAAATAACTAATAATAAAAGAAACAGAAACAAAAACAATCCTCAGGGTTCACTTCACATCCAGAGAACTGGCCAAGATGAAAAAAACTGGGAAAGAGTAAAGCTAGAGGGGTTGTGAAAAGGTGCAACATATATTTATTGTTAGGAGAATTGTGAACTGGTCTAACCATTTTGTAAAGCAATCTGGAATTATGTGAAGAAAGTAAAATGTCAATTCCCTTTGACCCAGAGATTTCGTTGCAAAGCATATACCACAAAGGGCAAATAACCAAAAGGCCCAATTTAAGCTAAAATATTTATAATTCACCTTAAATAATAAAAAAATATTCTTTGCTATAAAAGAATGAACATGACTACCGGGAAAGTTTTATATGAAATAATGCAAAGTGAAGTAAGCAGAACTAGGAACACAATATAAACATGGATAACAAGTGAAATGGACACAACAATGACTACACAATAGAAACTGAATGCGGACACATAATTATTAAACTTGCCCCCAAAGGAGATAGGAGACAGTATCTTCCCCTGCTTTTCTCCAGAGGTAGAAGACCATGGCTTTGAAACACTATATAATATCAGGCTCTTTTTTTGGACAGGCTGGATAGTTTAGTGGATTTCTTCTTCCTTTTTTTTTATAATTCTTTATTATAACCAATAGTCTGGGTAGGATGGGGAAAGGAATATAGCATACTATGTAAGTAACATAAAAACAAAATAGATCAGTAAAATTATTTATTAAACAAGAGAAAGGTGGTATTACTAATGATGGTGATGATAGAAAGAATTTTGGAGCATTTTAAGGTTTGCAAAGCACTCCATAAATATTATGTCATTATCTCTCTGAATCTCTTGTGTAAACTTGAGTCTGAAATCTGCTAATTCTAGTATGAGTAAGAAAGAGAAAAAGTAGAAAAAGCATGCTGCAGTAATGTACCCTGTTCAAAGTAGGATTTCCCAAAATTCAAGGAAGTAGCAGAGACTAGATTTCTCTCGGCAGAGAGGCAAAGGAATATTGGGTAGACTGCCATGTACATTATCACTTTTATCAATTGTTTTTGCTTAACTACTTTTCATTCTTACAAATGAGGGTTCAATTCCTAGATAGTAAGAGGGGTAAATCCAGAAATTAGATTAATATAAAACCAAAGACCATCTACGTCATGTGACCAAAAAGATGGCAGACTAGATATTTTTTCCAGTTCCCACTAACTTTCAAAAGATTTCAAAACTAAAAAGAAGAAGTATGTACCAAGTGTAGAGCAATTACAGCTGAATACACAGGACAAGAAAAAGAGAAGCCAAATAACATAATATCTTTATGAATTAATATTAAAGAATGCTAATCCTTAATGAACTCATTCAGGACCACAATTACATACGCATCCATGATCTGGCAGGGAACACAGGCTTTGGGACATAGGGAGATTCTCTTTCTCTACTGAGACTCTGCTGGGAAACTCTACTCCTGCTCATCTGCCACACCACTGTAACAAGAAGATGGTAACTTCATGAGGATGAGTGGAATTAAAAGCGGTGAAAAATGAGGTGGTAGAATCAAGCTTCCTTATTCCTGAGATTGCTGCAAGGTTAGAGAACCAAAAGAACATAGAAATTACATGAAACATCCACTCTGCCTTTTTATGACCTTGGAAAAAGTGGCAAAAACTAATTGAACCCAGTCAGAGAAGGAACTAACGGAACTGTGGCAGCAGGCTATATGTATGGTTATGTGAGGCCTGAAGGAAAGAGACCTTTCTGTCACCCACAGAATCTACTTGGGTTGAGCCAATGTCCGTGAAAACTAAATTTCCAAATGTGGAGGAGGCTGTAGCAATTTACACATTGTCAAAAATGGAGGAGTCAAAGAGAAATGGACGAAGAAAAAAGTCTGAAATCACCCAAGGATTTCAAGAGAAGAAAATTCAAATAAACACTTAGGACACATGTAGATGAATCAACAGAGAGGATACGAAACTTAGAAATAAGGAAAGGCACTAAAATGTCAAAAAAGCCATGCTTCTCTAAATAATACAAAGGATAAAGGAAAGTGAACCAAATACCTGATCAAACACAGAATTCTGTGGAACCCTGAGAGGGAACGGAACCATAAGAATATGTTCCAGAATGTTTCACAGGAGAAATGAAAATATTTGAGAAGTTAGAAGGGAACACATATTAAAACATATCACCTGCACAATAAAAATAATTATGCAATAGAAAAACTTGTATCTACAGTGGCAAATTTTGTCAAAGAAGCAAGAATCAAAATAAGATTTAAAATATAAATATGCTGAAGTGAAGGACATATGGAAGAAAAGAATTAAAAAATAATAATGCTAAAAGAACACATGAGCTCTACACAAGCAAAAGCCACTGAGATCAAAGACAGGATATATAGAAATAAGGATTTGAAGTCTCACAGAAGAATATAGCAAAACAAAAAACCTAAACATAAAAATGCAGGAAATAATACAATAAAACTTCCCAGTACTTCTGAATATAGAAAACAAAGTACCAATCAAAAGAATCCACAGATCATGTCCAGAAAGATAAAAGCTACACTACTAATACCAAGGCATACAGTGATTAAACCTACCAATTCCGATGACAAACAACAAATTCTACAAGTGCCCAGGAGAAAGACTGTCAAATATAAAGGAAGGAAATGTGAATAACCGAGAACTATTCTGCATCCACTTGAAAGATTAAAGGGGAATAGAATAATATGTCCCTCCAATATCACCAAAAGCGAAAGAGCTCAAGATAAAACCTCTAATGACATATCCTGCACATCTGATCTAATGATCAATGCAAAAAGGTGGACAATGAATAAAAAGATGCATCTGAAGTATCCTTACAAAAGAAATCAGATGTGAAAAGATTGTTCTATTTGAAATCATTGCAAACAGTAGAAACACAAGAAAGGTTAATAAATTTAAGTGCCAATGAAAGCATAGGTAATGAAACAAATTATCGCATTTCTAGAGATTATGCTAAGAAAGAGAAAGCCTGACCTAATGAGTTTTTAAAAATGAGATTAAGAGATTTTTCTATTTCAAAGGTACAGAAGGCATAAAAGATGAAAGTAGAATTTAAAGAAGTAACACAAGTCATGTAAGAGCAAGTCTGAATTACACTGATCGAAAACCTATACCAAAGCCTTGCTTCTACCTCTTACTGCTCCTATTCCCATGATACATCCAATCTGTTGTCAATGTCTGTCAATCTCACCTTTGCAACATTTTGTGAATATACCCATTCTCTCTTCTGCCCCCACTGTGGTGTCTCTGACACTGCCACCACTTCAGTGCAGACTTACACTTGGACTATTTCAATAGCCTACTAGTGGGTCTGCATGCCTCAAGTCTCTCCTCATTCCAATCTATCATTCATTAAGTCACTAACATGATTTTCCAAAAGCAGAGATACAAGTATGGCACCCTCCCTTCCTCATTCCTACTTGCCACTCAATAAACTTCAGTGGCTCTTTTGTTAGCATTCAAAGACCTTCATAACCTAGTCCTCTCCTAACTTTCCAGTTTTCTTACATCTTATCCCCTTACATGTATTCATTGAATCACTGATATTAGCTTCCTGGCAATTTCACAAATAAGACACTCCATATTTTAGCTCTGAGCAGTTTTTTCTGGCCATCCCCAAGTCTGGAATGCTTTCCCTTCTCTCTAACTACTGACTATTCTGACCTCATTTAGGGTCCAACTAAAATTCCACTTTTACAAGAAGTTTTCTCCAAAGAGTTTATGAACAAAAAAGAGATAGAGAGGATCATGGGGAGTAAAATGGATGATTTTAATTACATGAAATTAAAAGGTTTTTGCACAAAAAATCAAGCAGCCATAATTACAAGGGAAAAATCTATAGCAAGTTTCTGTTAAAGACTTCATTTATCAAATATAGAGTGAACCAAGGCAAATTTATATGAATAAGAGCCATTCCCAAACTGATAAATTGTCAAAGGATATGAACAGGCACTTTTCAGAGAAGAAATCAAAGCTATCAATGGTCACAAGAAAAAAAATGGTCTAAATCACTATCAAACAGAAAAGTGCAAATTTAAACAATTCTGAGGTATCAATTCACACCTATCAGATTAGCTAACATGACAGAAAAAGAAAATAAGTGATGGGGGGATGTGAAAAAATAGACTCTAATGCACTGACAGTGGAGTTGTGAACTAGTCCAAACATTCTGGAGAACATTGTGAAACTGTACTTAACTGACTATAGCACTATGTATATCCTTTGAACTACTAATATCACTACTAGATCTGTGTCCCAGAGATCAAAGAAACTAACCAATCTAATCCCAAAAAATGAGTGGGTTAAACAGTAAATTATAGAAACATTCAACAACTTAATTTAAGAGAATGACAAGAATGAGACAACCTACCAAATCTTATGGGATACTGCAAAAGCAGTTCTTAGGGGAAGTTTTATATCTTTGAATGCCTTCATGAATAAAATAGAGAAAGATGAGGTCAATGACTTGGGCATGCAACTGAAAAGCTAGAAAAAGAACAAATTGAAAATCCCCAAGTAAATACCAAATTAGAAATACTGAAAACCAAAGGAGAGAGTAATAAAATTGAAATTAAGAAAACTATTGAGCTAATAAATAAAACTAAGAGCTGGTTTTATGAAAAAAAAAACAAATAAAATTGATAAACCTTTGGCCAATGTGATTTAAAAAAAGAAGAAAATTAAATTACCAATATTGAAAATAAAAAGGGTGAACTAACCTCCAATGAAGAAGAAATTGAAAGAATAATTAGAAATTACTTTGCCCAGCTGTATGCCCATAAATTCAACAATCTAAATGAGATGAATGATTATTTTTTTAAAAAATATAAATTGCCCAGATTAACAGAAGAAGTTGAGTACTTAAACAACTCCATCTCAGAAAAGGAAATTGAACAAGCCATCAATGAAATTCCTAGGAGAAGATCTCCAGGGCCAGGTGGATTTATAAATGAATTCTATCAAACATTTAAGGAACAGTTAATTCCAATATTATACAGACTATTTGGGAAAGTTGCCAAAGGAGTACTACCAAACTCTTTTTATGATACAAGTGTGGTTCTGATATCTAAACCAGGAAAAGTCAAAACAGAGAAAGAAAATACTTATAGCAGCTATTTTTGTGGTGGCAAAGAATTGGAAACTGGGTAAATGCCCATCAACTGGGGCATGGCTGAACCAGTTGTGGTATATGATGATGATGAAATATTATTGTGTTATAATAAATGAAGATCAGGATAGTTTCAGAAAAACCTGGGAAGACTTACATGAAGTGATACAAAGTGAAATGAGCACAACTAGGAGAACACTGTACAGAGCAAAAGTAATATTATACTTATGATCAGTTGTGAACAACTTAGCTACTTTGATCAAGACAACAATCCAAGATAATTCCAAAGGACCTGTGATGAAAAATGAAACCTCTAGAGATAGAATTGATGAATTCTGAATGCAGATGGAAGCACATTTTTTTCACTTTTTAAATTTTTTCTTACCTTTTTGGCAGCATGGCTAATATAGAAATCTGTTTTGCATGATTTCACATATACAACTGATATTATATTGCTTGCCTTATCACTGAGTTGGGGAGAAGCAGGAGGAAGGGAGATATTCAGAACTTAATATTTTATTATTATTTTTTAATCGAATTATTTTGTTTTTAGTGTTCAACAATCACTTCCATATGTCTTAGATTTTTTTTTGACTCCATCTCTCTCATTCCCCACTCCCTCCTCAATCCCTCCCTGAGACAGGGTAAAATCTTACATAGGTTCAATGCATACATTCTTATTAAATGCATGTTGCATAGAAGAATTAAAATGAATGGAAGAAACCATAAAACAAAACAAAACATAATACAAAAGAAAATAGTCTGTTTTTACTGTGATCCAATTCCATAGTTCTTTCTCTGGATGTGGAAGGTGTCTTACCTTGAGTCCATTGGAAAGTTTTTAAGTCTATGCCTTTCAATGAAGTACTGTCTTACCAGAAAAATCTCTGGCACATTGTGATTGTTGCTGTGTACAAAGTTCTTCTGGTTCTGCTCCTTTCACTCAGCATCAATTCATATAAGTCTTTCCAGGCTTTTCTGAAGTCTTCCTGTTCATCATTTCTCATAGCACAATATTATTCTATTACATTCATATACCACAAGTTGTGTAGCCATTCCTCAATTGATGGGCATTCCCTTGATTTCCAGTTTTTGACCACCACAAAAAGAGCTGCTATAAATATTTTTGTACATGTGGGACCCTTTCCCATTTCTATGATCTCTTTGGGATAGAGTCCCAGAAACAATATTGCTGGGTCAAAGCGTATGCACATTTTTGTAGCCCTTTGGGCATAGTTTCAAATTGCTCTCCAGAATGGTTGGATTAGTTCACAGCCCCACCAACAATGAATTAGTGTTTCAACTCTCCCAATTCTTCTCCAACATTTATCATCTTCCTATTTTGTCATGTTAGCCAATCTGATAGGTGTGATGTGGTACCTCAGAGTTGTTTTGATTTGCATTTCTCTAATCAATAGTGATTTAGAGCGTTTTTTCTTATGATCATAGATACCTTTAATTTCTTCCTCTGAAAGTTGCCTGTTCATATCCTTTGACCATTTATCAATTGGG
>CM053775.1:20812971-20834281 GCA_028658325.1 Potorous gilbertii
TATATATATATATATATATATATATATATATATATATATATATATATATATATATATATATATATATATATATATATGATACCCAGATTAACTGAAGAGGAAATAGAATACTTAAATGATCCCTTCTTAGAAAAAAAATATTGAATGATCCATAAATGATCTCCTATGGAAAAAAAACAGAACCATATGGATTAACAAGCAAATTCTACCAAATATTTGAAGAATAATTAATTCTGATACTATATCAAGTATTTGAAAACAATGGAGTCTTACCAAGTTCTTTCTGTAACGCAAATATATTTTGATACTTAAATCAAGGAAACCAAAAACAGAGAAAGTACACTATAGACCAATGGCATTAATGAATATTGGTACAAAAATTTTAAATAAAATACTTATTAGAAGATTATAGCTATATGTCACAAAATTCGTATCTTGTTACCAGGATAGATTTATACCAGGTATGCAGGGCTGGTACAATATTAGGAAAATTATAAACATTATTGACCACATCAAGTACAAAAATCCTATGATTATATCAACAGATATAGAAAAAAATGTTTTGACAGAATACAATACCCATTCCTATTAAAAACAATCAAAAACGTATGAATACATGGAGTTTTTTTAAAAATCAAAAGTAGTGTCTATATAGAAACAATATCAGGAAAAAAAATGAGCATCCTCTGATTCTACTGACTCAGACCCCAGACAGAAGAATCATACTATGGCATCATCAGATCTTCATTTAATTTCAAAGAGTAGACTATTCAAACACTTCACCACTTACACAGGGAACAATCTAATTCCAAGGCTGGAAGGGAAGACATCTCATCAAACACAACCACACCTAGAAATCCAATTGACCATGTTGATGAACTTCATTCATTCTTGTATACCAGGCATATCTTGGCAAGACAGCATTTACAAATGGATAAAATGAGGCAAGAAATTTATGGTGAGTCAAATGAATTCAATTAGGAAACAATAAGTGGTTTCAAAGGTTGTAGACTGGTCAAAAAGGAAATTGAAAAGAGGATATGAGATTTGAAAATATCACTGGTAACTTTGGAGAGAGACATTTTGGTAAAATGACAAGGTCAGAAGTCAGATTGCAGAAGGTTTAGAAAAGACTGAAAGGAGAGGAAGTGGAAGCACCATTTGTAGGTAACACTTAGGGTATTTAGCAGAGAAAGGATGGAGCAATAGAGCATCATAGCTGCCAGACATTGTGGGATAAAGTGAAGGGTTTTTGTTTTGTTTTGTCTTTTTTTTAGATGGCACTGATTGGCTAGGTGTCCTAGTGGGTGGCTGCTACTATTTTCACCTTTCTAGGGAGAAGTAACCCTGTAGGTGGTTATGTTCCCATCAGTAACTCAAAAGCCTCCACTAGTGTGTCCCCTTAACAATCAAGTTATCTAAGTTCTTTAGCAAAGGATGTACTCAAACTGCAGAGCAACAATTGAAGTTAAAGGCATTTCCACCCCCCCCCAAAAATCCAAGGTGTACTATCCTACAAATACAAAGAGTGCAAGGAGGAAAGAGTAGGCCTGAATTTCAAACAAAATAGTAAAGAAGTAAATGTGTAGCTAATGTGTGTTATGGGCAACTGATGTCTATAGAACTAAAGTACTTAGATGTCTTTTGTTTGTCTAGAAGGCCCTCAGGAAACATATTCACAGTCTTGATCACTCTTCTCAGGTCAGTTGGCTCCTACCAGGCCAAGATGTCTTCACTAACTGGGTGGTTCAACTGTGCTTATTCCTCATATGGCATGGTATCTCAACCAAATGGGTCAGTCTGCTTCTGGCCTGGACCAGACAAGTCTGCCCTTGGGCAGGCTGCTGTGCTCCTACGGATTTCTTCTCAGAGAGTGGTATTTCTGTTGGACAGGTTGATCTGCTCAACTCCCTCACCTTGATCTTAAATAGGCAGCTGCAGTCTTTTCACTGCCTTCAGCCATTGACTAGGTTGAACTGTTCTTTTTGAGAATGAAGGACAAGTGCTCTTACAAGTCATGGTGTCCTACCTTTAGCCTGGGATTGGTAGGAAGAAGCCTTTAACTCACAGCTTGGGATATGAAGTTTGTTACTCTCAGTCAAGAGATGAGAGAAGTCTCACCTATAAAATGAGATAATCTTTTTTGCTACAAGGACAGTTTACTCAGTCATGGACTCTTTCTTTGTTTATAGTGATCAATCTCAATTCAGCCAGTTACACTTCTACTGTGGTCTTACACAGATGAGTGAGTGAGAAAGAAAAAAGTTAGAGGCAAAGTTCATTGTCTCTGTGAGCTTCTTTATATGCAAGCCTCAAACCTTATCAAAGGTGTGCAAGTTTTTGGTTTTTTACATTTGAAAGTCTTCTTCCCCTTTATATTTCAATGTCCTTACTTTTTCTATACATATTTTATATGTGTTTATCTCTGTAAATTTGGTCCCTCTCATAAAATATAAGCCTCTACCTACAAAAGACTTTAACTTCTCTGCTTGTATATTATGGATTCAAAGCATTACTTGACACATAGTAGGTGCTTATGTGTTTCCACTGTGATGTAAACTGAATGACATGCTTTATCTAATCTGATCCTCACAAGAAATTTGTGAGATAGATATTATTAATATTTTCATTTTACAGATGAGGAAACTGAGCTGAGGAATCTGACCTTGATCTAAAGGTTAATAGGGACCTAATATAAATTCTTGGGCAAGAGAAGGACATGATGGAGGTGACATTTTTGAAAGATTAATCTGGTGGCGGTAGATAAACTGGAGAAGAGAGATTGGAGTCAGGGAAATGAATTCGACAACTACCATAGTAACCCAAATACATGGTGAGAAATGGGACTGGATCATAGGACTGAGAGCAGTTAAAGGGTTAGAGATCAATCCAAAGTTCTCCTTTTTCAGATGAGGAAAATGACTTCCAAAGAGATAAAGTAACTTGGTCAAACTGACAGTATAGAATGGATGGTATGTGAAGGCAGGATAGATGAGAGAACTGTGATTTCATCAGCTTGGGGAACTCTACCAACTGCTACCAAGCTCTGTGCTTAACACTGAATAAATGCTTTTCATGTATTCATTCATTCATCTAGATGGTTTGCCTATGCATCATCTACCAAGTCCTAAGGAGTTTCCTGAGCCATATCATTTGTGCATTGGTTTTTCTGACTCTAGACCTAACACTGCCTACTATTCCTCTTATGGTGATGGGATGGAGGGGATAAAAGTCAAGTCCTAATTTTTAAAAACCAGGACTGTTGTCATGATTTTGAATCTGAAAGATCAATAATATGCAAAGAAATCCAGATTAGGCTTAACTTCTAGTCTCATTCCTGGTTTCTGATAGAACAGTGGTCAGGGTATAATTTTCTTAAATTTCTAAGTGTACCTTTGAAAGGAATTTCCTTTCAATACCAGCAAACTTTCACCTGGTTTGAGGATCATAGACTAAAAGATGAGAAGAGTCTTTGGTCATCATCTGTCAAAGCCTCTCATTTTCTATATAAGTAAAATGGTACCCAGATAAATGACTGAGGCCAAGATAATACCAGTGGGAAAAACAGGACTAGAATCCAAATGCTCTGGCTTAAAGTTTGGCATTTTGCAACTGCATCATGCTGCCTCCTCAAAACTCTGTTTGAAGTTTTACATCCCACCAAAAAAGTCTCAAACAAATTAACCAATGGACGAATAAATACTAGCCTGTGTTTTGGAGACTCCATATGGCTCCACCAAGGTTTTTCTATGCTGAATACAACTGTTGCTTTTCTTCATTGGCCTAATTCTTTGATTTGTCATAATAGTTGCTTAATTGATTGTAGTCACAGATACAGTATAATAGGGTCGTTTTTCTACCTTGCATACCAAAGAATTCTAGAAGGCAAAAAAAAAAAAACAACTTGTTGAAAGAAGGGAAAAGCACCATACATCTGAAAAGGAGAGAAATAGTTGAAGAGACTGGAAACAATCTACCTGGATGGCTGGTTACCAAGTTGTATTTCTTAAGAATTGTATTTGTTGATGATTTTCCCAGCCTTAAGAAAGACTGGAAAAATATGAAATTTTAGTATGGCTCAGAACAAAACCAGAAATTTAGTGGAGGTTTGGAAATAGTGCCCCCACCCAAATAGGGAATTCCCTTCTCTTTTATGTGAAGGCCATTTAAAACAATCTCTAAGCAGGTGGTATTCAAAATAGTTAAATGTCATCAGTAATCTTTTTTAAAGTACACTAGGGTGAAACAAAATAGTACATTTTGCTTAAGTGGAAAACCTGTTAATGCCTGCCAAGTTAATACTAGTCTAGTCATTCCATTCCACATCTCCCCTTAGATAAACTCAGCAGTCTTTGTTATTGTTGCTTTGCCTTATAACACACACACACACACACACACACACACACACACACACATCTAACATGTACTGAGAGGAATAAAATGTATCCTAAAGGAAGTCTTTCTTTTCCTTCTCAATTAATATGACAAGTCATTAGAAAACAACTGACTGAATTTAAAGATTAAGAAAATCCAGGAGAAAGTAATTCTGACTTGACAAAGAACAAGTGGGCTAGAAGATTCAAAAGTTCTTTCCTGTTTGGCCATGAATTATATATTTCCAAGTGATATTGCAAATGCTTATAATATACATATGTGGTGACAAAATTGATTCTGAAGAGTAAAACCTTTATTTATCTGGGATGACAACCTCACATTTTCTTAATCTGACACATGATGACCTTCCAGCCAGGTAGTTTTCTGGAGGGTCCCCTTATGAAAACAAGAAAAAGAAAATACCAAAGCAGGTGAAGGAGAAGACCTATGATAAAGTATGTTATTACTCACCTCCTGATAGAGAGGAGATGGACACAAGGTGCAGAAAAAGATAGACATTCATAGATATGGCCCCTACATGTTCGTTTTGTTTGACTATGTTTACTTGTTACCAGTTTTTTTTTTCTTTTTTTCCTTAGCTTTTAATTGAGGATGTGAATGGAAAGGAAGAGAAATGGGCATTTGTAATAGTGATGCCAAAAAGGAAGGTCACTGAGACATTTTTTTAAATGTACAGAATAAAATAGAAGGAAATTCATTAACAAGTACAGTTAAGGAAGACAGTTTTGAAAGTGATATGTGGAATACGTCATATGCTCTTAAAAAGTCAAGGGGTATGAAATGAAGATCCATGGTTTCATAGAAAACTTCCCCTGCATTCTATGTGTATGGAAATGTTCTCTTTTGTCGATATTTAAGTTCAGAATAAAAATAATAAAATGATTTTAAATAATAAATGCTTTTTGACATCAAGCCTAAATTTGTTTCGTTATAACTTCCCCCAAATGCTCCTAGACTTTCTGATTGCCTGAGAGAGTGCCAGGGTTTGGAAGACTAAACCGGCAAACTTTTCAGGAGAACCCAGGTGAAGGAGTCTCAAATTCAACTTTGACAAATTAAACTCAATTCAATTCAAACAAAATCTTTATTAAAAAACCTACTATGAGTCAGTGACTAGAATGAGGGGAAGAGTGATGGAGGGCAGGGAAGATATAAAGGAACAAACAAAATGGTCCCTGCCTTCAAGGATAAATCAGAAGGCAAGACATCATTCTTCTAGATTCATGAGGCTGTACCAGACCCCAGGATGAAGAGCTCCTCACCTAGAGAGGATTTTGAGTTGGGGCAGGCTCTGTTGGAACATTTAGGTGGTACTCACTGTCAGTCTGGTTAGACTTATGTTTTGTTTTATTTTACATCTCAACCTATTTATTTTATTTTAAATAAGATATTTATTGATGTCTTTTATTTTTTACATCATGATTTTCTTCATTCCCCCCTCCCAGAGACTCATCTCATATAACAAGTAGTATTTTTCAAAAGACAAAAATAAAGAAAAACAAGTGGAAAAATCAGCACAACTGACCAGTATATTGACAAAGAATGAACACATGTTCTGAACAAAACATTGAAACGTTGATGAGAGGTGCACCAATGTTGACCTTCCTCAAAGGAGTGGGTTGAGAACGTACTCTCATATCTCTTTTTTCAAGTCATGCCTGCTCTTTATAATTTTGCGGCATTTAATTTTATTGCACATTATTTATTTTGTTAAGTAATTTTCAGTTTCACTTATTTTTTATTTTAACGTTCTTTTTTTTAAAAAAAATTGTGTTCCAAATTACTTTTCTCCTGCCTGCCCTTCCTCCACTCATTGAAAAGGCAAGTAATATGACATCAATTAAACATGTAAGGTCCTGAAAAAAAATTTCCATATTAGTCATTCAACCGATGATTTCATCAGTGGAGGGAACTCCAAGTGGGGCAAATTTTTCAGATGATGAAGGTAGGAAACTTGTTTATGACCTAGAATCTTAGATTTTCCTTGATCACTCAGTCAACCAGAACATATTAAGTGCCTACTATGTATTGCAAGACACTGTCCCATGCATTGAGAATTCAAAGAAAAGGTCAATAAATGGTTTCTGCCTTCAAAGAGCTCACATTCTAATGGGGGAGACATTATGTAAACAACTAGGTCCATAAAAGATCTATAAGGAGTAGATGGAAAGCAGCTGCCAAGGAAGGAGATGGATAAGAGCCAAGAAACCATGAAAGGTCTCATAAAGGTGTTATTTGAACTGAATACTGAAGAAGTCATGGAACCAAGCAGAAGACAAAAGGACAGAGTATTCCAGGGAGGAGCAGTAGTCACTGGTGGAATTGACACCAAGAATGTAAGTGTCGTGCTCTTGATCATACAGACAGAATATGCCAGAAGATATGAGCTCTCATTCCAAGACTGGCCCTCCATCCACTATGTCACAAAGCCTCTTGGATTTAGTTTATATACTTTTCAAATTGCATTACTCTATTGCACTTTTCTGATTTTCTACATATCCCCCTTCCCTTGACTACAAGACCTAGAATATGTGTTCTAGTGGTTTAAAGTACACAGAGATGAAGTGGAAAACAGAGAGAAAGGAAATCTTAGACATGGAAGCAGAAGCTAAAGACCAAGAGGGAGTAAGTGGGGTTGAAATAAGGTAGGTTTTTGAACTCAAAAAGGCACAGAGGTATATGAGACTCAGGTAACTCAAAATGGAGGGCAGGGGGTCAGGGATTAGAAAAATTTAGAAAGGAGTGGTATCTGAAAGACCTGAGGATTAGAGCATCAAATTTAGAGCTAGAAGAGATCTTAGAGGTCATTTAGTCAAACCCACTTATTTTACAAATGGGGAAACTAAGGCCCAGAAATGTGGATGTGGACCAAGGTCACAAAAATAGTAAGAGGGTAAGAATCCAGGTCTTCAAACTCCAAATCCAGTATTCCTTCCTCTGTATCATGAATGGAAAGCACTCTGGGTCATTCCTGAGAAGAGCACTTGGTCTCTTCTATCTTCTCTACGAAGCAATTTGTTTTCTAACCTTTGGCACTGTTCTTAACCACTTTTTTTCCAAACCTAAGGGAACTGTTATAAGTCATAGATGCAAGTTAGTGACTACCACTTCTTCAACAACATTCAAAAAATGATTTAAATCAATAGTCACAATAAGATACAGAAGGAAATTCTGTCAAAGTAGTATAATATTTTCTAATACTCATTTTCCTCTTTAAAAAAGAAACCAGAGCCTTCCTGTAGTCCCATGAGGAACTGAAAGGTTATTGTAGTTTCTAATATCTGCTCCTTTTCTTTTGATTCCCATGAATTCACCATTTCAGAACCGTCAGGCCTAACAGTCTAATCGTATTAGAATAAATAAGTGTGATTATAATGTAGTTAAACAAGTAGCAGTGCAAATGTCCACAAAGATGTAGTAAGTACTTTTGCAAAGAAAGATCAGTAGTTCCCTTGTCACCTGCCTTTTACCTGTTAGAACTAGATAAAAGAAAATCAATCATTGGTATTCACTTTTAGAATCCTTAGTACTGACTCATATAATGTAAAAGCAATAAAATTACACAACTTCAAAAAATTCTAATAATTTTGATCTATTTTAAACTTAAAAATAAGTGTGCAAATTTGTTAACCCACCTCTCTGGGAGGTCGAAAATAATGTAGAAGCTGAAATCAATATCCATTACTACTTTCCTGACATCAACCATGACACTCTTTTTTGTCAGGAGTAAAGAAGGGGAAGGAAGAAGAGGGGAAGAGAGTCTGAGATGATGGTCAATAGACCATGGTTCTCATCCTAGCTATGTTGTGTTGAAAAAGTCACTTCTCTTCTTGGTGATCCAGTTTTTCTATCTGTAAAAGACAAATTGACTTACACCATCTCTAAGGTGTAAACTCTTAATAATAATTAAAGGGTTGAATTTGGAATTAGAGGTTTTGAGTTCAACTCTTTACTATCCTAAAAACTTTGGGCAGATTAACTTCTCTGGTCCTTAGTTTCCTGATAAGCAAAATGGGAAGGTTGAACTGGTAGATCTCTAAGGTCACTTTTAGTTTCCAAATCTATGGCTGCAGTACTTTCAATCAATGTATCACCAATGCTTAGCACATGTCTACTACATAGTAGGTACTCAGTAAATGTTTACTGATCAAGAGAAGAATTAATAAGTGTGTGAATTGTCACACAATTTATATTTTTATTCTAAAAAGTTATTGAGAACATATATTCCATCTTAACTATAGGCCATCAGTGACTTAAAAATGGATTTCATGTTTTACATTTCTTACTAGGAAAGCAGGCTGAGCTAATTCTTTAAATACCAACACTTTCATTTCCAACATAAGGAAATCCTTTAATCATTGTTCTTACACAAAAGATTACTGTAATCTTGGGAAAATCATTTGACCTCTCTCAGTCTCCATTTCCTATTCTATAAAAGAAGAAAACTGGACCAGATGATATTTGAAAGGGCCTTATGAGTTCTACAAGTCTATACTGACTTACTAGGGTAATAAAGTGAGTCAGCATCAGAACATGTAGTAAAAATTTTCTCAAGAGTTTTTTGTCTCAAATCTCTCCCCACTCTGATCCATAATATATTCAGCTGCAAAAGAGATTTATTTTTTCTTTTTAACATTAGAATTTTTTTGAGTTCCAAATTCACTCCCTCTCTCTTGCAAGTCCCTCCACACTTGAGAAAACAAGCAATATAATATCAGTTATACACAGGAAATCATACAAAATATACTTCAATATTAGCCATGGCAATAAAAAAGCAAAGAAAATAAAAAAATCATACTTCATTTTTCACTCAAAGTTCATCACTTCTCTCTCTGAACATGGATAACATTTTTCATCATGAGTTTTTCAGAATTATCTTACAGGATCATATTGATTGAAGCAGCTAAGTTTTTTCTAGTTAATCATCATTACAGTATTGCTGATCTCATTCTGCTTATTCAACTCTGCATCAATTCATATAAGTCTTCCTAGGATTTTCTTAAAACATTCCCCTTATCATTTTTTGTAACCCAACAGTACTCCATTAAAATCATCCATCAAAACTTGTTAAGAAATTTCCCCATTGGATGGAATTTCCAATTCTGTGCCACCACAAAAAGGGTTGTCACAGATATTTTTGTACATATAGACTTTTTTACTTTGATCTCTTTGAGACCTACTAGTCGTATTCCTTGCTCAAATGATCTGCTCAGCCCTTTTATAGCTCTTTGGTCATAGTTCCAAATTCTCCACAATGGTTGCATCAATTCACAACTGCAGTGACAGCACATTAGTTTCCATCTTTTTCCACATCCTTTCTAGGATTTCTCATTTTCCTTTCCACCATGTTCATCAATTTGAGAGATATGAAGTGGAACCTCAGAGTTGTTTTAATTTGCATTTCTCTAATCAGTAGTGAGTTAGAGCATTTCTTCATGTGACTATAGATAGCTTTGGTTTCTTCCGTAAACTGCCTGTTCATGTCTTTGACCATTTGTCAACTGGGAAATGGCTGACATTTTTACTAATTTTTACAAATATTTTAATAAATTTGCACAAGTTCCCTATATTCTTGAGAAATAAAGCCTCCATCAGACCTAAAAAATAAGAATAAATACCAAGGCAGGCAGAGAACTGAACTCTATATTTGCAATCTACATGACAGCCTTGGACCTCTCTCCTTGCAGCACTCTTTCATTAGATACCCAAGAGAATGAAGTTGAAGAAAATGACTGAGGTTCAGTTTGGCTATTTTCTTTTGAAGGTACTCCCAATTCTGGCTATGAAATTAATCAAAGATGCTTTAATTTACCACACAATCAACAAACCAGAACCAATTAGAGAGTATCTATACACGTGCTCCAAAGTCTCTGCAAGGCATTTCTATAATAGGTCACCACAACTCTCCTAGAAACAAGCTACATGTAACAGTTTCCTGTTGTGCATGCTCTACAACTGTATTACCATTCCTATATTTGAGACCCTACTCATTGCATTTTTGCTGATGTTTGTCAGGAAAGCTGACCTAATTCTTAGCAATCCTCTTATCCTCAGTATACTGTTCTTTAAAAGCAATGATTTAAATTGCCAATATTCCAAAGTTGCCTTTTAAAAGCAAGGCTTCCCTGGCACCACCACTCTTCCTTACATATGTACTCTATATTTAAAAAATGAGGTGTATGGTATGTTCAAGGAACACCTCTGGTGTGAAGACTGCAGAGCCCTTTCCAGGGTTACTTTCCACTTTTGGTGTCTACCTACCTCCTTCTTACATGTGGCTCTAAGAAGCTGTAACATGTGCAGTGGTCAAACCTTGGTAAACTTTTGGCAAATGGGCTAAACCAGGTTGAGGGGAACCAGTGGGTCTCAAATTCATTGATGAGTTAAGGTGGGCATCTACCCCAAGCATGTGAAGACTTCCCCTGTGGATGGGTTGATTAGAACAATTTTTTCCAATGGCCATGAAGACAGCTGAAGTAGGAACTGTGGAGCACTTGGAGCTTGGTTATATATCAAAGAAATCAAGGTCACCCACTGCCTCTTGAGCCATCACCAGTCATCTTGACTCTGTCCTGCAACTCTGCCACACTTAAATCCAATTTACATAGGAATCAAAAGACATTACCATACCATTTTTACCTATCTCAAAGTCCTGTGGTGACAAGCAAGTGACAAAGCATCAGGTGTTGATAGACTGGAAACTGTAATCACAGACCTGCACACAGGTGGCCCAGGTCATAGGGGTTGTTTTCTCACTGGAAGCAACAGTGGGATTCAGCAGCCTGGGGATCTGAGCAGCCTTTTAAGGATCTCACTGTACACCTTCTGTTATGAGGAAGGGGCTAGACAAGGTGCCCCCAAAATTGTCTACTTACCCAACCCTGGCCTGATTACTGTGGAGGCAGGGATCCTATACTGTAGTAAAAACACAAAAAATGTGCAAAGACAATTCTACTCACCATTGATAAATAGAATGTGCACACACTTCCAGACAACACAAAATCCAGTAGACCTGAAAGATGAACAGCTCTTGTCTCCAGAGAACTCAGCAGGCATCTCATCCAAACAGCAGTCCTGACCGAAACAAAGCTGGCAAATGAAGGTCATCTTACTGAAGTTGGAGCTAGATACACATTCTTCTGGAGTGACTGCAGTGAAGGGTAGTGCTACAAAGCTGGTGTATGTTTTGCAATCAAAAGTAATCTAGTCACCAAGCTTATATGCCTACCAAAAGGAGTGAATGAAAGGCTCATGACAACGTGATTGTCACTTGCAGGAAAATGCCATGTCACTATCATCAGTGCCTATCCTCCCACCATGATGAACTTTTACGAGGTCAAAGAAAAATTTTATGAAGACCTGGAGACCTTTATCATTAATGTGCCAAAAGAGGACACACTTATAATTCAGGATGACTTTAATGCTAGAGTAGGCTCAGACCACCAGACATGGCAGAGAGTTCTTGGGAGGAATAGAGTTGGAAATAGCAACACCAATGTTCACTCACTACTGAAGACTTGTGTATATCATGACCTTCTTATCACTAACAGTCTTCCCTTTACCTAACCACAATGAAACTTCATGGATGCATTCTTGCAGCAAATATTGGCATTTAAGAGATGACATGATTTTAAGGAGAAGAGACAGACAGGATATGAGAGTGATGCAGGCAATGTATGGTACAGAGTGCTGGGTTGATCACAGACTTATTCTCTTCAAGATAAATATTTGTATTCAACAAAAGCAGCAGGCCCAAGGTAAAATGACTACCAGAAAAATCAATGTCAAAAGATTAGAGTGCTTCTCTGAGGGGAACAGTTAGTTACTAGATTAGATGGAAAGGTGAGCCAATACTCACTCTATTCCAACAGTGGAGTAGAAAAAAAGTGAGCAGCTTTCAGAGATTTGGTGTGCAGCACTGCATTTGCTCATCTGGGTCAGAACAGCTGCAAACATCAAGACTAGTTTGATGATGGTGACAGCAAAATTAAGAAGCTGCTAAATGAAAAACAAGAACTTCACAGGATTTACCAGTAGGATGGTTTGTCCATTTCTAAGAAGGCAGCATTTAATTCCATCAAAAGTAAAGTACCAGCAAAACTTAGAGAGATGTGGTATTCTTGACTCAGTAAGAAAGCAGATGAAATTCAATTTTATGCTGATAGTAACAATCCAAAGTGCTTTTATGATGTCCTGAAGGCCATGTATGGGCCAAAGATCTATGGTGCATCTCAACTACTCAGTGCTGATGGAGCTACATTGATTAGTGACAAGGACATGATCTTAGAGAGATGGGTTGAACACTTGCATTGTGTTCTCAACAGACTGTCATCAATCAATGCTGAAGTCATTGATCAAAGTCAATCCCTCTCTAGCTAAAGTTCCAATTGAAGAAGATTTTTTGAGTGCCATTAGTCTCCTTTCCTGTGGCAAAGCACCTGATGCTGGTTCTATTTCAGCTGAGATTCACAAGGTGGGAGATCCATTGCTCATAAAAAAGCTGATTGAAATTTTCCAGGTAATATGGCAAGAGGAGGTTACCTCCCAGGAGTTCAAGGAGACCTCCATTGTCCATCACTATAAAGGTAAAGGAAATAGACTGTCCTGTGACAATCACACCTCTCTCTTAATGCTGGCAAGAGTCCTCCTTAATAGGCTGATCCTTCAACTGGAAGATGATCATCTACTTGAGAGCCAGTGTAGCTTCAGACTGGGTGGAAGACTGGTCAATATGGTGTTTGCTGCCCAACAACCAGGAAAAATGCCAGGTGCAGAATAGAGCAGAACAAACATAATGCTTGTAGATCTGGCCAAGGCCTTGATACTGTCAGTCATGAGGGCTTATGGAAAATTATATTAAAATTTGGTTGCCTCGAAAAGTTTATCAGTATTGTATATCAGTTTCATGATGGCATACTTACCTGAGTTCTGGAGAACAGACAAGGCTCCCATGCTTTCCCAGTCAACAATGGAGAGAAATAAGGCTGTATACTTGTTCCCTTGCTTTTTAGTATGCTGTTTCCAGCCACGTTGTTAAACACCTTCAATGAGGGTGAACAAGGCATCAAGGTGAACTATTGGACTGATGGTAAATTCTTCAACTTGAAAGGGCTACAAGCCAAGACTAAAGTGGAGGGAGGGTTGGTGCATGATTTTCTGTTTGTAGATGACTGTGCACTCAATGCACCCTCTGAAGCCAAGATGGAACAAAGTATGGATTGATTCTCTGTTGTTTGTGTTCATTTTGGACTAACAATTAACACCAATAAAACACAGATGTTCCACAATCCAGTACCACACCATCCATCTATGGAACCATTGGCTACAGCAAATGGAGAAATTCTGAATGCTGTGGATAAGTTCACTTGCCTTGGCAACATACTTTCCAGGGATGTATACACTGATAATAAAGTTCACACGCACATTGCCAGAGTTAGTTCAGTGTTTGGGAAGCTCTGAAGGAAAGTGTGAAAGAGAAGAGGTATTAGACTGACTACCAAGCTGAAGGTCTACAGAGCCGTTGTGTTGACCTCATTGTTGTATATCTGTGAAATCTGGGCAGTCTACCAGCACCATGCCAGGAAACTAAATTGCTTTCATTTGAATTGTCTTAGGAAGACTCTGAAGATCACCTGGCAGGATAAGATATTAGACACTGAGGTCCTCTCTCAAACTAAACTGCCAAGCATTCAAACTCTATTGCAGAGACCATGCAGAGACAACTCTGAATGTCAGATGTGCCCTTGCCACAAAGACTATTTTGTGAAGAACACACACAGGACACACACTCACATGGTGACCAGAAAAAAAAATACAAGGACACTCCCAGAGTCCCTCTTAAGAATTTTGGAAATGATTGCATGACATGGGAAGCATTTGGCACAGGAATGCCCAGCATAGCATGCCCTCATTGAAGAAGGTACTGTGCGCTATGAGCAAAGCCAAACTGAAGTAGCTCAAAAGAAATGAAAGATGGGTAAACTTAAAGGATTCATCCCAAAGGTTCACATGAATTATTGGTGCCCAACCAGTGGTAGAGCATTCTGAGCTCATACCTGTGTGATCAGTCACAGTTGGATATACTGCAACTTGACTCACATACAGATATCATTTTGGTCCTCTTCAAGAATGAAGGACAAACAACTCTTCATAAATCTTGTATATACATACTTACTACATATTGTCTCTACTATTAGATTGAAAGCTTCTTGAGAGTAGAGAACATATTTTTGCCCTTTTTTTGTATCCCCAGTGCCTAGCACAGTGGCTGGCATGTAGCACTTAATAAACACTTGCTGATTGACTAAATTATCAGAACTACATGTACCTTTAGAGTTCCAGATTTCTCCCCTATCTTAACAGTCCATTTAACACTCAAGAAGACATTTGATTTTTTTAAAGCAAAAATAAACAATTATTTTAAAAAATTCATAGACAAAAGGAAAACAATCTAAGTGCAGGGGCTGTTGATTTTCCCCTCTTTTCTTTGTGTCTGCACAGACCTAAGTATTTACATGGGAAAAATAAGGTGGAAATAAAATGCCTTTTTTCCAGATTATAAGTAATTAGGTAGACAACTTATACAGATTACCCATCTGTGTACAAATCTTGGACAGACTACAAATAGACAATGATTCAGACCAAGAATTTAACTAGGAGAGGAATGCAGGCTAGATTGTCTTTGGGAAGTTGCAAAATTCTTCCAACGACTTCAAACTGAAACCAAAAGCTGTATTTTGGTAACAATATTCTACAATTCAATATTACTATATAAATGTAAGGCTTTGAATACTATGGTTCCAAAAAAACTAGAAGTTTTCACAAAGGACAATGGAGATATCCATGGTGGAATGGAGTAGGCTATAACACATTACTAACAAAGAATTACAAAGGAGAATCAGATATCATCAAAAGGATATCATCAAAGAAATGTACAAGTCAAAAAGATGGACTGGTCATGTGGTAAAAGTAAGGGATAGTTGGTGAACAGCTTCCATGATCCAACAGTATCCCTAAAATGTCACAAGAATGCTAGGAATGCCACTGGAAATGCTAAGTGAATCTCATGGGTGGATGTGGACAAGAGTCAGTCCAGATGAGAAAATAGGGATAAGTTGTGATCTATATCAATAAAGACAATATCTACACTGATGAAAACATAGAACCATTAGAATATTGTATCCCTAATACCTAGCACAGAGTCATATACATAAGGGAAGCTTAATAAACGCTTTCTAGATTGGACTGGATTAGATCTGTGAGAGTTTTATTGATAGATAACAAATGCCAATGTTTTTAATATTAAAAAGCCCTCAGTATGCTGACTCTCTGATAAACAGCATTTAAATATATATAATACTACCCTTTTAGTGGAGAGGAGGGGAGGGGTGCACCACAGGCTCCCAGCCCACAAGATGAAGCTCTTTAGATGGGATGTTGCCTATCTCAGGACCAGAGACCAACAGAAATAACTGCCTTTCAGGCCAAGATGTCATACTGAGATTTCAGATCAAAGTATAGGCCAGGAAGTGGCTTCTGAAGCAAGAGAAAGTCTGTGAAGACATTTTGCAGCCTTTCCTGTGTGTGAGTGTGAGTGTGAGTGTGTGTGTGTGTGTGTGCGTGTATGTGTGTGTATAGGGACAAGATGGAATGAATCAGTAATAACGTAGGTTAGAAAAGGAGACTTAGTCAATTTACACAACCTAAGAAGGAGATGTAGTTAGGAAATCTTTTTACCATTCAGGTTAATTCCCAAGACCATTACACCAAAATCAATCTTTTTTAAAAATGATGGTAAGGACTCCCTCCTCTGGGCTAAGCAAACAGCACTTCCGTTATGTAGTGTGAGCATGAAGCAGTGCCTCTGCATCAATTCAGTGGAGCGAGCCTTGAGGAAGGAAGGAAGTGGAGAACAGCAGAGACGACCCTAGTCTAAAATGTGGAAAACAATAATAGTTCTAATTCTGACTCCATAAGCTTCAAGACATCAGAGTAGATCGTTCCAGCTTTTGGAAGCCTCTGTTTTCTTCTGGGTTGAATGAAATGATCATGAAAGATTAATTTTCAACTGCAATATGATCCTATGAAGAAAGCAATAGGCAGATTGATCCACTGAGTATAGAGCAAACTTTTAGTGGACTATATATATTGGAAGTAGTCTATTTTTGTCTCTGTTTTTATGGTCATTTTGTTGTGGGAAAGAGCTCCTAAAGCTAAGACTATGAGCTGCCCTGCAGTGAAATCTGAAGATATGAAATTTCTAAGAGGGAAATTAGAAACAAGCTTGCTGACCTATCCATGTGTAGCTGGTCAAGTTGGAATGTGAGTCACAAATGAGCAAATGAGTTTCTTTGGAATTATAGGATCCAAAGATCACAGACTGAAAGGGGGAAGGGAATTTAGCCCTCAGAGACTCCAAACCCTTCATTTTAGAGAAAAGGAAACAGAGGCTTAGGTGAAGTGAACTGCCAGATCACACAAGGAGAAAGAGGCAAAACCAGGATGTGAGCCCAGGGCCTCAGACTCCAAATCTATCTCTCTTTCCATTGCACTCAATAAAATTCACTAAAAACAAATCCTACGCCAATTTCCTGTGCTTAAGGTATTGTCTTCATGGTGTCATTTCAACAGTACCCTGGGTCATGTGTCCAGGGCTATAGAATAGTTATCAAGACATGAAAGATTAACTCTAAAGCAAAGATTGATTTTAATTTTTACTCTAATTGTGATCCTTGTCCCTGAGTCCTTGAGATAGAGTCAAGCATAGTTTCTAATTAAATTCTTTCCTTTTACTCTAAGTATTATAAAGCTGACATGACATTTCCAATAATATTATGAATTAAATGGAATCTATAGTTAGGTAAAGAACCAGGAACATTAGCTACATTTGCTTTCATAACCATTATATAACGTGATGAACCAAATGTGAAACTGACATCTTAGAAAAGAATCATGTAAAATATTAAGAGAATCACTAAAGGAGGAAGTCAACCTAGCCCCAGAGGTATTTTCTGCCGTGCTAGAGTTAAATAGCACCAGTGAAAATGAAAGCAAACAAAGAAGGAAACTAACATCAACTTTATGGGACTCATTGCTTGTTCCTACTGTAAAATCAACAAAAGTAGGCACTTATCAAATAATGTTACTGAGACTAAGCTATTGTAACCCTGTTATTCCTTAGATCAAAACCTTATTTTTTTCAGTTGTTTATCTTCCCACCTGCCCACCCACCCTCACTATGTACCTGAACCTTCAAAATGCTGCCCACCCATCTCTCTCTCTGCAAATACAGTATAAACTCCTGATTCTTGCTTCCAAGGTTGTGGTCTCATTCCTATAACTTTTCATCTCTTGGATCATTTTAGCTACAAGACCCTTCTTAATCTCCCTTTATTCCTCTAGCTTCACCTTCTTCCATGCTCCATACTCTCTCCCCTTTGGAATACTCCCTCTGCTCACATGGCCCAAAATCCTTCCTTTGACTTTCTAGGTCCTCTTTAAATCCTGCCCCAACACTGTAGAAGAGCATGATATATTATGAGAGCCCAGAATTGGGAGTCAGAAGATCTCTGTTTAAATCATAGATCTACCACTCCATGCCACAGATAGCAAGCTGTGTGATCTTTCCTTCTCTGGGCCTGGTTATCCCTTTGGAAAATGGAAGGTTAGACTAGATGGTTTATGAAGTTCCTTCCAGTTTAAAATCTATAATCTTAAGATCCTTAAATCTCCCTCTCCTTAAGTGGAAGGTTACATTTTCCTTAGTAATGAGTATAAGCAGTAGAGCCAAGATGGTGGAGTAACAGCACAGGCTTTCTAGGCACTCCCACCAAACCTAGTCAAATGTCTGTAAAAATGGCTCAAAACAAATTCTGGAGCTATAGAACCTACAGACTGATGGAGTGAAGCAAATCTCCAGCCCAAGACAGACCTGAAAAGTTGCCAGGAAGCATCTATCACGAAATACTGGGAGCAGAGCACAGTCCAGTGTGGGCTGCCAGTGCACAGAGAAGATCAAAGTAGGCCTTGAGGGGACAGAATCTCTGGCACCTGTGATAGTTTGAAGACATCATGACCCCAAAATGCTGAGGATAATTTGGAAGGTCAGTGGAAAAAGCCTATGGTACCAGTGCAGGAGAGTGGAATGGTCTGGTCCCAGCCCAAGTGCAGCAGAGAGGGAGGGAATAGAGGAATCCAATGCAGCCACAACAGCAGCCACTGTTTCTGGAGCTCTAGGCCAACAGATTGTGGGGAAATCAAGCAGTTGATAGTACAACTCCCACCTCCAATGGAAGCAGAGAACTACCTTGAAAAAGAGATCAAAAGTCAAGTAAATAACTGGGGAAATGAGCAAAAACCAGAAAAAGAATCAGACTATAGAATCTTATTTTAGTGACAAGGAATATCAAAGCATGTAAAGAGAAGAAAACAAAGTCAAAACTCCTCCATCTAAAGCCTCCAAGAAAATATATATTGGTCTGAGGCCGTAGAAGAGCTCAAAAGGATTTGAAAATCAAGAGAGAGAAGTAGAGCAAAAATTGGGAAGAGAAGTGAGAGTGATGCAAAAAAAATCATGAAAAACAAGTCAACTGATTGCTAAATAAGACCCCAAAATGCTGAATACTATAGGACTTTAAAAAATAGACTAATCCAAATGGCAAAAGGGACTCAAAAAGCCAATGAGGAGAATAATGCCCTAAAAGACAGAACTGGTCAGATGGAAAAACAGATCCAAAAGCTCATTGAAGAAAGTAATGTCTTAAAGATTAGACTGGAACAGAGGAAACCCAATAACTTTGTGAAAAATCAAGAAATTATAAAACAAGAGCAAAGGAATGAAAAAACAGCAGACAATGTAAAATATCTTATTGGAAAAACAACTGACATGGGAAAATTGATTCAGAAGAGACAATTTTAAAATTATGGGACTACTTGAAAGCCATGATCAAGAAAAGAGCCTAGATATTACCTTTCATGAAATTATTAAGGAAAACTTCCCAGATATTATAGAAGCAGAGGGGAAAATAAAAATTGAAAGAATCCACCAATCACCTCCTGAAAGAGATCCCAAAAGAAAAACTCCTAGGAATATTGTAGCCAAATTCCAGAGTTCTCAGGTCAAGGAGAAAATATTTCAAGCAGCCAGAAAGAAAAAATTCAAGTACTGTGGAAATAAAATGAGGATAACACAAGATCTGGCACCTTCTCCATTAAGGGATCAAAGGGCTTGGATTATGATATTCAAGAAGTCAAAGGAACTAGAAAATCAAGAATCATCTACCCAGCAAAACTGAGTATAATACTTCAGTAGAAAAAAATGGAATAGCAATGAAATAGAGGGTTTCCAAGCATTCTTGGTGAAAAGAGCAGAGCTGAACAGAAAATTTGACTTTCAAACAAAAGAATCAAGAGAAGCATGAAAAGATAAACAGGAAAGAGATATCATAAAGGACTTTCTAAAGTTGAAATGTATACATTCCTACATGAAAAGACAATATTTGTAACTCTTGAGACTTTTTTCAGTACTTGGGTAGTTGGAAGGATTATATACATACAGACAGAGGGCACAGGGTGAGTTGAATAGGAAGGGATGATGTCTAAAAAAAAAATTAAGGTGTGAGAGAGGAATATATTGGGAGGAGAAAGGGAGAAATGGAATGGGGCAAATTATCTCTCATAAAAGAAGCAAGGAAAAATTTTTTTCTTTTTTTTTCTTTTTTTTTCAGTTCCACTGATTTATTCACTGCACATACTGTCCTTTCAGTGAAGGTTGTTTTATATCAGTTCCAACATATTGTTCTCTCCATATTTCCCTGGATTCTTCATATTCTTTACTTCTTTGTTTTCTAAAAAAAATTTTCTTTTTTTATTAAATAAATTTATTTATTTAACTTTTTACATTCATTTTCACAAAATTTTGGGTTCCAAATTTTCTCCCCATTTGTCTCCTCTCCCCAACCCAATACACCGAGCATTCTAATTACATCTATCACCAATCTTCCCTCTCTTCTAGCATCCCTCCCTTCCTTTGTCCTCATCTTCTCTTTTGTCCTGTAGGGCCAGATAACTTTCTATTCCCCATTATCTGTATTTCTTATTTCCTTGTAGCAAGAACAATATCCAACAGTTGTACCTAAAACTTTGAGTTCCAACTTCTCCTGATCCCTCCCTCCCCACCCATTCCCTTGGGAAGGCAGGCAATTCAATGTAGGCAATATCTGTGTAGTTTTGCAAATGACTTCCATAATAGTCATGTTGTGTAAGATTAACTATATTTCCCTCCGTCCTATCCTGCCCTTCATTGCTTCTATTCTCTCTTTTGATCCTGTCCCTCCCCAAGATGTTAACTTCAAATTGCTCCCTCTTCCCATTGCCCTCCCTTCCATCAATCCCCCACCCTGCTTATCTCCTTCTCCCCCACTTTCCTGTATTGTAAGATAGGTTTTCATACCAAAATGAGTGTGCATTTTATTCCTTCCTTGGTCAAGTGTGACGAAAGTAAACTTTATGATTTTCTCTCAGTTCCCCTCTTTTCCTCGCCACTAAAAAGTCTGCTGCCTGCCTCTTCTGTGAGAGATAATTTTCCCCATTCCATTTCTCCCTCTTTCCTCCCAATAAATCTCTCTCACCACTTAACTTCCATTTTTTTAAGATATGGTCCCATCCTATTCAATTCACTCTGTGCTCTCTGTATCTGTGTGTGCTTGCGTGTGTGTGTGTGTGTGTGTGTGTGTGTGTGTGTGTGTGTGTGATCCCACCAACTACCCAGATACTGAAAAGTTTCAGGAGTTACAGATATTGTCTTTTCATGTAGGAAGGTAAACAGTTCAACTTTAGTAAGTCCCTTATGACTTCTCTTTGCTGTTTACGATTTCATGCTTCTTCTCATTCTTGTGTTTGAAAGTCAAATTTTCTT
>CM053775.1:20834781-20864885 GCA_028658325.1 Potorous gilbertii
GTAATCTTCAGAATCTTCCTAAGTAAGCATTTAATAAATACTCCTGCCTTCCTTTCTTCTTTCCTTCCTATAACCTTTCCTATACTTTCTAGCTTATCCATGTTTTTCTAAATGGCAGCACACAGAATTGAACATATAATTCTGTAGGTATCTTCACCAGAGCAAAGTGTAAATATCACCTCCTTATCCTAGAAAACTACATTATGCCTCCTTTAATATAGCCTGAGATTACATGAGCTTTTTGGGTTGCCATACCATATAGATGATTCATAAGACAGAGTGAGTGTGAAGGGAAATAATATGAAATAGGCCTGGAAAGGTAGGCTGGAACCAGAAAACAAGGAGGGTTTTTTTTAATTCAATTTCATTTTATTTTCAGCTCTAGATTATCTCCCTCTTTCTTTTTCCTACCTACTGAAAAAAACAGGAAAAAAAACAAGATCCATTACAAATATACATAGTCATACAAAACAAATGCTCACATTAGGTATTTCCAAAAAAAAGGCAAAGAAGGAGAAAAATTTGCTTCAATTTGTACTTTGAATGTCTCTCTATAAGTGGACAGCATGTTTCATCAAGAGCCCTTTGGACTTATGAGTGGTCACTGGGTTGATCAGAGTTCCCAAGTCTTCCAAGGATGACTATCTTTACAATATGTTATGAATGAATATATGACTATAACAAGAAATTTTAAATGTCATTCTGAAGAACTTGGATTTTGTCCTAAAGCGAGTTGGAAACCATCTAAAATTCTTGATCAAGGTCAGATCTGTGTTTAGGAAGACTATTTTACAGTAGTTTAGAAGAAGGATTGGAGAGGTAAGAGGCTACAGGTAGGAAAACCAATTAAGAGGCTATTAGAATAGTTCAGTTGAGAGATGAGAAGGGCTTTAACTGGGATAGAGAGAAAAGACTTTATCAAATTTCTTTTATGAGACAAATATAGTCTTAATTACTAAACCATGGAAAACTATACAATGCAAGAGAGCTATAAACCTAAATCACTCATGAACATTGATTCAATTCTTTTTCAAAACTACAGTAATACATGTAAATATTTCTAAAATGTATCTTGCTATGGCCAAGTTGGATGTATACCATAGATACAAAGATGTTTCAACAACAGGAAAACAATTAATAGAACTGATCACAAAGAAAACAAATATCCCTCCAAACATGACTATATTATTAGATGAAGAAAAAAATCTGCGATAAATACCACACTAATTTATGCCAAAAATATTAGAAAGAATAGGCTATGAAAAGTCATTTTAATATGATAAGAACTACACATATAAAATCAAAACCTATTAACATTTTGAAAGGGAAAACACTAGAATATTTCCTAATAAATATTAGAATGAAGTGAGGATATCACTTCATCCCACAGCAATTTGAGGTCATTCTAAAGGTGCTAACAATAGAAATAAGACAAAAAATGAAATTAGAGGCATAAGTATAAACAATGATGTGACAAATAAACCCTATTTGTTGACATATAAATAAAGTATTACAGCAGTATGTAAATTACTTAAGACAAACTATAATTTGCTATCATTTCATTTTTTGAAGAGTAGTTTTCATGTGTGTGTACCTCTATCTATACTAGAGTGACTCAGAATATCTGACCTTGAATAAATGCAAGCAGAATAAGCTGTTTTCATGACCTTTAGTTTTCTATCTGCTGAGAACTGGATTTCATGCCAGACATATTCTTCATAGTTTTCTTTTGCTGTACTTTTAATTCTATGGTTTTTCAACTGTAATATACCCCCCGCCCCACTCTATCCCAAAACATACTTCAAGGTGACTTTGAGTATGCTAGGGAAGTCCTAGGGATGCTCTCTGTTTCTCTGTGTGCTTATAAGAAAACATGACTCCTGAGTGGTTGAGAGTCTTCTGAACTCTTGATGTTGCATAGATGAATGAGAAGAGATCTTCAGATTGTTGGAGGACAAATTTAGGAGAATTAGCTTAAGAGAGACAGGTTAAAGAGTTCAAGAATAGATTTATGTGAATAAACTTAAGAGAGAAAGGTTGGAGAGGTGAAGAATGGACTTTTCAGTGATGCACTAGAGTTCTGAAAATGCATGAATGTAGAAGCCCCAATATATTCCTTGATTTGTAGAGTTTTCAACCTGAAGGACTGCAAAGAACAGATTCCCCCTGGTGAGATCATCCTCTCCATAGTTAAGCTAAGATTTTTATCTTGCTCCTTAGCTAAAAAGCTCATTTATTTTGATGTGTTATATTATCTAACCTAATGTAGTTTCTGTTCACTTATCCTCCAATAAAGCGGTTTATTAACTATTCACTATGGTCTTTGGTGTAACCAGTACATGGTGGGAGGGAGCTAAATTGAAAGAAGAAAACTAAATACTACACTCTCCTGAACCACCAATATTTGAGATGTAGAAGACAGATATAATTCTAGACCAATACTTTTAGATATAGATGACAAAAGAAGCAAGGATTCAGTCATAGTCTCCCCCCAAAAGACTGAAATCACAACTTCCCTTGGAGATGGGTAGGGCAAATTCCAGACCAATTATTTTTCCATGCCATACAGGAGTCAAACAATCTTTATTCATAGATAGCAACTATACATTCCCCCAACACACACACACACACACACACACACACACACACACACCAGACATTTTACATAAGAATGGATATTAATCCAAGGAAACATACACAAAAGGTGGCTCTTGAAGGGAACATTTCAATAACTCTTAGTTATGTTGTAGCAACTATTGGTGTAGGGAAGTTAAACATTTGAAAGACCATTTCAAGGTCACAATGAAGCTGTTTACTTCCAAATAAGTGCAAAGAAAAAAGTGCAGTCAGAAATTAAATATACCATCCAAAACTTACAAATAATTGCTGCAAAACAGTCTAATTAATGATTTTGCGAGGAAAAAAATCAAACACTCAAAGAGAACTGGCAGCTCGAAGGGTTGTTACTTATTCTGCTGCATTGAAGCATGGGCTTCAATAAAGTTAGAAAAGGAAAAGATCAGTTTTTTTTAAAGTTGCTAATTAGTTCTTTGAAAAAATACTTGTCTTGGGCAAGAATATATACAAAGACTGAAGTATTAAAGATGGGGGAAAGGACATTTTAGTTTGTTACCAATAATGCTATTTCTTTCAAGGCAATGAAAAAGCTATTGTCAGAAAAATCCTTCTCATTCAAATATCATTCAAAGTCTTTCACAACCTGTCCCCCACCAATCTGTCCTGTCTTCTTATACCTCAACAACTCCTCCCCCTCCATACTCCATATTCTAATGACATTGAGCCCCTTGCAGTCCCTCACACAAGATGATCCATCTGTCTGTTCTAGGCATTTTGACTGTTCTAGACTCAGAACCAAGGTGCTACATCAGTGAATTACACAATTAGGGCTCTAAGGAGACATACTGAGGTGTAAGCATTGTTTAAATTGTTTTATAGACAAACATTGAGAAAAGTACCCAAATCTTTTAGTTACCTTATAATGGTAAAGAAAAAACCACAATTAATTTTACAACCCTGATAAAGAAGAAAGTAGCAGGACATCAGTAAAAATCCAGTTGATTGGATGGGTAAACCAGCAGAAAGCCAAGAGTAGCTATTATTTCAGACAACACTAGCCATTAGATTTCCCCCCTTTACAAATAAGTGCATTGTTAAGGGCTCTATGAAAATTCCCTTCCCAATAATTCATTCTAAGGATGAGTGCTGCAATGGAAAGATTACTGAATTACAAAGAGACCTGGATTCAAGTCCTGGTACTGCCACTTATTACCAGAATGACCCTGGGAAAGTCCCTTCTTCTTTCTGGGTCTCTCTTCCCCATGCAAAGTGAGGCAGCTGAACTAGACAATCTAAGTTTCCTTCCAACGCAAAATCTTATGCTAGTCACACATGTCTTCGTTCAACTAACCTGTATTAAGTGGCAGGAACTGACTTAGTACTAGAGATACAAAGACACAAATGAAAAATGTCCCTTTTCTAAAGAAAATTATTTTCTACATGGGTGAAGATGGGAGAATACAACATGCATGTACTTTGCTAAATGCAAAGTATATATGCGGTTATAAAAAAACAAGTATATGCAATCTTATATATTGGGAAAACAAACAAGCACGTTTCTCTGGAATGGAAAGCATGTGAAAGGAAGTAAAATGAAATAAGTCTGAAAAATTAGGTGGGAGCCAGATTGTAGAAGGTCTTAAATGCCAGGGTTAAGTATTTTTTTCCTGTGGTAACAGGAAGTCATTGGAGATTTTGGAGTAAACATAGAGACACGGTCAGATATGTGTTCCAAGACTAGCAATGAGGAAGCTATGCAGGAGATGGGTTGGAGAGGACTGGATCTTTATGCTTTTTGAGATACAGAACATATGTTAGCAACACTCTCTGGGACCAGAGGTAACAGAAAAAGAAGAGTCTTCCTCTTTATCTCTGTGCAAAGAAAGACAATAGAGAGGGTTCTATCAAGTGAAATTCAATTTTGATCAGGAATTATTTTTTCAGTGAAACAGACTTCTAGGAGTATGGATAGAGCAGGAGTTCAGCACTAGCAGCCATCAATATTAAGAAGAATCAATCTCCTGAAATCTGAAAAAGCACAATGTAATGGGACTTTAACCATTATATGGGCTCCAATGTTTCAATCTTAATTAAATCCAATTAGAGGCAATCAGAATGGATCATCTTAAACTAATTTGTGGATAGGAATGATTGCAATTTTAAATGGCTCCATAAAGAACTAATAAAAAAAATCATTTCTTTCAATTATTTGGAGCACTAACCAATACCTAAAGGTCAATAGAAACTGGCTAAGATGGCTATTTCAGCAGTCTGCTGGAAACTCATCTGAGCTAGGGGAGCCTCAGGTCTGGAGTGAGCACTACGTCAAATAGGACTAAACTTAAATGTGTCTCATACTAGAATGATCACAGAGCTCAGGAATGGCAAGAGGGATTGTTTTCCTCTCTGCATAGATGCAATGTGACCTTTCAGAACTGAGATACATAACTACTCTCCTATGATTACATCTACCTTTTGGGTCTAATATAGTCTTGTCAATAGGTCTATAATATCCCCCTATAAACTTTAGGGAGAAACCCTTCCAATGATTAAGCTCAATTTCTTTTTTTTGCAAAGAAGTGAAAGCCACAAAATCTGCTTGAACTTAGAAGCACTTCATACCATCTAAGAGGAATTAAGACAGCTTTACTATTGTTTTATTATTTTGAAAACTTACTACTAATAAAAATAGGAAGCAGAATGCCCATCAACAGAGAATAACTAAATGAACTGTGGAATATGATGTCATGGGATATTAACGTACTGCATGCTATAAGAAATGGCAGATAAGAGATGTGATAGATTCAATATATATTATGATCCCCCACCCCAAATAGTTTTCTTTTTTAATAAAAGGCAATGAAGGTGTGCCCAAGACTTGATTGGATCAGGAGGCCAAAGCTTAAGTTCCCCAGAAATTGATGCAACTTCTAAATGTGGCCACAAGGTAGCTTTCATGGCATTTTGTAGGCATAAAAAAGCCCACCCAAGCAGAGCTCAAGCAAAGTACCAAAGCCAAATGAAAAACCCCAGCCTGCTCTGCTGACTAGATGTGTGCAGACTCCTCATCAGTACCTAGAGGTCAAGGACCCTCTGATTGGAGGGCTGAAGAATAGAATTCCTCTCAAAGCCTCCATTTAAAGGGAGTTCAGAAGTCTAGTCTTCTTCATTTTATCATAGTTGCATTGTGGATTCAACTCTACCACTATCAGGCTCACCCTACAGAGACGGATACCTTCTTCTGCTACCTAACATACCTCCCTTTTCATCTTCCTTTTGTGCCATCTTTCTCCATTAGATTGCAAGATCCTTGAGTGAAAAGACCATATTTCTTTTTCTTAAATATATCCCAGCACTTAGCACAATGCCTGGCACAAAGCAGGTACTTAATAAATGTTTATTATATTGAGTGTCTACCTAAAACAAGTGCAGAATCCCTGTTAAGTATTTTTTAGCTGCTGTAGCCAAGTAGTCTTCCATTCACTGACTGCTCAATAACCTATGGGGGTCTAATTTTACTCCAGTATGAGAGCTGAGCAGCAAGGGGACTGGTCTAAGTCAGGTTCAGCTCACCATGAATGACACAGTTAGTAATTGGAATAAGACATTATCATGGCTCACACAGTGGTTGAAATATGGGAAAGATAAGGCGAATACAGAGAACAGTGCAATGAAATAGCAAGTTATGGCAATGTGGATTGTTGTGGTAAGGGGTGATCAGGTGGTGTATGAAGAGTCTTATCAGTGAAACAGAGGGAATATCCCCCACTGATATGAACTGATTAGCTCAGTAGGTATTCAAGACTGGTGACAGGGAGAGTAAAGAAAGTGCCATTCCCTGGTTACTGTCAACCATTATGGAACATATAAATTGCCAGCATAAGAAAACTGCATGCAAACTGACCCAGTACATCCAAGAGCTAATCAACGGGCTCTTGGTTTTTAAGGTCCATGCACTGAAAGCAGAATGGAGGAAATACCAAGAGACCTCAGCCAGGAATTGATGAGCTTAAGGTAGGAAGTGTAGTCTCCAATCAAGAGATTTCACTGGAAAATGATGCATCCTGCTGAAACCAGGGCCATAAAACAGAGCTCTGAGAGTGAGGTGAGGAATATGGGACTTCGAAAATGGTGGTTAGAAAAGCCCTGGTCTTATTCTCTTACTACTCTCCAGAGTTCTCCCACAGATGGAGTAACGGTTTAGCCAGCTTTGATTACCAAGGAACTTAGGGAGGTTGCAAGAGACATTTCAACACCTACCTGTTGAGACACTAAAATGAAAGTTCTCAAGGGCATTATTTAATGTAGATATCCTCAGAGTTCCATCTGTTTGGGGAGCTCCCTCACATGGAAACTAATCTTTGTCCCTTTTTAAGTAGTTAAAATGAGAAGTTGCATATTTACCATCTCTGTGCCAAAAGCTGCTGAAATTAGTGTTGCTACTGCTACTCCTACTATCACTGTCACAGCCTTCAAAGCCCATAGCTGGTATTTTCACCAGGTTGTTCTCCTAGCCAGCCCCCATCCTAGTGTCCTTCTAACCTCCTAAGTTGTCTTAGACTAGAAAAATGTCTCACCCAATCTTTTTGGGCTAATCTGTTCCACAGTGGATCCAGATGGCTCAAGAGGAGAAAGTGAAGCTGGTGACCTGCACAGCCCTCCCTCGCTCAAAACAAAGTCAAGTGCAAATCATGTCATCATTTCTTCAATGTTACGGTCCCGTTAGAAAACAAAGGACAAACACAACAACAGCAAGCTCTAGAATTCAATTTGATGTAAACTTATTTGGAAGGAAATGTTGAGAGAGTTGGCTTGAGTGCTTCTTCTGCGCTGCCATTTTGGCTCTGCCTCCTCCACTCCCTCTTTCCAGTGCCATGGAGATATAGGCTCCATGCAGTAGAACTTTTCAGTGGCCAGTAATCCAGAAGCACTCTGTGCTCCAATTCAATCCACTCAACATTTATAAATAATCTAGTATATGTCAGGCACTGGGCTAAGTGTGATGAAATGATTAATATAAAAAGAGACAGCAATTGCCCTCAAAGGTGTTACAATCTAATAAATGGAGAAAACACATGAAAAGAGAGAGGAAAGGGGTGGAGGTAGGGGAAAATATCAAGGGTATGTTAAAATGTTATATTGTTCTCATCCCCCGGCCACTCCACCTTTCGGTTTTTAAGAAACTAGTAATATGTGGCAAGAGCATGAATTTAAAATTGTAAAGGGAAACCTGGAAGCCATTCCAAAGGTCAAAGAGCATAATTTCTAAAATATATATATTAACCAACATCCCCATCCTGGAAGTATGTGTTGAATCAGTGGAAGTCACATAGAGGTTACTATTTGGGCCTTTTGGGTCTATGATAAGTAAATCTCAGACAAGCTTTAGCAGACCAGAATAGCAAAGGTACTGACAATTTTGACATGATGTGGATATATTAAGTTTAAAGTTTTACCAACATCTTTGAGATGATTTGGTTATTTTAATGGACTAATCTCAGGTTGGCACAGATAAGAGTCTATTTTCCCCAAAACCCCATAAAAATAAGACCCCCAAACTCCTGCCCTCCCAGTCCTCTTCCCCCTCCATCAGGTTCATGCTACCTAGTGCTCCCAACTCTAATCAATGATTGAGTGAATTATACTCTCCCCCTCCCCATCCCTTTCCCCATCATTGCTTGTTTTCCTAGCATCATCACCTCCTTCTCTGTATGCTTATCATCTACCTCCACATCTTATTTGCTGTACCTCCTTTCGTGCTTGTCTATACCTCATTTACTGCTTTTCCCTGTATTTTCTATATTCTTGACTCCATATTCTTTGAAGTTATTAAAATGTGATTGCTGCCCTGCTGCCAGTTGTGATCTTTCCCAGAGAGCACCTAAAGTAGAAGCCATACTTGCCTCCATCTCATAAATTATCAATTTAAGGGAGAACACAGGGGCATCTTGCTCTATGAAACTAAACCAGGCGGAGTAGGAGATGAGAAGCAGAGTTTCTTCCCTCTGTAATGGAAGACACTGGGAAGAGTTTGGTATTCCATCTTATTCTGTGGAGTTGAAGCCAGAAAGAGCAGCAGATGCAGAGGCTAGGGCTGCAAAAGATCTCTGCAGAAAAGGGAAGTAAAAGAGGGAAAGGGACAGGGCGTGTGTCTGAGCTGGAAATAGAGCTCAACCCCATACCTACCCCCAGGAATCCAAACTCCAAAGGACATGGACCTTGAGCTACAACAGCATCCGTGAGGCAGTGTTCTGAACTTTTGCTATCCCTCTTTCTCCCTCTCATCCGGACATTTAAATCCCTCCACAGTCTGAGGACAGTCACTTAGCTTGTTCGAGTCTCAGTTTCTTCATCTGCCATCTGAGAATGATAATAGGGACTACCCCACAGATTGGGGTGAGTCTCAATGACAGAATTTGCACAATGCTGTGATTAAACGTGAGTTCTTATTGCTGTCATTATCAGCAGCATCAATGCAGTTTCTTAAATATAAAAGGTACTTAGAACATTTGTTTGAATGGAACTTAGTGAGAAATCTGCCAACTCTATTGATTCTGCCTTCATTCGTTCCCATCTTTTTCTTCTGTTGTGGTTAATATCTCATTGGGAGAGCCTGAACCCAACCCAAGGATGGGTCTAGGTGGCCACACACACAAAGACTCTACCAGGTTTGTCACTACTGAAGGAAAACATGGACCCAAGTAACCTAATCTCTATCACCTGACAAAACAGAGGGGACAGGATAATTTCTATATGCAAGACTCCCAAGCCAGCTAGAACTTGGTCAACTGCAAGTTAAATGCCACAAGAAATTCCAAAAGACCTTTTCTATTTCTTTGTTTTGCTGAGATGTTGTTTCAAAAGAACATCTCTTGGAATAAGTAAAGGAAGAGATGCTAGTAAATCTTTTAGTTAGAGATTTTCCTAGTAATGAGATTTATTTGTCATTAGGAGACTTGACCAGCAAAGGTTGGAGAAGTAGAGCAACTATAGTGCTAATCATGGTTGGCATTGTGTAGAGTGTTTTCGAGTTTGAAAGCGCTTATGGAAAGATGAGTCTCCTTTGAATCTCACAACTCTTTGTTATTACTTTCCAAATTATAGATGAGGAAAGTGAGTCTCATGATGATGAAGTGCTTTGCCCAGCACTGCTCAGTTATTAAGTAGGATTTGGACCCAGAGTTTCAGTATGCCAAGTGCTGTTCTCCATTTAACCATCCATACTGCCTCTCTATGCCCTGTCCAGCCAGCATTCCAGGATTGCTAGTTAGTAAGTAGTTTCTTGCTCAGATTCTGTCACTATACATGTCCATCTCCCTCTACGGCCTCAACTCCCTCTTCTACAAAGAGAGGTGGCAAAATGAGATTGTTCCTAAGATCTAATCCAACATAGGATGAACCGAAGGTTATGCCATAAATTAGAAAGAACAGTAACAAGACCTAACATGAATTCTGTGGATTGCCCATCATGTTTCCATGGGTTCCTGTTACTGTAGTACCTTAGAAAACAAAAGATAAAGACAATTTCCTTGAATTCCTGCCCATCCCCACAAAAGAAAGTGAAATAACATAGTCTCTGGGATTGGCCTCCTTCAAATCAAAGCAGCAAAGTCTCTGTGCCACCTGAGACTTTGCAGGGATCTCCAGGGGACAGCCCCAAGATGCTCAGATCAGGAGGTTAGAAAATGACTTGACTCAGGGTCCTGAGGTCAGCCTCAGAGGGAAAAAGAAACAACACAAAGAAAAGGTTGTTGGCCCATGTACAAAAGGGACTGATATTTGGAAGCACATCTGTTTCTGGAGAGTTCAAGATAAAATGGGGTTCAAAGAGTGTTCATCAAATGTGAGCTTGTACAAGCACAAGGCACTCCCAGAGGTGGAGTAATTATTCTAATCTGGTCCTTTTTATTTCAAAGACCCCACAGGTTTGTTTTGGTTTTTTGCTTTTTGCTTTGTTTTGTTTTTTCATGCTAAGACTTCCTTCTGGTATAGAGCTAAATAAAAGAAGCATATTTTCATTCTTACGCTTCCCTCTGACCAAGTCACTTAACCTACCAGGCCTCAGTTTCCTGCCAAATAAGGGGATCACACTTGATGGTATCTAAGGTCCCTTCCAGCTGTACAGCTATGAGCCTAGGATTCTACCAACGTTTCTTACTTCACTCACCTCCAATCTTCTTTTTGGTCATCCATCTCTTTCTTTCTCCTCAGTGGTATATTACAACACCAAGTACCTCCCACACTTTGGTTGGGTTGGCATCATACTTATGCCTAATTGCTCTATATTCTCCTAATACATACTGAGTCTCAAATGCCCTTTCTTTGTTTTAGTTTACCTTTCCTTAGAAATTCTCAGACCCTGACCACATGGTCCCCTCTACTTGTTCAGGAGGAAACTGTGAATCTATTCCTTGGACATGATTACAAAGCCAGATCCCATGAATATTTCTGCAACAAAATAATATACTGTTTTTTTCCCCTCAGCTATGAGAAAAGGAAGAACAAAGAGGAGAGGTAGAAGGAACAAAAGGGAAAGGAAGACGAAAAGTAAGCATGATGTTCCCAAGATTCATGTTGACCTTTTACCATCCTAATTTTCTAAAGGTCAAGCTGTAAAGCTGAGAATCCAGGGGAATGCCAAGCACATTGACTCCTAGAATTAGTTTAGTTGCATTAAACATTTAAAATTTGTTATTAATTTTTTGGATATATGTTAAAGATCTGAGGTATCTCTTTATCAGGATAACTGCATCAGAAAGTCAAGTGACCAGTGTAACATCTGGTATGAATTCTCCCTTGAGGTAGTAGGTACCTGCCTATAATTTTTCTTTTTCTCAATGCTGCTTAAAATAGCCAGAAGAATAGAAAAGTCTACTCAAGTGTCACAATAAGAAGCTAGCAATAATTCCAATTTTAGAGTAAGATTGTTAAATAAAGGGACATGCTTTGACTTATACTACACAGTTTGGTTTTGGAGGCCTGGCCTCCACAATGTGGAGAGTTCCATCTCACCTTTGTAACTTTTTCTCAAACTACACATGGTCTAGCCAACTGATCAAAATCTGACTTCAGTAATTAATTAGTTGTGTGACTCAATAAGTCACTTAACACTGTTTGCCTCAGTTCCTACATCTGTAAAACACGCTGAAGAAGGAAATGCAAATTATTACAGAATTTTTGCTAAGCAAACCTGAAATAGGGTCATGAAGAGTCAGACATGACTGAAACAACTAAACAGCAACACAAGTCAATTGCTCCCCAAATCCAGCGCAGGCTTTCCTGGCTTTAGATCCTTTTGTATATATCTAGAGAAGTCTTCTTTCCTCTATCTCCAAGTGCTGAAATCGTACCCATTCTTCAGGGTCCATCTCAAATCCTATCACCTTCATTAAAAACTGATTTTCTTAGTTAGAAACTCTCCCTTCTGGGCAACAAAGAAATCATCTGCCCAAGAAAATGAGTCAGAATCGTGACCTTGCTCTTATTTGATTACTGAGGTTGTTTTGGTAACAGATCTAGAGGATAAATTACACATGAAATAGTTTCAAAATTACTGAAAACACAGAAACTTTAGGGTAGAAATAAAAACCTGACATCCCAGGAACTGGCATGAGGGGTGGGGGGTTGAGGGGAGAGGATAGATAAAAACAGAGAGGGTTAAGAGAGACAGCTGCTATTAACCAGCAGATCTCTGCTGTATATTTTTGTTCATGTCTTAAAAGTAAGGCTTAGACTCATTCTACTAAGTTTCTAGTCTCTTCATTAAGGGTTTGGGGTGTCCTAGAAACACGTTAGATGGTCTGTCTAATGTCCATCATATTTGCTACATGACCCACCCAGCATCTCTTCATCTCCAGTACATCTGCCATGAAGAATTTCTCCAGCATTCCACATTCATCACAATGTGCCCTCCTCCCAGTCCCCTAACCCTGGCAAGATGACTGCAGTGTTCCTCTCAATGCATGTTGGGAGACAGTTTCTGCTATTCCCTCTTCCTTATGGTACAAGTGCATGTTTAAATCTGTAAGCTTATGGAAGAATTGTCACTTAGAATCTTAGGACGTTGGTGCTAAAAGAGACTTTATATATCATTACTCTACCATAGGGTTCAGACAAATTTACCTTCAGAAAATAACATATGAATTTCAAAACTTTCTTGCCCTTCTTGTGCTGCTTTGTAAGCATGATGTTAGAAAAAGGTTGCTCTTTATTATAACATCAATCACTTTCATATCCCTGACCCCTTTAAACAATGGCTGCCAAATTCCTGTGATTGCTTCAGTCTAGGGAATTTAAAATAACGCTTTACTTTTTTTTTAATGTTTTGTATCCAAATTTAAAGCATTAGAGAGAGGCACTTTTGACTGTAGCATATACGATTTGGCTTTGCATTTCATTTTAATAAAATCTTTTTCTCTCCTCTCTCTTTTAGGTTCAACATTTGAAACTTTCAAAAAATGCAGTTTGAGTGGGTTCAAGCTGATGCTTTCCAAATTGGCTCCTGGATTGCATTTGTGTTTTCGTGGAGTTTGTTTTTTTTTCTGTTTTATTTGTGTTTTTGTTTTGTTTTGGTCTTTCAATATAAATTGGATACTGAGCTCAGTAAGAAGGAACTTTGAGTCAAAATCACTCCTACTTTTCTGTCCCACCCAATCCTACCCTGAACTTACTGACCCCACCACATGTATACCTTTGGAGAATTCTAATTCACATCATCTAGAATTGAGTGATAGCCTTTATTCATTTTTCTCCAACACCTGCAGCCCTGGCAGTCACACAGGGCAAACTACTTGCCCAAAAGAGTAAAGAATGTTTGGATGTTGGATGCAAACAAAGGCATGAAGTTCTAGTTTGGAATCCTATCCAGAATGGGTCTTGGTTAGACAGCCATAACCCAATGGTTCAGTTGTTTCCATTTTATATTGGTAATCTCTTCCAATCATGCAACCAACACTTTCTGTTCTCACTGCTGCCACCTTAGTTAAGACTGGGAGTCCTCTTCCTCTAAGTCTGGCAAAGGGGTAAGAGTTCCCTCTCTAGTTTTCCTGCCTCCAGTCTATCCTAAAGCACCCATTCACCATGTCATTGAACTACTCAAAAGCCTTCAGTGCCTCCACCATGCTTTGTTTTTAAATGAATCTGTTATTTCCTTGGTGGAAACTCCCAGAAAAGAAGCTTCCTCCATCAAGTCATTCTGGACCCACTGTGCCACTTAGAGACTTAGCTGCCTACAGGCAAGGAAAAGTTAAAGGACTTGGCCAAGGTCACATAGGACATGTCAGGGACAAGGCTTGAAGCCAGGTCTGCTTTACTCTGAGATCCTTCACCCACTATACAACAGATGCATCTCATTCTTAGTGCTATGTATTTTTAAATAAAATCATTTGCCTGGAATTCAAGGCCCTGCACAATCTGGCTCCAAAATACCTTTCTGTACTAATTTCACTCCACTGTCCTTCATGTACTCTACATTCAGTCAAGTTAGGCTACTAGCTGTTGTCCAGTCCTTTCACACCTCCAAACACTGTAAAAGAATGACTTCTTGCCACATCTTTATCTATAGAAATTCTCATCTTCCAAGGCCCATCTCAGGTGCAATCTATTCCATGAAGCTTTTCCTGATTTCCCCAGCTAATGGCAGCCCCTCCCTCTTCTCAAATCTTGCATACTACCCTGTCTCCTTTGAAGTTCATCATATTCTAACTTCTAACATACTTTTTGGTTCCCATATATTATAAATTCTTTGAGGGCAGGACCCATCATTTTAGTCTTTATATCTCCACCATTTTACACAGGGTCTCATAAATAGTATGTGCTTTGTAAATGTTTGTTCAACCAATGTGTTGCTTGCTTGATACATTCAGTCACTGAGGTGGGGAAAGACATGCTCCAGGATGCCTCTTACCACTCTGTGTATATCCTACCTCACACACAAAAAGAATCACTTTTCTGTATGCCACACCATTCTCCTTCAAAAATTTTTTTAAAAATCAATATGAGTAGTGAACTGGGGAATAAAATAACAAAATCCTACCTTCCTGAAACCTCTTGTTTGATTTCTGTTATAGAAACTGGATTTTAAAAAATAACTATTGTAGAATGTTAGATTTAGAAAGGACCTTAATGATATAGGCCAGACACCTCTTTTACATATGAGGAAGTGGAGGTCCAGAGAGATCAAGCAACATTGCCAAGGTGAGCATAAGTGAGCAGCGGAAGATTTGGGATGAGAGGCCCCAGCTTCCATTCCAGTTTCTTCTACTTCCTACCCATAGGACCATGAGTAAGATACTAAATCTCATTGTAAAAGGTGGGAGGGTTAGCCTGGACATACTCAAAGGTCCTATGAACTATCAGTGAACTACGACTCTTATCTGTTTGCAGCTAGAATAATGTAGATGAGAAAATTGAAGCAAGCAAGGCTGAGTGACTTGCCCAGACTCCCATGGCTAGTAAATGTCTGAGGCTAGATTTGAACTCAAGAAGAGTCTAGGCCTGATACTTTATCCACAGTGCCAACTATCTGCCCAAGGGCACAAAGACATACATTACTGCCCTTTCCTTCGTCAATCAAGAAGTGTCCATTTTGTGCCAGGCACTATATTAAATAAGGGGGATACAAAGATAAACAAATCAAACAGTCCCTGATCTCTAGCCAGACTAGCCTATTTGCTGATGCCCAGAAAGGGCATTTTTATCTCAAATCTATGCTGGCACAGAGTCTGTCCCTCATGCTTGAAATATGATCCCTCTTTACCAATGCATTTTAATCTTCTTTTTAGCTTTCTTCAAATCTCAGTTCAAACACCATCTTCTACATGAACTCTTGCAAGATGCCCCAGATTTTAGTACTCTCTGTCCGTCAACCCTACAATATGACTTTGCATTGATTTAACCAGTCCCCACCTTAGGGCTGACTTGACCAAAGTGCACTAATGTTGATGGGTTGGCTCCACAGAGAGGCACTGCTATGAGTTTCAGAGTTCAAAGTATAAGCCTATGAGTTGTTATCTCCCCAAAACTAGCCTACAAGCCCCCACCTTACAAATCAGCCAGTAGAATCAGTTCTTTAGCAAAGGCATTTATTCAAACAGCATGACAAGAGCTATTTTATTCTTTTTAAAAGTTTTTTTTATTAATTTATTTATTTTCAGTGTTCTACAATCACTACCTAAGTACTAAGGTGGGCACACAGGTTATATTCATGACCAAGGTAACTCATAACTCTGAAATTTCAGGGTCTTGATGTTCTTATTCTTTCCAGAAGATTCTTAAGATATTCACTATGGGTAGTGGCATCAATAATGGATAAGTCATTGTACTATTCAACTAAGCTGGCTCCTTAAAAAACACAATGTCTCAAAGGGACAGATAGCTCAGGTAGAGTTGCTCCATTTAGAGAAGGATTTCTTTTTTTAAATACATTATTTATTTTTCAGTTCTTAATATTCACTTCCACAAGAATTTGAATTCAAAATTTTCTCCCCATCTCTCTCCACCCCGCATCCCAGGACAGCATGTACCCCAATCACCCCTTCCTCTAGTCTGTTCTCCCTTTTATTACCTACCCTTCCCTCTATTTTCCTGTAGGGCAAAATAGATTTCTATACTGCATTGTCTGTATAGCTTAATTTCCAGTTGCATACTAAAACAATTTTTAACATTCATTCTAAAGCTTTGAGTTCCATATTTTCTCCCTCCCTCCCCACGCACTTTCATTGAGGAAACAAGCAATTCAAAATAGGTCATACATTTGTAACCATGCAAAGCACTTCCATAATAGTTATGTTGTAAAAGGCTAACCACATTTCCCTTTGTCCTATTCTGACCTTCATTTATTCCATTCTCTCCTTTGACCTGTCCTCCCACAATAGTATTTGCTTCTGATTATCCCTTTCCCCAATTTGCTGTCCCTTCTACTATCTTCCCTCTCCTATCCCTTTTCCCCTTGCCTTCCTGCAGGGTAAAATAGATTTTCATATCCAGTTGAGTGTGTGTTATTCCCTCCTTAAGCCAAATCCCAAGAGAGTAAGGCTCATTTATTTTCTTTCATCTCCCTCCTCTTCCCCTCCATTGTAAAAGCTCTTTCTTCCCTCTTTTTATGTGAGATGATTTGCTACATTCTACCTCTCCTTTCTCTTCTCCTATTACATTCCATTCAACAACAAATTTTATTTTTTTAAGTATACTCCCTTCATATTCAGCTCACCCTGTGCCCTCTGACTATGTGTGTGTATGTATATATATATATATACACATATATATATATGTGTGTGTGTGTATACTTACATATATACATACACAAATACACCCATGTACATATACATACCTATACATATATAATATACACATACATGCATACCCATAAAAACCTAAACATATATGTATATGTATATATATATATATATATATATATATATGTATATAAGTATATTCCCTTTAACTCCCCTAATACTGAAAAACATCTCATGAGTTACTAATAACATCTTTCCACGTAGGAATGTAAACAGTTCAACTTCAATGAGTTCCTTAAGGCTTCTCTTTCCTGCTTACCTTTTTATGTTTCTCTTGATTCTTGTATTTGAAAGTCAAATTTTCTATTCAGCTGCAGTCTTTTCAACAAGAATTCTTGTAAGTCCTCTATTTCAGTGAAATTAAATTTTTTTCCTATGAAGTATTATACTCAGTTTTGCTGAGTAGGTGATTCTTGGATTTACTCCCATCTCCTTTGACCTCTGGAATATCATACTCCAAGCTCTTTGACCCCTTAGTGTAGAAGTTGCTAAATATTTTGTTATCCTGATTGTATTTCCACAGTACCCAAATTGTTTCTTTCTGGCTGCTTGTAATATTTTCTCCTTGACTTGAGAACTCTGGAATTTGGCTACAATATTCCTAGAAGCTTTCCTTTTGGGATACCTTTCAGGAGGTTATTGGCAAATTATTTCTATTTTACCCTCTGGGTCTAGAATATCAAGGCAGTTTTCTTTGATAATTTCTTGGAAGATGATGTCTAGACTCTTTTTTGATCATGGTTTTCAGGTAGACCAATACTTTTTACATTATCTCTCCTGGATCTATTTTCCAGGTCAATTGTTTTTCCAATGAGGTTTTTCACATTGTCTTCTATTTTTTCATTCTTTTGGTTTTGTTTTTTAATTTCTTCATTACTCATAAAGTCATTAGCTTCCATCTGCTCTTTTCTAATTTTTAAAGAAGTATTTTCTTCAATGAGCTTTTGAATCTCTTTTTACATTTGGCCAATTCTGTTATTTAAAGCATTCTTCTCCTCACTGGCTTTTTGGATTTCCTTTGCCATTTGTGTTAGTCTATTTTTAAAGGTGTTATTTCCTTCAGCATTTTTTGAGTCTGCTTTAGCAAGCTGTTGACTCATATTTGATGATTTTCTTGCATCACTTTCATTTCTCTTCCCAATTTTTCCTCCACCTTTTTTACTTGATTTTCAAAATCCTTTTTGAGTTCTTCTATGGCCTGAGATCACTGCATATTTTTTGGGAGGTTTTGGATGTAGAAGCCTTGACTTTCATGTTTTCCTCTGATGGTTTGTTCTTCCTCGTCCAAAAGGATGGAAGAAAATAATTTTTCAACAAGAAATTAACCTTCTATAGTCTTATTTTTCCCCTTTTTTGGGCATTTTTCCAGCCAGTTACTTGACTTTTGAGTCCTTTGTCAAGTGGAGGGTATATTCTAGGGACCTATAAGTTCTCAGTTCCTTCAAGGTGGCACAATCAAGGCACAATGCTCTGGTCTGTGGGCAACCACAAGCACTCTTTTCTACCCAGGATCTGCTATTAGGATTCCCTTTCCACAGCCACCACCAGCTCCACCATAACAGTGCTCCTCCTCATCCCAGGACTGCCACTCAGAACTGAGACTTAGATCAGCTGCTCAATTCCCCCAGGATCTTTAGGCCAGGGGCTCCAAAAGTGGATGCAGCTTCAGTGGCTGTAGCTGCCCTGGGATCAGGGCAGGGGCATGACCGTGCTCCCCTCTCACCCAAGTGAAAGAGCTTTCTTACTCATCTTTGAAGCTGTCTTTGGCATTTGTGGGTTGAGAAATCAGGGAACAGTAGCTGTTATTCATGATTCTGTGCCCTGAAACCTACTCCAGTCCTATTCATGCTACTTGACCCAGGCTGGGCTGCACTCTGCTCTGAGCCTGGTGCAATAAACCTTTCCTGTTGGCCTTCTAGACTGTCTTGGGCTAGAAATCTCTTTCTGTCCTTTTGTGGTTTCTGCTGCGCTAGAATTTGTTTAGAGTCATTTTTACAGGCATTTTCTGGGCTATGTGAGGAGAACTAGAGCATGTCTGTTCTTCTACTCCACCATCTTGGTTCCACCCCAGAATTGGATTTCTTGACTCCATGGGCCAATCTGCTCTTGGGCTAAGTGGAATAAGTACCTTGGTAACTGGGCTTGGCTCCTGACCAGGCTCTTTTCTGTCACTAAACAGTGCTTACTAGATGGTGCCTGGCAGGTCATGCTGTTATTGGATAGTGGCTACTAGACTAAGTTGTACAGATTGCTTGGCTGCTGAACAGCTAATGTCAGGCTGAGCCAGGTAAGTTACTCAGTAACTAGGCTCTTCTTGGTGTATGGAATCTCTGCTGAATGGACCAATTTCCCGAATTCCCTGGGGTCTCTATTTGATGAACAGTTGCTTTCTTTTCCATCTTTAGCCACTGGTTTTGCTAGGTGGTATTGAAATCTCTTTAGCTGGAGTGTGTTGTAGTTCTCTTTTCATCTAGAGTGTCATAGTGCTCTTTCAGTTAGAGAAACCACCCTTAGTTTAGGATCCATAGAAGTCTTTTTTCTTTGACTCTGTCAGAGTTTTAGCTCTCAGGTCATCACCTCCAAGCAGGACTTGAGAGAGTTCATGCCTCTCCTAAAATCATTCCTTGCTCAAAAGCCCCTTTCCCTCAGTAAGCCTTTGCCTTAAAGTTATCAGTTTCAATTCAGTCAGTTCACCTCCTGTACTCCTTTGGGAGTCTTGTGTAGATAGGTGGCTAGGAATAAAAGCATGAATTACATACATACCCAGGAAGCAAGTTCTTTGTCTTCCTTACATACAACTGAAATGTTCAAACTCTGGACCCTTCCTAGAGTGTGAAATTTATATATTTTATATTTGAAGGCCTCCTACTTCACATATCAACATCTCTGTCCTTCAAGGCTTCCATGACTTCAGATTTTGTTGAAGCTTTACTGAGGCACCCCTTCTTATATTTAATTTGTGTATATTTTATACTTATTTATCTGGGGACATGCTGTTCCTACCCCTACCCCAAGCTCTCTCAGTAGAGTATAAGGTCCTTTGAAGGCAGAGACTATTCTGCCTCATGCAGTTCCTGGTAGATAGCAATAGGTTAACAAGTGTTTGTTTAATGAAATGATACAACAGAATAAGTTTCTAGAGGGAAAGTTTGATGACAAGTTCAATTTCCTATACATACAATGAAGGTCTGGCCAATGGGAGTCCAAGCTCAGAGCATGTCCATTGTGTTCTGCTTGATGTGAGTTACTTATAAGAGGCAATGGAGTCTAATAGAAGTACAAACATTTCCCTAAACAACAGAGACAAACTCCTCTATATCATCTTGGTCCCAAGGGAGAGTAAGCTCAAACTTAAAGCAGTTTATACAAAGCAAGTACCCCACCAAGTTCATTTGCAAATGCAGTATAAAAGCAAATAGATGAGGTTCTCCCTCTTATACTACCTGGCATCTTGGCTGTGGGATCAATTAAAGTCTAGTCACTCTTTAAGGGTGTTCTGGAAGACAACAAATTCTGCCTGAACTCTGGATCCCAGACTTCTAGAGGCTCACTCTCCTGACCTTTAGAAGGTTACAGGGTCATAAACTAATACAATACTATTTCACCTAAGAGCAGGAGAGAACAGACACAAGACAAACAAATGAAATAGTAGGACCAGCCAGCTACTCATGGCTACATGGGGGCAACTCAGGTAGAGAGACCAAAGCCCCAAACCTCTCTCCTCTTTCAAGGCTTATGGCAGTCTTGAACTTCTCATTCAAAAGTAGTCAGGCAAAATGAAAATTGGCAAGTTAGTATCTTGTAAGTGCATTATCATTGCAATGCATTATCAGCAGTCAAAAGTTCACCTCTTCTCCTCATAGTTAGATGATCAGAACAAGCTATAGAATGTCTACACACAATGTGAATCATGGTGCAGGACTCGTTCATCACATATTATCTTACCTTTCCAGAAGCAGACTCACCAACCTTTCCCCATTGACCTAGAAATTAGCAGAACATGCTGCAAACACTGTGAGGATGGGACTCCCATTGTCCAGCTACCATTCTATATGGTAAGGCAGTCCCCAACTTAAGAACGATTATGTTTCCCAAGCTCCTTTGTAAATAAGCCTTGAATCTGAGACTCTATGCTATTACAAATTGAGTAGGTATACTCCAGAGAACTTTTCTCATAATTTTAGCTTGTAGCTCCTATCTAGAAAACCTAGGAAAATGTATACGCTATCCCTTTTCCTCACTCAAAATATGCTGAGACCATTTTCCCACTGACAAGCAGCTAGCTCACTATGATACAAAGGAAAAAACTTTATTTAAAGGAGGAAAGCAAAATAAAAGTCCTAGAACATCCAAGCATATATTGTGAAATTTCCAGGGTCACTTCCAGTCTCATTTATGAGGGCTCTTTTAGTTGACGATACTCCCTCTCCCAAGTCCTAGTTGGGATTGGGGAATGAGAGTGAATGAGGTAACATTATTGTTTTCTTTCTGCCTTATGAATTATTCCTAATGGTGCTGCCAGTAAGGTATTCTGGTCTTGACAGTTCCAACTTACATTTGTAGGATAGAGGCAAAAAAAGCCTCTGATGTCTCATTCTTCTTTTCCAGCTTCCGCTGTCATTCCAGGCATCCTTCTTTTCTAATGTCTTTTTAAAATCTCCTAATTTCCAGTCTCATTCCACACACATCACTATGTATACCACCATGTCTTTCTCTAGCTACTGAAATGGAAAAAGAAGAAAAAGAGTCTGTCTCAGAAATCAGTAGATTAGGGGTACTCTGTGGTTCAACATCCACTTAAAATCATGTCTCATAATTCCCTACCACTGTGTTTACTTTTACCAGCCAACCACAAGGCACAATACATATTTTATAGCTCTAGAACATAGTAGAATCTAAACACACATTGACTGAACTATAATTCAATAGCATAGCAAAAATCACAACAAAAATATCACCCGCACACATTGTACACTCTCCTACAGATTACCACACTTCCAGATGGGGAAAATCCAATCTCAGAAAAGGTGTGTAACTAGACAATAGTCATGGAGGGGATTTTTGTAGGGAACTAGTGTGGCCAGAGATTAAGAATCCAGAAACCCATGTGGATTGCCCTCCACATGCAACTCCAACCCAGAACTGTCTACTGTCCTCTGATGATGCCAATGTGTTGCTTTCTACTAGGCATCCTCTTTCTACTTTCTTTTGAGCATCTCATATCTCCTCTCTGCTAGGTGTCACTTTGTCCCCTCTGGGCATCTCCACTGGTCTCAGGGTAATCAAGATTGTTTCAGGTATCATCTTCTGTGCTTCAGGGGATTTATCTTCTGAGTTTTTGGCCCCCTCTTCAAACAAGCAATTGACTAGAAAGCCCCTCCCTGATACCAGCAAACAAATAGCTTTTTTAGTTCATAAATAAGGGAAGTCAACAAATGCTAGCCAGGTAAGAATAAATACATTTCTGACTCCCATGTAATGTCTTATAAAGGAGATTTATAATACATAAAATATATATTTTGGGGACTCTACTCAAAAAATACCCACAAAAGAGCTTGGAATAGATTGGGGTGAGGGCAATAAAGTCCATATCACTCCAAAGAACCTTCCACTCCCTCAAGGCATGCAAATAAAATCGAGCAAGAACCAAAGTTAAGCAAAGGCTGTGAAGCCATTGCCATCTACTCTCTTGTTTCACATATTTACCTTCGTTTTGCGTGTATATACACACTCACACACATATATACACACACATATATGTATTTATGTTCACATGGATGTATATACATATATACATATGTGTATGCATGTATGTATTCTAAGAACAAAACCCTTAACTTCACTATTTTCACAAAAACAAAATCTTGCTATTTCCCTACAATTATTTAACTCTTGATGTACCCTATCACCAGAAAAACTACTCTCATGTCCCCCAGGCCCTTTGGTGACACTTCTCTCAGTATTTAAGGAAGTAGAGAATTGCCTTTGATCAGGAGTCAAAGGGTTAAGGTAGAGAAGCCTGGCGACCAGCAATGTGTTAATTTTTCACATCTGCCTAAGAGATGACACCTGTCTATATCAATCATTTCCTAAATAGTTCTGAAATAAAAGTTTCAATGCAAATCAACAAGCATGTATTAAGTACTATAATGTATTAGTCCCTGAGCTAGGAGGTAAGGCTACAAAGACAGAAATGAATCAGTTACTATCTTACAAGAGGTTTCATTCTTCAGGAGAGCACATCATGCAACCTAAGATAAGAAACAGGTTATACAAAGTAATGTAAAATAATTGCAAGAGGGAAATAAGACAAATTGGAAAAGTCTTGTGTTAGTGGCACTGGAGCGGGGCTTTGAAGCAAGATAGGAATTCCGCAAAGGGGGAATGACAAGAAGGTATTTCCAGAGAAGAGGGATCACTTCTTCAAGCATAGGGAATTAGGAAATGAAATGTGGTTTGGTGGGAGCAGCTAACAGTCCAATTAAATGACAAAAACAGAGTGTTTGGTAATGATATGAAGCGACTTTGCAGCAAAAAGCAGCTGCCAACAGGGGGAGCGCTGGAGGTTCTTCACAGGTACAGGTGATCCCTAAGCCAAGTGTTTGCACTGAGTAAGGTGTTCAGAGTGTCTGACTACAAATAATAATAAGTATACACAAACACAAGGTCCTCAGAGTTTATGTATCACATGGCTGAGCAATACATCTATACCAATTCTCCTAGTTTGGAAGAATATTAAATACACTGGGGAGAAGTTACTATTAGCTAGCTTCTTTGAAATTTCATTATGGCTTAATTATTTTTCTACGAGATAAGCTGAGAAGGCCTTTGTTTCAAATCTTATTTCTAATTATTCATGGCTCATGAATGTAATCACAAATAAGGGTGAGAAGATAGGTTTATTGCTTAATCAACTGTATGAAAATTCTACTATATTACCCAAATCATCCAGTAATTAAACCACTAATAAATTAACGAGCTCTGGTTGAATATGTCTAGCTCTCCAATTGGGAAAATACTTAAAGTATAAAGCATCTGTCTGGAACGGTCATAATACAAATGTAATGTAACACAAACTTATTAAGGAAGTCAAGAATCTTACTTACACACCTAATTTCATGCAGAAATCCCCTCTACAACATCCCAGACAAATAAGCGGTCACTTAGCCTTTGCTTGAAGACCTCCAGCAACTTTCAGTCAGTCAATCTCCTTCCATTGTTCAGCTGCTCTGTTAGAAAGTTCCTCTTTAAGCTAAAATCCACCACCTTATACCTTCTACCTTTGGTATGTCTATCCATTGCTCCTAGTTCTGCTGTCTATCTACATATGGCAAGTCTTTCAAATATTTGAAGACAGTCATTAAATCTTCCCTTTTCCAGGATCAGAAGTAATATACAATGCAAAGAGTGCTGGATTTGGAATCAGAGGACTTGTGTTCAAATCCCTGGCTCTATTACTTACTGTGTCACTTTGCCTAAGTCATATTATTAATCTGGGTCTCAGTTTCCTAAATAAAAAATAAAGTATTTGGTACTAGATGAATTCCAAGGGCCTTTCCAGTTCAAAATCTATGATCCTGTGATACTTTAACCTCTCTTCAAATGACATGAGTTCAACTGATCAGAGAAAGGTGACTACCTTGCTTGTTCAACCAATTGTCTAAGTATAATCAAGCCCATACAGGTACCTCTCCCTCTTTTCTACAAAGATATTAGAAATATTGTACAGTGCCTTGCTAAAATCAACATATTATTTATAGCATTCTCCTAATTTATCAGTGTCATAACTACTAAGAAAGAATGTTTTGGGCATGACTTTTTCTTTGCTTGGTATGATTTCATCGGTGTGGGGAGAACCTTCCAATAATTGGTTTATGATACAGAGTTAACACTATGTCTAGAGGAACTGAGAAAATAAGTCACTTGCCCATGATCACAAAGCTGGTATGTGACTCCAGGCTAGGCTTCTATCCCCTAAATCAGTCAATATAAAATTTGCATAGTACATAAAGGGCCAGTCTTGGAATCAGAAAGACCTGGGGTTCAAATCCTGCCTCTCATACATGCTGGCTGTGTGACCCTGAAAAAGTTATTTATTTAACTTTTAGATGCACTATGGAACTCTTGAAGACCATTAGTTGCATAGAAGTTATTGACTTGCTCCAGTAGCAGGAATTTCCTAACCCAGAGCCTTCTGTGCTAATGAAGTCACAATCCCAGGCCCTAACTCTCTACAGCAATTCAACATCACTAACATTTACCCATAAGTAAAATCTCCCAGTGAAGTACTTCATGAAACTCTTACTCTTCTCCAGACTTTCTCCAATGCCTCATCACCACAAGAAGGAAAACCTAAGCTCATGAAGAGAAAGATCTTTTGATGCTCTTATATCCCTGTCACTTCTAAATGACTTTTTTTGTCCACAACAGATCTGTTCAGGGGAACAAATAAGGATAGTTAAGCAAAAAAACCAAACAAATCAATAATCACCTCTGAAAGCTCACTAACCTCATTGCCATCCAGATCTCTTCATTCACATACACCTCACATGTCCAGTCTGTTGTCAAGTTATGCCATTTCTACTTTTACAATATTACTTATGTACATTCTCTTCTTTGCATTCACAAAGCTGCTCTCCTAGTGCAGCTGCTCTTTGGTCTCCCTGACTCAAGATTCTCCCCACTTCCATCCATTTTCTGCTCAGATGTCAAAATGATTTTCCTAAAATTTAGGTCTGAGAAATCAGCAAAGATGATGGAACAGGAGGCAACAGGACAACCAAGCTCTTTCTCACAACTATTCTAGCAAACATTAAGGAAGATCACCAAACTGTGTAGTGATTAGGAAATTTAAGAGAAGTGTGTCATTTTTCTGACCCAAGATGACAGATTTAGCTCATTCAGTGAATAAGCATTTATTAAACACTTATATAGGAAAGTTATGAGACATGGGCCTGAAGCTCTGTCACTTCAACTCTAGAGCAGGATGGTGGATTCAACCCAATGACAAGATCAGGGAGAAGCCTATAGCTCTGCCACTCTGACCCCGGTGCAGAATTTTCAGCTTGACTCAGGGAAAAGTTGCTAGCTAAGAGGTATGGATAGGGATGACTCTGTCACTCAGAAACTTTAGAGCTTTCCAGATAGCTAATAGTAAGCAGAAACTGTTTACTAGAGCTTCATCCAGGGGCAAGCCTGCAACTGTGTTGCCCAGACGTAGACTGGAATTCAGAATCTGCAAAGCTCAAACCAAGACAGCAGTGATCAGACTGTGCCCTTGATAATACCACTTAGGGCTCACTAAAAGTTTGCAGATCCCTACTTGGAGTAGCCCCTGAAATACTTGAAAAATATAACACTTAATATCTAATGGAGTGAAGAGACCTGGATAATAGATAATACACATCATGACCACGTAAAAGTCCAACATTTCCTCTAGAAGTCCATAAAACTTGACCCTAAAAAAATTCAGGAAATAAGGCTTTAAGAATTTGTTACTAAAAAAGATACTGATGACAAAGAGCTATTATGGAACCAAAGAAATGCAGAACTGCGGCCATTATGAGTGAGATAATTCCTGTAAAGTATTGTACAAACTTTAACAGACTATGCAGAGATTAACCATTACTGTTGATGCAATAAGATTCAGTCAATAAAATGGAGCCATCCAGAAATTTGCATGCCTCATCTCCAAATATTCTTGTATAATTTTAGAACATCTGATTTCTAGGGAGCCTAAGAACAGCTTAACTGCCTTTGGAATTCAAGTCACCTGACCAAAAATAATTCATGGAAATGATTGACTGAACAACTCTCAGTGATATTTAAAGCACTATAGAGAATAGGAGAGGTAGTACAGGACGGAAATGTTTTCCTGAATTTTCAAAAAGGGAAGAAAATATAACCTGCAAATTGTGAGCCAATGAGCTTTACTTCAATTGCTGGGGATATTCTTGCATGTATTACAGAAGAAATGGGTAATAACTGTTAACCTGAAAACTGGTTAGAGAAAAGGCAACAGACTAAATGCATACATTTTATGATTTAATTAATTAAACAATTCCCAATAAAGATAATGATAATATAATGCATTACGGAGACAGAAAATATTCTGGCTACCCCGTACAGAAACCTTCTTGCTTATATACATTTTGCTGTGAGAAAGGAGTTCTCTTAAATAAACACATTGTAAACAAAGTGGCGTCAATTGGGTTAATGATCCCAGGCTATGGGCATCTTCCTTCCATAGAATGCCTTTGTGATTTAAAACAAAGTCCCATCACCCAGACATCCTGTCCCAAGCAGGCCATTGAAGTTGTTTATTCACAACCCAAGGTGTGTGTGTGTTTTTCTCTTATCACTAGGATGCTGGAAGAAGGGTGTGATAAGGAAGGCCCATTTGCTTGACAAAAGGCATCCTCTAAACAAAGGAGACTATTAGGTCCAGGCTCTTCTTAATTTAAACTTTTGGCCCTTAAAGTCTAAAATTTATATTAAATATTATCATAAACAACTAGGAAAAAGTGGGGATCACAAAGAACCCACATGACTTCATCAAGAACAGATCAGGTTAGACAAACATTCTCTATTTTTGGGGCAGGATTACTAATTCTATGAATATACTGTACCTAGATTTCAGTGAAGCATTTAATAAAGCAGCTCGTGCTATACTTGCAGGAAAATGGAGAAATGGGAGCTGAATAACAAACATGTGACCCACAGGTCTCACACAGACCCAACACTTCCAAGTGTGGCTCAAACCAAATTAAAAAGTAATTGGTTAATACATAACAAAATAAATAAAAATACAAAAGGATAGATAATACATTTTAAGTGTCAATATGCACCCTACAGGAATCCTTTAGTATGGTTCAATGGCCTCATTTCTATTTGAGTTAGACATCACTGAGCTAGATGATGGTACAATTAGTTGGATTTGGAACTGGGTGAACTTAAGAGTTCCATGTCAACACTGAAGGAGTGGTTTAGTGGTGTGCCACAAGATGGGCTGTATCTGGAGTATTATGTTGAGTGCTCAACTCCACATTTTATAAAGAGGGTGAAGACCATACATGGGAGTACAATAAGGATGCTAACGGGCTTCAAGTCCATGCTCTATAAAGAACACATGAAGGAAATGAGGATATTTAGTATTCAAGTATGTGAATACCTAGAGCATGCTTGGACCTATGCTGTTCAACATTACTATCAATGATTTAGATAAAGGGATACATGGAAGCTTTATCAAATTTGCAGATGATACACAGCTGAGAGAGATAGCTAATGCATGGCTGTTGGTTACACAGTGAAGACACTGTGACAGGCTGGAAAAAAGAGCTTAATATAAAAGATGATATTTAACAAGGATCAATGCAAAGTGTAATAGCTGTTTTCAGTAAATCAGTTTTACAAACACAAGCTAGGTGAGGCATGACTAGACAGAAATTCACCTGAAAAGAATACAGGTTTTTTTTTTTGAGCAAACTGCAAGCTTATTATGAGACACCAATGAGATAGGGAAGCCTCTCAAAACAATGAGATTTAGGGGTACAAGATTTTTGGTAGCCATAACTTCCAAAAATAAGGAGACTGGCAGCTGTGACTGGTCAGATCACATCTGAAGTGTTGTGTGTAATTCTGGGCTATATTTTTGGAAAAGACATCCAGAAAAGGGCAACCAGAATGGTGAAAGGCCTCAAGTCCATGACCTATGACTACCAACTAAAGGAATAGGAGACATTTAGCACAGAAAAGAGAAAACTCTGTGGGAAATGGTAATTGTATTCAAGTATGTAAAGGATCTCATGTAGAAGAAAGTTCAGACTTATTCCTCTGGCTCCAGAAGGTAAAGCTATGATGGAAGCTAGAAAGAAGCTGAGTTGAGCCTGATGTCAAGGAAACCTTCCTAACGTGGAGACCCATCTGAAAGTAAAATGTCCTTAGTTGAGGCAGATGTCAAAATCAAACAAGCACCTATCATGGTGACTCTCAGGGATCCAATCCATAACAGGAGATAGGTACTGATCAACACCAGGGCTTCTCCATCTAAGAAGTCTGAGCCTAGATCACAGCAAGAATGTGGTGGGTGAAAGGTGAAAGACAGAAGAACAAAGGTTCAATCTTCAGAACCTATCAATTTATTAAACAATGGATTGTAATGACCTAACAAACCAGGACCAGTAGCCTTCTTCAGCTTTGGCACTATACCCTGAATACAGAGGGAAACAGACTTTTATACAGAAAAATTTAATTAATCGAATAAGACCAATTAATTAAAAGGAAACAATGCAACATTAGGTAATCTGGAAACAATGCAACATTAGGTAATCTGATTTCTAAATGGATGAAAGATCAGGGAGTTTCCAAGTCAGGAGGAGTACAATGAATAGAAAAGGAGGTATCCCTCAAGTGTTAATAAACAATCAAAGGAGCATGGAACAATAACCGATTAATCAGTAAGGGGCATAAGACATTTGGGTTGCTTAAGATGCACAATTATGAGAAAAATCCCTGCATCAACATTTGGATCTGACTGGGTTTCTGCTCAGTATAACACAGGCCCTTAGTTAAAGGTCTCTAAACAGCAAGGAAAGGTGGTCCAATTTCCCAGTCATGCAGGGCTAGATTTGAAAAATAAAGGAAGATTTTCTCCCAGTTTCCATAATTAAATAAACTTTTCTCACAAGATTTTGGACTAGATCCTTAATTGAAAAGAAAGGGAACTGAGCTAATTCTAGAAGTGAGTTACAAGATGGAGTCCATGTGGTTCAGTCAATTGCTGCAAATAACCACTTGCTGTCCTAATCCCCTGACTACCCTCAGTTTTCTCAGGAGAAAAGATCAGACAATTCCTGAAGAAAGAAGGAGTTTTTAGCCACCAAATTTGGGATCAAGCTAACCAGGAAAAGAGGAACAGAGTTCATTCCAAGCACAAACCCCTCTGATGGTAGATACATACATATATATATATATATATATATATATATATATATATATATATATATGTATGTATATATAAAACAGAAAAAAATGCTAACACAGTGAAGAATTCCTTGGATTGAGATATCCAAAGGTTAAATGCAGATGAAGAGAATAACTCCACAGTAAGTTTAAGCAAAGCCTCAGAGAAAAGAATGTTCTAGATAAAAGATGACAAACATACTCAGAAAAAATGAAACCAAAATATAAAACAAAATTGCCTGGGAAGAAAGAATGCTTAAAAATAATGAAAAC
>CM053775.1:20865385-20885844 GCA_028658325.1 Potorous gilbertii
CTACAAAAAGGGGCTCTATAAAAATTTTTGTATAAAGGGTCCTTTTCCCTTTGGGATACAGACTTAGTAGTGGTATTGCTGTGTGAAAGGCTATGACCAGTTTTGTAGCTCTTTGGGCATAGTTCTAAATTTATGACTTTTTAGAATGAGTTTTTTACTGATTTTTAAAAACATAATCATGATTCCTCCCAGTATCCTACCCCTTCTAAAAAGTCATCTCATACAACAAATAATATAATTTAAACATAAGAAAAAAGAAAAGGAAAGAAAATTAACACATCAAAAAAGTCTGAAAATATGTGCAGTGCTAGTTGGCTGTTTTCCTTCATTTTCCCCTGAAGTATTATACTCAGTTTTGCTGGGTAGGTGATTCTTGGTTTTAATCCTAGTTCCTTTGACTTCTGGAATATCATATTCCAAGCCCTTCAATCCCTTAATGTAGAAATGTCTAGATCTTGTGTTATGCTGATTGTATTTCCACAATATTCGAATTGCTTCTTTCATTTATTTGCAATATTTTCTCCTTGACCTGGGAATTCTGGAATTTGGTTACAATATTCCTTGGAGTTTCTCTTTTTGGATCTCTTTCAGGAGGTGATTGGTGGATTCTTTCAATATTTATTTTGCCCTCTTGTTCTAGAATATCAGGGCAGTTTTCTTTGATAATTTCATGAAGGATGATGTCTAGGCTCTTTTTTTGATCATGACTTTCAAGTAGTCCCATGATTTTCAAATTTTCTCTCCTGGATCTATTTTTCACATCAGTTGTTTTTCCAATGAGATATTTCACATTATCTTCCAGTTTTTCTTTCTTTTGGTTTTGTTTTGTAATTTCTTTGTTTCTCATAAAGTCATTAGCTTGTATCTGTTTCATTTTCATTTTTAAAGAAGTATTTTTTTCAGTGAGCTTTTGAACCTGCTTTTCCATTTGGCTAATTCTGCTTTTTAAAGCACTCTTTTCATTGGCTTTTTTGGACCTCTTTTTTCAATTGAGTTAGCCTGTTTTTAAAAGTGTTATTTTCTTCAGCATTTTTTGGTTCTCCTTTAGCAAGGTCTTGACTTGCTTTTCATGATTTTCTTGCATCACTCTCATTTCTCTTCCCAATTTTTCCTCCACCTCTCTTACTTGTTCTTCAAAGTTCTTTTTGAGTTTTTCCATGGCCTGGGACCATTGCATATTTATTTTGGATACATAAGCCTTTACTTTTATAACTTCCTCTGATGGTAAGTATTGTTTTTTCTCATCCAAAAGGATGGGAGAGAATACCTGTTTGCCAAGAAAGTAACCTTCTATAGTCTCACTTTTTCCCCTTTTTTGGGCATTTTCCCAACAAGTTACTTGACTTATGAGTCATTTGTCAAGAGTAGGATATACTCTGGGCCCTTTAAGTTCTCAGTTCCTCCAAAGTGGCACAATCCAGGAAGAGGGGTTTACTCCTTGGCCTGACTGGTGACTGAGATTCAGTTCAGCTCTTCAATTACCCCAGGGGCTTTACACTAAACATTCCAACAATGGAACAATGGGCTCTAGCTGCTGCTTGCCATGGCCAGGCTACCTGCTGCTGCTGTTGTTGCCATCATGTGGGCCTGGGGCTAGGGGAGGACCCGGCTCCCTTGTCACAGAGGTGTAAAAGCTCTCTCACTGTCTTTTGAAGTACCTTTGGTACCTGTGAGTTAAGGGATCTGCCAACCTCCACTGCTCTGCTGAGGATTCTGTCCCAGACGCGTGCTCTGACCCTGCTCCTCCTGGTGCCATGTGGCTAAGGCTAGGCTTGTGCTCTGCTCTGCATCTGGTGTAACAGACCTTTCCTGGTGGTTTTCCAGGTCACCCTGGGCTGGACATCTCCTCCACTCTGTCATTCTATGACTTCTCCTGCTCTAGAATTAGTTGCATCTTTTTTATAGATATTTTATGGGTTGTAAGGGAAGACCTAGAGTATGTGTGTCTTTCTGCTCCACCATCTTGGCTCCATCCCTCATCCTTCATTCTCAAACAGGACCAAAATGACATTGCTATGATAAAGTCAGGTTTTAGTGTGTCAGACTGTGACTTATCAGGCAAATACAAACCCAGAATACTCTACCAGATTGGCCACAGATAGTCCATATGAACATTTGGGGTGGATACTCCAAATATGCACATCGTACATCTCCTTTGAGCTATTTCAATTCTGCTTTGCTCATAGAGCATAGTACCTTTTGTGATGTGGATATACCATCCTGAAAGGTCCTGGGACAGTGTCTCCCATTTCAAACAATCAATTCCATAGCTCTTCAGACAGACCTTGAGAACGTCCTTGTATCTCCTCTTCCGACCACCATGTGATCACCTGCCCCATGGAAGTTCTCTTTAAAATAGTCTTTTTAGCAAGCGTACATTTTGCATTCAAACAACGTGGCCAGTCCATAAGAGTTGTGCTCTCTGAAGCATAGTTTGAATTCTTGGCAGTTTAGTTTGAGTAAGGATCTCAGTGTCTGGTACCTTATCCTGCCAGGTGATCTTCAAAATCTTCCCAAGACAGTTCAAATGAAGAGATTGTTTTCCTGGCATGGCAGTGGTAGACTGTCCATGTTTCACAGGCGTACAAAAATGAGATCAACATAACGACTCTGTAGACTTTCAGTTTAGTGGTTAGTCTAATGCCTCTTCTCCCCCATACTTTTCTTTGGAGCTTCCCAAACACTGAGCTATCTCTGATAATGTGTGCATCAACCTCATTATCAATGTGTACATCCCTAGAAAGTACACTACCCGGGTAAGTACACTTGTCCACAGCATTCAAAACTCCATTTGTTGAAACTGATGGTTCCTTGTCTGGATGGTGTGGTGCCGGCTGATGGAATATCTGTGTTTTTTTGGTGTTAACTGTTAGGCTAAAATTAGCACAGGAGAGAATTGATTCATTCTTGGTTGCATTTCAGCCTCAGAGGCTGCATTGAGTGCACGATCATCTGCAAACAGAAATCATGCACCAAGACTCCCTCCACTTTGGTCTTGGCTTTTAGACTTTTCAAATTGAAGAATTTACCATCAGTGTGGTAGCTGACCTTGATGTGTTCATCCTAAGTGAAAGCATTTGACAACATGGCTGAAATCATCATACTAGAAAGCATGGGAGCTAGCACATCACCCTGTTTCACTCTATTAGTGACTGGGAAGCACAAGTGCATTGTACATTGTCCAGAACCTGAGCAAGCATGCCATCATGAAATTGATGTACATTTCTGATGAACTTCTCTGGGCAACTAAATTTTGACAAAATTTTCCATAAGCCCTCATGACTTACAATGTCAAAGGCCTTGGCCAGATATAGAAAAGTTGTGTACAGACCTTTGTTCTTTTCCTGACATTTCTCCTGGAGTTGTTTGACAGCAAACACCATATTGACTGTTCCTTGGCCCTTTCTGAAGTCACACTGGCTCTCAGGTAGATGACCATCTTCCGGGTGAAGCATCAGCCTATTAAGGAGGACTCTATCAAGAATCTTGCAGGTAATGACTAAGACAGAGAACCCCCTGTGATTGTCACAGGACAATCTATTTCTTTTACCTTTATAGAGATAGATGATGGAGGCATCCTTGAACTCCTGGGGGATAAACTCCTCTTGCCATATAGCCTGAAAATTTCAGTCAGCTTTTATATGAGCAATGGATCCCCTGCCTCATAAATATCAGCTGGAATAAAATCAGAACCAGGTACTTTGCCACATGAAAGGAGTCTAAAGGCACTCAAAACCTCTTCTTCAGTTGAATGTTCAGATAAGGAGGGATTGGCTTCAACCTGAGGAATATGGTCAGTTGCCTCAGCATTGATTGATGATGATCTGTTGAGAATACTACAGAAGTGTTCATCCCATCTCTCTAGGATCATGTCCTTATCACTAATCAATGTGGCTCCATCAGCACTGAGTAGTTGTGATGCAACATAGATTTTTGTTTCATAAATAGCCTTCAGGGAACCATAAAAGCACTTTGGATTGTTACTATCAGCATCAAACTGAATTTTATCTGCCTTCTTACTGAGCCAGGAATCATGCATCTCTCTAAGCTTTGCTTGTACTTTTCTTTTGATGGAATTAAGTACTGCTTTCTTAGGACAGCTATGTGGCTCAGTGGATCCAATTCCTGGTGTGAAGTCAGGAAGATTCATATTCATGACTTCAAATCTGGCCTCAACCACTTTACTAGATGTGCGACCCTGGACAAGTCACTTCACCATGTTTGCCTCAGTTTACTCATCTGTAAAATGAGCTGGAGAAGGAAATGGCATCTCTGACAAGTATTTTTGGAAAGAAAACCCCAAATGGGGTCATGAAGAGTTAGACATGACTGAAGAACAATTGTGCAATGTACAACACTTGTGAACCTCACACTTCTCCAAAGGGGCGAGGTGTGGTGTCTTCTCACATCTCTTCTTTAGAACCAGAATTCTTGTTCTTTATGATTTTATAACAATCAATTTGGTTTTTCATGGTCTTTGTGTCCATTTACATTGTTGAAATCATCATGAATATTGTTTTCTTGGCTTTGTGTACTTCATTCACGTAGATCTTTCCATCTTTCTTGCTTGTATGAATTCATCATATTTACCATCTTTAAAGCATAGTAATATTTCACTATATTCATGTTCCATATATATAATAAATACTACTCTAAGTACTTTGGTGTCTATGGGGACTTTCTTCTTATCAATGATCTCTTTGAATATAAATCTAATAATGGAATCTCTGCATCAAAGGACATGGGCATTTTAAGCTTTTTATTTGCAAAATTCCAAATTGTTTTCCACAGTGGATTTTTGCCAGTTTACTGCTTTAGCAACAATGAATCAGCCTACCTGTCTTCCTACAAACCATATCAACGTTGACTATTACTATCTTTTTCATTTTTGCCAATTTGTAGGGTATGAGGTGAAACTTCAGGATAATTTTGATTTACTTTTCTCTTACTAATGACTAGATGTATTCTTTCATAATAGCTGTATTAAGTTTGCAGTTCTTCTTTTGAGAAGTATTTGGGGGCAGGTAGGTGGCACAGTGAAGGGAGTACTAGCCCTAGAGGTAGGAGGACCTGAATTTAAATCCAGTCTCAGGAATGTATTAGCTGTGTGACCCAGGGTAAATCATTTCATCCAGGTTGCCTCAAAATAAAAATGTAATTATTTGTTCATGTTCTTTAACAACTTATTGGGGAATGACTTTTGGTGTGTGTGTATATATAGAATTACCTATAATATTTATGCCTTATATTTATGGATAATTATATATTTTAATTATTTTTATACCATATAGAAATTTTGTTTATTCTTATTTGACTGCTTTCCTCCTTATACTAGATGCATTAATTTTATTAATTGTTATTAATTTTATTTGTGTAAAAGATTTTCAGTTCGTATGATTCAAATTACCAATTTTGTTTTCTATGATTTCCTTTATTGCTTGTTTGGTTAAGAATATATCTCCTACTCATACTTTTGAGAGGTATATGATCTGTTTTTCTCTTAATATTTTAACATTATGATATTTAATATTAAGGTCACATACTCATTGAGAATACATTGGAGAATATGGTGTAAGATGTAGGTCTAAGCCAAATCTCTGCCAGACTGCTTTCCAGGTGTCCCAGGAGATTTTGGCAAATAGGAAGTTCGTTTCTCAATAATTTATGTTTTTCTACTTATGTAATGTGTGGTATTGAATCCCACTGTTTCTGATTCTCTCTTGTCTGGTCTGTTCCATTGATCTACCTCTCTATTTTTTAAACTGCTGTTTTAGAATATAGGTCTGGCAGTATTAATCTCCCTTCATCCCTGTAACTTTTCATTTCCCTTGATATTCTAGATCCTTTCCAAATGAATTTTGCTATTATTTTATTGAGTTCTATAAACTATCTCCTTGATAATTTGATTGATGTCATATTGAAAGTATAAATTATCATTGGCAACATTGTCATTTTATTATTTTGGCTTGGACTAGCTATGAGTATTGAATCATCTGCCAGCTATTTAAGTTGTTCTTTTTTTTAAAGTAGCACTTTGTACACAGTCAATAATTGTTTGTTGAATATCTGCTATATGCTGAGCATGGTGCTAAGTTCTAGGGATACAAAGAAAGGCAAAAGATAATCTATGCTCTCAAGAAAGCCACAGTCACATGAGTGAGACATGAAAACAAGTATTTATAAACAAGATATATGCAGGATAAATTGGAAGTAATCAACAGAGGGAAAGGACTAGCATTATAGACTTCAATAAAGTCTTTTCGTAAAATGAGTTTTGGATGAGACTTGAAAGAAGCTTGGAAAAGAAGGAGGTAGAGATGATGGGGGGTGGGGGGAGAAAATTCAAGGCATGGGAGAGAGCCAGAGAAAATATCAAAAATTATTATGCAAGTAATCTAGGATTAGTCAGCTAATCCCAGTCAGCGAGTTAAGAAGAGAGTGACAGGAAAAGAGGTATATACTACTATATATCTACTATAGACAATTTGCTCAAGGAGTTTAGTCACAAAAGGGAAGCAATAGAAATTCTAGGGCAGCTGAAGCCACAAAATGATAGAGTGAAAGGGATTTTCATCCCAAGGCAGCCTGGAAGGCTGATAGGAAAAATCTATCACACTGATCTCAGAGCAGAACAAAGCCCAGATTTGGCCATGCAGCATGAAACAGAGAGGACCAGAGCAGGATTCAGGGTGCCATCAGCAGCTGCTATGGTTCCCAGATTCATCAACACACAAACACCAAAGACAGCTTCAAAGGTCAGTGAGAAAGCTCTTTCACCTGGTTGAGAAAGGAGCAGGGTCCTCACCTAGTCCTGGCCACAGATGGTGGCATTATCCATTTTTGGAGCCCTCGGCCTGAAGACTTTGGGGAAATCGAGCAACTGACTTGGATCTCAGCACTGAATGGCAGTCCTAGAGTGAGGAGGACCACTACTGTGGTGGAGCTGGTGGAGACTTTGGAGAGAATCTTGGGCAGAAAAGCTTGCGGTTGCTCCCAGACCAGAGCACAGGCTAGGAGAGGAGTAAACTCCTCTCCCTTGATTGTGCCACCATGAAGGAACTGAGAACTTAAAGATCCCCGGAGTATACCCTGCTCTTGACAAATGACCCAAAAGTCAAATAACTGGTTGGGAAAGTACACAAAAAAGAGAAAAAATTAAGACTATAGATTACTTTATTGGTGAACAGGTATTCTCTCCCATCCTTTTGGATGAGGAAGAGCAATATTTACCATCAAAAGAAGACATAAAAGTCAAAGCCTCTGTATCCAAAATAAATATGCAATGGTTCCAGGCCATGGATGAGCTCAAAAAGGATTTTGAAAATCAAGTAAGAGAGATGGAGGAAAAATTGGGAATAGAAATGAGAGTGATAAAATCATGAAAAGCAAGTCAACACCTTGCTAAAGGAGAACCAAAAAATGCTGAAGAAAATAACACCTTTGAAAATAGGCTAATTCAATTGGCAAAAGAGGTCCAAAAAAGTCAATGAGGAGAATAATGCTTTAAAAAGCAGAATTAGCCAAATGGAAAAGAAGGTTCAAAAGCTCACTGAAGAAAATACTTCTTTAAAAATGAGAATGGAACAGATGAAAGCTAATGACTTTATGAAAAACCAAGAAATTATAAAATAAGACCAAAAGAAAGAAAAGCTGGAAGATAATGTCAAATATCTCATTGGAAAAACAATTGATATGGAAAATAGATCCAGAAGAGAAAATCTGAAAATTATGGGACTACCTGAAAGCCATGATCAAAAAAAGAGCCTAGACATCATCTTTCATGAAATTATCAAGGAAAACTGCGCTGATATTATAGAACCAGAGGGCAAAGTTAATATTGAAAGAATCCACCAATCACATGCACACACACACACACACATGCATGCACGCATGCACGTGCACATACACATATGGAGAGAGAGAGACAGACAGACAGACAGAGACAGAGAGAGAGAGACAGAGAGAGAGCACAGGGTGAGTTGAATAGGAAGGGATCATATCTAAAAAATAAAATTGGGGGGTAAGAGAGGAATATATTTGGAGGAGAAAGGGAGAAATGGAGTTGGGTAAATTATCCCTCATAGAAGAGGCAAGAAAAAATTTTTCCAGTGGAGGGGAAAAAGGGGGGAGGAGAGAGGGGAAAAAGTGAAGTTTACTCTCAACACATTTGACTCAAGGAAGGAATAACATGCACACTCAATTTGGTATAAAAATCTATCTTACACTACAGGAAAGTAGGGGAGAACAGGATAAGCAGCATGAAAGGATTATGAAAGGGAGAGCAAATGGGGGAGGGAACAGTTAGAAGTAAACATTCTTGGGTAGGGACAAAGTCAAAAGAGAGATTAGAAGAAATGGGGGGCAGGGTAGGATGGAGAGAAATGTAGTCAGTCTTACACAACATGTCTATTATGGAAGTCATTTGCAAAACTACACATATATAGCTTATATTGAATTGTTTGCCTTCTCAGTGGGGATGGGTGGAGAAGGAGGAAGGAAGAGAAGTTGGAACTCAAAGTTTTAGGAACAAATGTTGAGAATTGTTTTTATGTACAGCTGGAAAATAAAAAATACAGGTAACGGGGTATAGGAATTTATCGTGCCCTACAGGACAAGGGAGAATATATGGATAAGTGAAGGGAGGGGTGTTAGTAGAAAGGGCACATTGGCGGAAGGGGCAATCAGAATGCAAGGCATTTTGGAGTGGGGGGAAGGGAGAGATGGGGAGAAACTTTTGAACTCAAAATATTATGGAAATGAATATTGAAAACTTAAAATGAGTAAATAAATTAAAAAAAAAGAAATAACACCTTTAAAATAGACTAACTCAAATGCCAAAAGAGGTCCAAAAAGCCAATGAGGAGAAAAATGATTCAAAAAGCAGAATTAGCTAAATGAAAAAGGAGGTTCAAAAACTCATTGAAGAAAATCGTGCTTTAAAAATTACAATGGAGCATATGAAACTAATGACCTTATGAGAAATCAAGAAATTATGCATCAAAACCAAAAGAATGAAAAAATTGAAGAGAATGTGAAATATCTCATTAGAAAAACAACTGACCTGGAAAAGAGATCCAGGAGAGACAGTTTAAAAATTATAGGACTATCTGAAAGCCGTTATCAAAAAAAAGCCTAGACATTATCTTTCATGAAATTATCAAAGATAACTGCCTTGATGTTCTAGAACCAGAGGATAAGAACAAATATTGAAAGAATCCACCAATCACCTCCTGAAAGAGATTCTAAAAGAAAAACTCCTGGGAATATTTAGCCAAATTACAGAGTTCCCAAGTCAAGGAGAAAATATTGCAAACAGCCAGAAAGAAATAATTCGAGTATTGTGGAAATACAGTCAGGATAACACAAGATCTAGGAGCTTCTACACTAAGGGGTCAAAGGGCTTGGAATTTGATATTCCAGAAATTAAAGAAACTAGAATTAAAATCAAGAATCACATACCCAGCAAAACTGAATATAATACTTCAGAGGGAAAATGGTCTTTCAATGAAATAGAGGACTTATAGAAGAGAGACAGTTAAGAATTGAAATTTTTCACAATGGGAAAAAGGTGGGGAAAGGAGAAGAGTGTAGGTAGTCATGGTGATAACCTGGGAAAGAACTGAGAGGTCTCAGGACCTGAGATCACAGTGAGAATGGTGAATAGCTTTTGGAAAGGAAAGGTAGAGGAAAGTTTAGAATCTCAATAGATTGTAATCTGATAAGGAAATTCAGAGTTCATGAACGTAGAATTGGTTTGTTCGTGGGAAATGATCAAAAGTTTGTGGATCTTGGGTAATGTGAAATGAATAAGTTGAGGAAATGCAAGATGATTTGTAATTGAATCTGTACATGTGTTTTGATAGTTTGATCATCAGATATTTTTGCATTTTGTAGTTATTTGAAATGTGATTTCCCTTTCTATTTTTTGCTTCTTGGATTTCCTTATTATATGGGAAATGCTATTGATTATTAGTTTGTGTTTTGCTTTAGCCTGTGACTATACTGACTTGCTGAAGCTATTAATTATCTCTGATATTATCTTTGCTGATTCTTCAGTATTTTCTCCCATGGATCCTTCAGGTCTGGTATTTTTTTCTTTTGTAGTTCTTTTTCAAGTAGTTGTCTCTTACTGAAATTGGATTATTTAAGATCTTTATTTGGTCTTCTATTAATTTGGGTATTTTGAAATTTATATTTTTGAAGACATTCCTCTCTTTTCATGTGTGTATTTTTAGTTTTGCTGACATAGATCTCTGCATAGTATATTCTGATAATTTGTATCATTTTTATATTAAACTTAATGCATTTTCTGTCTCATTGATTTGATTTTTCTGACCTGATTGTTGATTAGGTTGGGTAAAGATTTATCAACAGTATTTATCTTTTCAGATAACTAGCTTTTAATTTTATCACTTTTATACTTTGTTTTCAGTTTATTTATCCTCTAATTTTTAATTTCTCTTCTTTTATACTTATTTTAAGCTTGTTTCTTTATTGACTCTCTAATTTTTTAAAACTTATATTTAGTTCATTAATATTTTTATATTTTTTCATATATGTTTGAAGGGATATGATTTTTCCCTTGAGGACTACTTTAGTTGGATCCTAGAAATTTTGGTGTCTTGTTTGATCACTATCATTTTCTTTCATATTATTATTTCTATGATTTTTTTCTTTGATCTCATTATTTAGGATATCATTGTTAAATTTCCTTTTTGGCCAGTCTTTTGTTCATTTTCCCTGAACTGATTGTTGCTCTTATTGCTTTATAGTCTGTAAAGGACATTTTTATTTCTGCCTTTTAATTTTTGCTTGCTATTTATGATTAGTTGTTACCCATATCTCAAATTTTAGTGTTTTATGTCACTTATTAGGTCTTTTCACTTCCTTCTATTTGCCTAATTCTTCCTTTCTTTCTTTCTTTCTTTCTTTCTTTCTTTCTTTCTTTCTTTCTTCTTAGTTAAGAAGTCAAGTGAAATTCCCCTTTTCTCTCCTCCTCTTTAACTTGTTTTCTTAGTTTTTTTTAATTTTCATATTCTATGCCTTTTATTAAAAGGGATTTCTTTCACTCAGTCAATTCATTTTTTGTTTTCCCCTTTTGTCTATTCTAGACTTCTAGTCTTTGATTTATGACTTGTCTACTTATTTAGTCTTCAGGGAATGAAAGCTTTTAAGGTACTTATTTGAGGTTTCCTCTTCTATGCACTATAGTATTATATGGTAGCTCTTGCCCCTAACCTTCTTTTCTTCACTCTTAGAAACACCAATTTTTGTAGATGATAGGATATTGCCAATGTTGTCCCCTTGTCAGTTTTTCTATGGCCAGTTCATTATTACCCTTTGCCCTTCCCATGGTCATTTTTTCCCATTTGCCTTGAAATCATCTCCCTGGTTCTATGTTTTCCCATTCTTCAGTGCATTAGGTCCCTGTGGGAGCTCTGATTCCCCTTCTCCTGAGGCAGGATGAATCGTATGAGCCCAAATCTCTTCACATTAAATCCATTATTAAGTTCCCCATCTCCATTTATAGATTTTTTTCTTTTCTCATGGGAATGTTCATTTTTGAAATAAAATTTTCCCCTTGATTTCCCCCTGTTTTATTCCTACCCTTTGTTTCTTCCTCTATTCTTCTATAAGCTCACTTCTACCCAAGAGACTATAGGAGTTATTTTCCTTTCATTCTTAACCTTTGACTTAATTAGAGTACATCACTATTTCCCTCTATCTTCTTCTTCCCCTCTCCTCTTTTATGTGCCCACCCATTCTGTAATTTATTTCCACAGAAACATTATTTTATGTGTAGGCAGGGGTGTTGTGAAGTTTATTCTGTGATATTTCAAACCTGTTTCTCCACCAACACTTACATTTTGTTCCTCATTTTGCCCTTGACTCTTTCTGTACTTTGGGAAAGAAATTTCTTTATAGTTTCTCTGTTATTATTTTGTTGTTGTCATTTGTTTACCTTATTTGTATTTCTGTTGTTTGGAAAGTAAATAATTTGTTCAGGTCTGACTTTGTGTCTAGGAATACTTCAAGTGCCTCTTATTGAATGTCCATCCTTAATCATCCATGATTAGGCTCAGTTGTCCAGAGTAGGTTACCTTGGGTTGCACCTTGATCTTCTTTTCTCTTTGGAATACATTATTATATTCTGTACTGATTTCCTTTCCCTTATGTATGAAAGTCTTTCTTCTGGTCACTTGCAGAACTTGTCTATCATGGATATTGTTCAGTGTAGCCATTATGTATTTTGAAGTTTGCAATATAAGTTTTGGTTTTTTTAAAAAACCTGGAAGCGTTTTATGGATTCTTTTGATTGGCACTGAGTATACTGTATAGGGACATTGTGGGAAGTTTTCTTATATTATTTCTTACATTATGGTGTTCAGATTTTTTGACTTGCATTTTTCTGGGAAACCCATAATTAAGCTGTCTACACAACCTGCCTTCTAGATTAGTATATTTGGTTATACAGAGATCATGCTTTGTTTAAAGTTATTGCTTTTTGCTTTTCTTCTTCCAGACTGTCCTTCACTTCCACATATTTTCATTCCTATTCATTTATTCTCCTTTTGCTTCTTTCATGAGACTTGCACTGTGGATTCAATTTTTTTTCTCTTTTGCCAGTTATTCCTGCTGTGCAGGCTATGTAATTTGCTTTCACAATTCTTATTTATCTTTTAAAACATTTAGGAATATTCAGTCATGGTTTCATGCTCTCTGAGGAATCCACAGGGTTCTGTGTTTCTTTAGGTAACGATTCCCATTGTTTTGTGACGTTTATTTGTAGATGTTTAGACTCTCTTAGCTAATCAAGAGACAATCTGCCCTTCTGGTATTAACATCTTTTTTGGTTTGTCTGCTTAAGCTCAAGGTATTTAATTTTATTCCCCCAATATCTCCTTGCTTTGTCCTTTTCTCCCCTCTTCTTATAAGCCCCTATTGCTCACTTTCTTATTCTTCACTCCTTGGATGTGGTTTTCCTGAAGACTGAACCTCAAAGCCACTTCAGCCCCCTTCCATGCTGGGCAGTTTACATTTTGCCAGCCTCAAGTTTTGGCCCAAGGGACCTCTTGGGAAATACGACTGATCTCAGATGAATGCTAGGCTCTTTGTCTTTGGCTTAGTGCAGTGCTGCACATCCACAGATATATATCCTGTTCCATCCTCTTTGTTCTTCAGCTCTCTTGCTGAACTCTGCAGTAGCATAGACTGCTGCTATGCTGGTATTCTATCCAGAGAAGGTGCCTGCATTTTAGTGTTCTTAAGCACTGGGAAGGGAAATACAGAGTTTAGTTGTGTTGCAAGCCTATAGAATGGTTTGTGCAACAGCATCCAAGAGTGGTAGAGGAGGCAGTATTGAGTGAAAATTTATCTGAGGGACTAGTCTTCTCTGCGATTTCTTTATCAGGTGGTTACTTTGTTAGTGTTCTAGGTGTCCTAGACTGGGAGATTGCTGAAATTCCTTTATCCCTTATGCATTTTTCCTGTTTTGGAGAGGTTAGAGAGGTTATAAGAATCTGAGAAAATGTGTAGTCTGCCATCCAGTTGTTTATGTAACCTGCCTAACTTTTGGGATTCTTTCTATCCTACCCGTAAGTTATCTCTCTGTTTCCTGTTCTCTAGGTCAGTCACTTTGGCTTTTATGCAGTTCATGTATTTAATTTTTTTTCCTTTGGTTTTTTTCTTTTTGTTTCTCTTCTGCCAAAATTTTCTCCATGTTAGTGTTTTTGTTTCCTAAGTCTATTGTATGGAGATTGTCCATCTTGTTTTTAATTTTTTTCTGCTCTTCTGTTTGCAGAATGGCAGCAAGGTGGCACAGTGGATAGAGTGCCGGCCTTGGAGTCGGGAAGACTCATCTGCATGAGTTCATATCCAGTGTCAGACATTTACTAACTGTGGGAACTTGGGCCGGTTATTTAACCCTATTTTTCCTCATCTGTAAAATGAGCTGGAGAAAGAAATGGCAAAACACTTCAATATCTTTGCCAAGAAAGCCCAAATAAGGTCATGAAAATTTGGGCACAACTGAAACAACTAAATAATAACAACACAGTTACTGTCTGCATTTTAGAACTCTGCACTGAGAATTCTGATTGCCATTCTAAATTCATTGTTAATTTCTTCTTTTAAGCATTTTATTACTGTTTCTAATCTTTCTGGAATTTCTTGCAAATGTCCCATGATCTCTGAGAAGGTCACAGGATTTTCTCTTTGGGAAATACTCATTTTCCTTCATATAATAGTATTTTTTTCAACAAGCTTTATTTTAGGAAGTGAGTTACTCATTCTTTCTTTATGATCTTTTCTATTGGTTTATCTGCTTGTGGTCTGGGTTTATGTACAGGCCCTCTCTCCATCTTCTGCTGTTTCAGTTTTTATTACTTGTCATGTCCCTTTAGTAATCTTCTCCATTCTTTGGCCCCTATTTCAGCTATGACAGCACAGACTTCTCCCTCCTTTCCCTCTGCAGATGAGTTAATAATGGTAGGTCTTAATCTCTTCATATTGGGTTCTGTGGGGATTGGTAAGCTAGGATGCCTGACCTGAGGAATTTCTGGGGGAAGAGGATTGGCCTCAGATGAATCTCTAGTCTCATTTGCCATAGGTCTGAAGCTCTGTTCTTTTCTATCATGTGGCCTTAATTGTCATGTGTAGTATATAGTTTTTCCTGCCTGTCTTCCTGTCCTCCTCCATCCTTTCCTTCCTGTGAATGGACATAATCAGTGTTTGTCATAATCCAGGAGTGGGAGAAGAAAGAAGTTGGACAGAATCAATGCCATGGAAATTCATACTAGCTAAACTCTCAGTTACAATCCTCCAAGTTTGCTTATATATGGTAGGTCAGTTGGAGTTAGAAACAGTGAATGAGAGCTTTAGGTACTAACATTTTCCAATGCTACATCATATATACATATATATATATATATATCTTTTTGAATCTTATAGATACAACTCTAATTACTCTCTATATGATACATAATTCCTTTCTTTCGAGGTTTGGGGGTTGAACAAGTTTGTAGAAAACAACTCTTTGGTTATCATTTACTGTCCTGATTTTTGAACCATAAATGTGAGACTGCCATTTTGTTTTTTCTTAGTGAGATGCCAATCTTCATCAGAATAAACTTGCTAGAAACAATAGTTCCCTGGCATGCTGATTCTCATGCCCATCTGTTATGATGGCATTATGCCCACTCATAGGGTGGTATGCCAGTTTCCATAGGGCACAGGTGCCAACCAAACATAGGTTTAGGAGAATAGCCTGCAGAACATAGTACAGAGATCCTCTGAGTGGCTAGCAATGCCAAATTAGACCCACATGCTTCATTACAAGGGATCACATCTGTTGATGCTTCTGGGCATTATACTGTCAATTAAGGCTCTCTTCCTCTTTTTCTTTATCCATTCTGACTAATAGCTCAGAAGATAGAAAAAATAATTAGAAAAGGCAAAGTAATTGTGTTTTTTAACTACCTAAATGCATAGCCCCAGGGGGAGGGAAATCAACATTTCTTTAAAAATATCTTAGTTTTGGGCCTTAAATAATATAATTCTATTCTGTGCATTCTATGGCATGGATATTATTTCATGGCTGCCAGATACAGCATCAGTGACCATTACAATCAACAGCATCTTTGGTTCCTTCAACATCTATCTATCTATCTATTAATATATATAAAATCTATATAATCTATATTGGGCAGAGACAGCTTCTCAGGGAAATTAAAATCTTGTAGGGGAAAATACATATAGATTATACATGTATATTATATATTATACACACATATAAATATGTATGCATGTGTGTATATGTGTGTTTATGTCTCCTTAACCTAGACCTGATCAAATGTAATTCAAACACATTTAACAAAATTAAAAGTACAGCACAACTTAGATAATCAGTTTTTTTGAGTCAATATGAAACTGGAGGGATCTATTTCTGTTTGATACCACTGCTCTCCAAGATCCCTTTTCTAGTCCCCTACACTGCTATTTCCTTTCTTCTGAGAATATCTCCAATTTGCCATGTAACTTGTATATACATAGTTTGTATGTTATCTCTCCCCACTCAATAAGAATGAGAGCTTATTGTGGGCACACTTTTGCCATGTTTTCTTTTCTTAAAGCTTAGCACAATGCCTGGAACTTAGTAAGCATTGAACAAATGCTAATTGACTGATTCCAAACTGACTGGATATGTGAGACCCTAGAGAAATGGAGGTATGTCTTCTCTATAGGGACAGTAAACGAGCCTTGAAAAATAAGCATGGAAAAAGAAAACAGAGTATGAAAGGTATTGAAATTTGTTTCTTATGTTCAGTAGAACCTCTAATTCAGTGATTTTTAGATCTGTCTTTGAGAGTAACTCCTCAGTTTCTTTTAAATCCAAGAGATAGACATAGTGTAAATTTATTGAAAGGCATAGAAATATTTGTAAGATTATCCCTAAAGTTCCTTCATGATCTCTGATCCTATGAAGCTCTATTTTATTCAGTAGAGGAGAGTTCTGTAATAATTTGTAGGATATTGTGATTATCAGTCTCTTCCAGAAATGCAACGACGAAAATCTGTGCTTGGTGGATCATTGATCTAATCCAGAGGTGTGAAACACATAACAGTCCATATATGGTCCACAACACTCCTAAACCTGACCCAGATTGGATTACTACATAATTGAGAAATTAACAAAATAAATAAAAATGCAATAGAACATAAATAATATTATGTTTAAAACCTAAATCATCATAGGAGTCACAGGGATTTTTTGTATGGTTTAGTGGCCTGTTTCTATTTGAGTTTCACAACACTGTTCTAATCCAGTGTGGCATTTTTTAATGTACTAATTAATGAGCCTAAATTCTGAGTAGTTTGAATTTGTTGTTTTCAGTTGTTTCAGTCATGTCTGACACTTCATCACCTCATTGAGATTTTATTTGCAGAGATACTGGTATGGTTTGCCATTTCCTTCTTTAGCTTGTTTTACAGATGAAGAAACTGAGGCAAACGGGGTTAAGTAAATTGCCCAGGGTGACTTACAGCTAGCGTTTGAGATTGGATTTGAACTCATAAATATGAGTCTTCCTGATTCTAAGTTCAGTGTTCTATCTATTGCAACACCTAGCTAGCCTGCCTGAATAGTCATCTTTTTTACTTTTTGAATCTTTCTCTCTCTTTAATTCCTTAAATATTACAAAGGCAGTGAAAAGGACTAAACTAGAAATAACATGATCAAAAGTAGTTCCAAGTATTGCAGGATGTAGGAAAGATGTAGAGGCAGCTAAGAGATGGGAAGTTCTGGGTAAGCGATTTGGGTAATAGGCATGGAGAGGAAAGAAGAAGTATCTGCAGTATCTAAAGAGACAGTGAAAAACAGTTTGAGGTAGGCAGGGCTGGCGGCATTATCCATATTACCAATGAAAGAAGTGAGGTTCAGAAAGGAAAAAATGATTTGCACAGAGTCATACAGCCAGCTTGTTGGAAGGGCTTCCCCAGCACTAGACTATAGTCTTAAACAAAAGAAATTAAGGGAGGCAACTTTTGATCAATATCACTAATAGATATCCTAAATTTTAAGTAAAATCATGACAAAAGATTATTGCAATATATATTCCAGAAATTATTTATTGTAAATAAAGTGTACCTTTACCAGCAGTGACAGAATGGTTAAGCATTAAGAAGACAAGATAATTTATCATATTTTTAAAATACTCAAGGTCATAAAGTAGTTAACAGATGCAAGAAAAGACTTGGACTAAATATAATATAATATAATACCTCTTTTATGTTAGAACCTCAACAAGAGCATGGGTTTAGAAGGACCTTTTTAAGGTATGTTAAGAACCTCTGTCTCTGTCAGTCTGTCTCTCTACCTGTTCATCTATCTATCCATCCATATATGTATATATATATATATATCAACAAAAGCCAGCATTATTTATGGTGGAGAGACATTGGATGGTTTGCAAGTAAATACAGGAGTAAAGTAAGGATACCCTCTCTTTCTATTGTTATGTAATACTTTATGCAAAACAGAGACTCAAAAAATAAACTGAGATAGTTTATACCTTCAGCAAAGAATATAAAATAAATCCATAAAAATAAATACCATATTTGTAGAAGAATAACAAAATCCAGGACAAAAAATACAAAGGGAAATCACACTCAAAAACTGAATAAAACTGCATAAAATAACCTGAACTCAACCAAAGGACACTCAAAACTTATATAAATACAAAAACAAAACAGTGATTTAACAAATAAAGACTTAACTGGAGGGTTTTTTTTGAAATAAATGTTGAGATGTGTTCATGTTATAAAAAATGAAATTGTTATTAATGTTACTTTATAGCATTAAGTGCTATGCCAATTAAACTGCCAAGGAGATATTCTGAGAGTTGAATTTCCAAATTCTTTTGGAGGAACACAAAGTCTAGGAGGAAAAAAGAATTAATATGAAAAAGAAATTAGATAGAAAGAGGGAAGAGTGTTTACAGAATTCAAATTATACTACAAGGCAGTACTCATCAAAAAGCTTTTAGGTACTAAGAAAAAGAAAAGTATATAATGGAACAATCAAGTTAAGAAAGAATTGGGGGGGGAAACTATTGCACTCAGGCCAGTGTTTGATGAACATGAAAATATAAATGACTTGAAGAAATCTTTGTCTCACAAAACCTAATGAGAAGAGTAGTTTGGCAGAAATCGGATTTATACCAGTAGTTCCATCATATACCATGATAAACTCCAAATGATTATGTGACCTGGATAGTAAAATAAATATTAAAAAAAATTATAAGAAGCAGGGGGGAAGACTTTTTAACCTAACAAGAGATTGAGCCAAACACAAAAATAATAGAAAAGATAATTTCAAGTACCTGAAATAGCAAAATTTTATACTAACAAAACTACTGCAACCAAAGAAGGGAAACTGGCAATTAAGAAGAAAAATCTGAGCATCAGATAGATCTGATAAGGATCTCATATTCAATACATACAGAAGGCAAACATAAATACACAAAACCAAGAGACATTTCCCAATAGATAAGTGACCCAAGAATACGAACATAGTGTTCTCAAAAGAAGAACTGCAAACTGTCACCTAGTATACGAAAGACTTCTCCAATTCACTAATAGGAGAAACATCAAAACACCTCTGAGGTTTTATCTTACACTCAGCAAAATGACAAAGATGACAAAAGGTAGAACTAGATGGAATGTTGGGAGACTGCAAGAATACATGTATACCTATACACATACATATGCATGCATCCCATTCCTCATGTTTTAATGGATCCTTTTGGATGAATTATTTTTTTATTTTTTCATTTTTGTTTTTATTTTTCATGGTCTTATTTTTTTTAATGTCTTTTTAGTCATTTTTAGTTGTCAACATTCATTTCCACAAAATTTTGAGTTCCAAATTTTCTCCCCATCTCTCCCCTCCCCCCACCCCAAAACACAGTGCATTCTGATTACCTATTCCTCAATCCACCCTCCCTTCTACTACACTCCTCCCTTCCCTTATCCCCATCTTCTCTCTTTTCTTGTAGGGCAACATAGATTTCTATAACCCGTTACCTGTATTTCTTATTTCTCAGTCGCATGCAAAAACAATCCTCAACATTTATACCTAAAACTTTGAGTTCTAACTTCTCTCCCAATCCTCCCTCACCACCCAGCTCCACTGAGAAGGCAAGCAATTCAATATATGCTATATATGTGTAGTTTTGCAAAAGACTTCCATAATTGTCATGTTGTGTAAGACTAACTGTATTTCCCTCCAACCTGTCCTGCCTCCCATTTATTCTATTCTCTCATTTGACCTTGTCCCTCTCTAAAAATGTTCACTTCTAATTACTCCCTCCTCCCACTTGCCCTCCCTTCTATCATCCCCCTACCCCATTTATCCCTTTCTCCCCTACTTTCCTGTAGTGTAAGATAGATTTTCATACCAAATTGAGTGAGCATGTTATTCCCTCCTTAAGCCAAATGTGAAGAGAGTAAGCTTCACTTTTTCCCTCTCACCTCTTCCCTTTTCTGCTCCATTGAAATAACTTTTTCTTGCCTCTTTTATGAGAGATAGTTTGCTCCATTCCACTTCTTCCTTTCTCCTCCCAATATATTCCTCTCTTACTCCTTAATTTTATTTTCAGATATCATTCCTTATTATTCAACTCACCCTTTGTTCTCTCTCTGTCTCTCTGTCTCTCTCTGTCTCTCTGTCTCTCTGTCTCTCTCTCTCTCTATATATATATGTGTGTGTGTGTGTGTGTGTGTGTGTGTGTAATTGTGTGTGTGTTGTGTGTGTGTATAATCCCTCCAACTACCCAAATATTGAGAAAATTCTCAAGACTTACAAATATTATCTTTCCATGTAGGAATGTAAACACTTCAACTTTAGAAAGTCCCTTATGATTTCTCTTTCCTGTTTACCTTTTCATACTTCTCTTGAATCT
>CM053775.1:20886344-20901816 GCA_028658325.1 Potorous gilbertii
CCCTTTCAATATTCTTTGACCTACCAAGGATACAGATCTAGTAGTGGTATTGCTGGGTCAAAGGGAATGCATCATTTTATAGCTCTTTAGGCATGGTTGCAAATTGTTCTTCAGAATGATTATACTAGGTCTCAACTCTACCTAATTCTGCTTTTTAAGGAGCTTTCTTCAGCATTTTTATGTACCTCTTTCACCAAGCTGTTAATTCTTGCTGTAAAATTTTCTTGCATTTGGCTGACTTCTTTTACCAAATTTTTCTCTAACATAATTATTTGATTTTAAAATTCTTTTCACATTATTCTTCGAGGTTTTGCATGTAGATATTTTCACTTTATTTCTTCTGAGTCTGTGCCTTTTTTTCCAAAAATTTGCTAATTTATTTGTTTACAATTATCAACCATCACTTCCATAAGTTCCAAATTGTCTCTTCCTTCTCTCCTCCCTCCCCAAAATGGTATGCAATCTTATCTGGGCTCTACACATACATTCCTATTAAATACATTTTCACATTGGTCATGTTGCATAGAAGAATTAAAATGAATGGGAGAAACCACGAGGAAAACCAAACCAAACATAACATAACATAACAAAAGAGAAAATAGTCTGCTTCACTCTGTGTTGTGATCCCAAAGCTCTTTCTCTGGATGTGGATGGCATTTTGCATCAGGAATTCTGTGGAAATGTTCTAGGTCCTTGCATTGCTGTGAAGGGCTGTCTATCAAAAATAGACCTTGTACCATAGCTTGTTCAGCCATTCCCCAATGGATGGGCATCCCTTCTATTTCTAGCTCTTAGCCACCACAAAAAGAGGTGCTATAAATATTTTTGTACATATGGGTCCTTCTGAGTGTTTGTTTTGAGCTTACTTACCACCATGGTAGATTTTTAGGGTCAGGTTCTTTGTTTTGTTGTTTGTCCATTTTTCAAACTCATTTCTTGACTTTGAACTTTGTGTTCGAATTGGACTCTGCTCATCTCTGGGTATGGGGATGAGGGATGGTCATTGTCTCAAGATTCAGGCTTTTCCATCCTGCTGTTTTCACAGCTACTTCTGAGGGCTTGTAAGTTTTTAGTGCCCCCAAGGTGATATGATCTACAAAGAGGTGCTATCTTTGTCTGGGCACTAGTTTTTACCCATATAGAGCCCTTGCTCCTTTGCAACCAAGTGGAAGCTTTCCTCTCAGACATAAATAGGGCCTCTGCTCAAGTGGTCTTCTTTGCCATGGAACATATGTGGTCAGTGAGAATTCTCAGCACTTTTGCTACTGTCCCTGCCTCCAAGGTCCATAGCTGGTGTAAAGACAATACTGTACTCCTGATCAGGCCTGACCCTACTGATACAGACCTCTCCTTCTGACTTCTTAAGTTGTCTTAGGCTAGAAAAATGTCTCACTTTGATCTTTTGTTAGTTATGCTTCTTTGGAATTTGATTTGATATTTTATTTTAAAGTTGTTTATAGGAGAATATTGAAAGAGTTCAGTTTGAATGCTCCCTTTACTCTGCCATCTTGTCTCTCCCTCCTGGAATGACTATTTTTGTAGCAGTATGAAGAACAGATTACAAGAGGAGAGAGTAAAGGCAGGAAGACCTATTAGGAGGTTACTAAAATAGCCCAGGAGGGTGATAATAAGGTCTTGTACTGTGGTAGTGGCAGTAGGGATCCACAAGATTGGTACTATATTAGCAAGAGGAGAGAAAGGTAAGCAAAAAATAATGACAAAGTTGTAGGTATTAGAAACAAGGTAAAACTGGTAAGAGAAATTGACAGAAAAAAGTCATAAAGCAGAGCAACTTTCATAAAGGGATGAAACACTATGATCTTTTGTTTTAGAGCTGTGCAGTTTGAGATTCTGGTGGGAAATCCAGGTGGAGATGTGCTGAAGGCAACTGGAGATTTGGATCTGGACATCAAAAAAGAAATAAATTTGTGTATCTTCTGCTTTATGGTTGTAGTTGAAGTCATCGGAGTGAACAACAGACAAGATTGTAGAGACTGAAGAGGGACTAGGAGAGATCCCTGAATAATAATCACATAGTTACCAAAAAGAAAACAGAGAAAGAAGAGGACACAAAAGGAGTTCAAGGTGTTTTTCCCCCTGAAGCTAAAGAAAGATATCACAGCGAGTGGTCAGTTAAGTCTGAAAGTTCATAAAGTTTAAGCAATATGAGAACTGAAAAGATCATTGAATTCAGTGATGAGATCATCCCTCTCCAGGCTCCACAAGTGACACATCACCACAGGACATTTCCTACCATACTATAAACACGTCTCCACTATAGAAGCTCACTCCCACCACTGGACTATTTATAGTATTGGAAGTACTCTCCATTCCTGAGGGCTCACCTTTTAATTGACTGATTCCTCCCAGAACCTCCAATTCAAGGTAGAGACTCAGTCCAAGCAAAACCAGCCCTTTCCAGGCTGCACTGCTGACTCATTTCCATATGCCCCAGTGTCTGCATACCTTCTCCCACTCCCTCCCAACCCCTTTTCCTCTCAGCTGCCTCTTCTATGTAGTCTTCCCATATCTGAATGTAAATTCCACGAAGGCAGGGACTGACTTTCTTTGGCTTCTTGTATTCTCAGTGCTTAGCACAGTGTCTGGAACATCATAAGTAAGCACTTGATAAATGTTTATCCACCGACTACTGACCCTTGAGGAAATGGTTTTAGTAGAATGGTGAAGGCCGAGGACAGATCTCAAGTAATTGGAAGATAATGGGCAGTGAAGAAGTGTAGGCATTAGACATAGATTAACCTTTTCCAAGAAAGGAAAGACAGGATCATAGGTGGATGGACTAATAGAAGATAAGAGGAGGTTTTTTTGTGATGTGAACTAGTTTAAAGAGAGATGAAAAGAAGGCAAAGGAGGAAAGCAAAAGGTTTGTGAGAGAATGAGTGCTGGTGCCAGTTAATGGAAGAAGAAAATCAGATCAAGGGTGCAGTTAAAGAGATTATCCTCAGTAAGGAGTAGGGGCACCTCTTCTGTGGCTAGTAAGGGGAAAGAGTGGGCGATGAGGCTGAGAAATTCTGAGAAGTGGAGAAAGTGGGTTGAATTGGAAGGCTTCAATACGCTTAGTGCAAAAGAATCCTAGGTTATCTGCTCTAAGTGCAGGGAGTGAAATTGAAGGAAAGAAGGGTGGAACAGATATTGGGAGAACTAAGATACTAAGAAGTTTATTAATGTCAGAATACAAAGAAAGTTAAGCTGTAGGGGGAGGAAATGTATCTATCAAAGAGTAGGATGGGGCAAAGACAATGATTATTGCTAAAATCTCTTCTAGTGGTGACATCCTATGATTTTTTATCATATAAGAATAAATCCATGTCTTGATAGTCTTTTGTTTTTAAATTCTTAAAAGGTTCTGAAAAGTTAACTGCATATCACAAATTAGTAAATTTCATTTGAAATTCTACTTGCCAAAAGCTAAGATGAATTGAGGTTAGCTTGTAAAAACAAATGGTTTGTTATCCTGGATTAAGGTCTATGCTGTGTAAATAGTGCCATCACAAAATAAGAGAGTAGAATGAGGCATGTTCTATCTTCAGCAGTATTTTCTAAGTTATAGCCAACAGTATGAGCACTAAGGACCAAATACAAATAACAAAAAATAAAATATGGCTCCTCCCTTCCCCACTCTACCAATATCACTACTACAAAGAATATATATTTTCAGGAAAACAGTCTTGAAGTTTTTAGAAACTATAGGGCATCCCTAAATGCAGTTTTAGAACTGCCATTCTTTTTTGGTTTTGTTTTGGGGGAACACACACTGATTTTCCTCAGGAAAGAGCCCAGCTAATTTAAGACCTAGTTGTGGGCTTTCTATTTACCCCCTCTTTTTAAAAAAACACAATTCAAGTTCCAGAAATGGAGCTGAACTGGGAAACCAAGGTCAGTAATATCTCACCTCGCTAACAGAGAGGCAGAGAGAACAACAGGATCCACCAAGCACTCAGGAAACACAGAGAAATAAGAATGCCCAGCAATTCCTTCATCCTGCTTGTTACATTCAACTGAAAACAGTCTGTGTATTATTAAAAGACAGACAGAAGAGAAACGTGGCCACATTCCTTCTTGAGGTTTTTCAGTAACACCTCCCAACACGTGCCTCCAAGATTCCTTCTTCTTTCTTGTCTTGAATGACTTGAAAGCGCTGTGCCTGGCACAGGGCAAATGTTTAATCTGGCTTGTTGACTGATAACCTTGAAGACATGCAGATTTTTAAGGGTCAAAGGGCATAGCTTGACTGTGGGGTCTCCTGGTATTCATTTCAACTATAAAGCATTTTTCAAGTGCCTACCATGAGCTAGACATGGGATATAATGACAAAAAAAATCTGCCTTCAAGAAACTTACATTCACTCAGGAGAAAACAGCAGGTACACAGACACATAAATACAAACATATGCAAAATAAATAGGGTATTATTAAGGATGGGACACTAGTATCTGGGTAGGGCACATCAGGAAAGGCATCTTTCATATAGGAGATAGCACTTGTTCATACAAAAGTTTGGTAGACTTTGCCATAAATACTCCCAACTACACATTGAATCCATGAGCAATTTCCACTTTACTCAGACTTTCTCAGCTGGTATTTATGTGCCTGGGTCTCTTTCAGTAAATGCCGGATGTTACTTCTGAATGATTTCTTCCTGTTTATTCAACCTGCTTGCCCTCCTTCTACCAAGAGCCAATTGATTTTCTCACATTTACAGAGGAACACAAGCATAAGTAAACGCACCACAATGTAGCTGAGTGAACAGTCATAACTCACACAGTCTCCCACACATGCTAATTCCTTATGGCAAGAGGTATATGAACTCTGCCAGAGCTGTGACAGGCTCTTATTCAGCAGTAGATGGTGAGCCTTGCATTACTCACCCAAAATCAGGCATCTGTATATACCTTTATATATCTGAAGCTACTTGGGACATAAACTGAAAATTGGTAAAAAAAAAAAAAAGAAAAAAGAAAAAGAAAAACAAATGAACAAACAAACAAATGAAACTCCTTGGGGATTAACACATCTTGGCTTCTTATCATTTTTTTGTCTGATGGAATTTTTATTTGAAGTATCAAAGAGGTATGATGTGTTTACTATGGTGCTAAACTTGTAGGACCATAGAATAAAAGAACTTTGGTATAAGAAGGGACCTTAGCATCCATTTAGTTCAACCTGTACCTGAAAAAAAATCCCTGATAAAACACACTGTTGCCAAGTGTTCAGTCAGCCTCTACTTGAAGCCTTCCAAAGGTGGGGGGATGGGAGGGAGAAACTTGCCAGCTCTAGTGTCAGCCCATTTTGCCTTCTTTAATTGTTAGGAAACTTTTCCTGATATCAAGCCTTTTCTCTTCAACTTTGACATCTAGCTCCTGTTTATACTCTCTGTAACCAAATAGAACAAGTGTCGTCTATTTTTCACAAGAAAGTTTTCAAGTACATAAAGAGAGCTATCATGTTTCCTCATTCTGAATCCTTTCTTCTCTAGGCTAAATATTCCCAATTCCTTCAAAAAATGCTTAAATGGTTTGGACACAAGACACTTTACCAGTCTTGTTGCCTAGATTTTTACCAAGTTGTCCTCAGGGGTCAATCCTATCACCTGCAACTATTAGAATGGCATAATTTCTAATCAAGGTTATGTAGTCCAACCTTCATTTTACAAAATTATAAACTGAGGCTCAGAGATGGTAACCCATTTGCTCATTGCCATATAACCAGGCAGTAGTAAGTCAAGCCTACTACCTAGATTCTTTGACTTGCAGACCAGAACTGTTCTTATAGTGTACCTGGTACACTACATCAGTACACTCTGATGCCTTCCTCTAGGTTTCCTCAAGTCTCTCTAACCGCTCCTTCTCTTGTTCCCTAGTGTGAGTATTCTCCAAGTTTCTGTCCTTGGTACTCGTTTCTCTCTGAGTCTTTCCCACTTACAGAACTATAAATGATGATCTATAATTACAACTATTACTTCTTTGGGGATAACTCCACAAATTATCCTGGTATCTCACTCAAATTTTCATAATTCCAGTGGAATCTTTTCAATTATATATGCAGTCAACACTTCAAATGCAATATTAAAAAAAAAACTTTCCTCTTTGCTTGCCTTTTTTACCAATGCAAATCTTATTCAGACATCAACCCCGCCACAAATCCCATCTCTTATATGAAAGCTTCCTGGATGACATTACCTGGGAGTCATCCTTTCCTTTCTGGAACTCTTCATACCTGTACCACTCATCTGTCAATTATCACAAACTGACTTCTATTTTTAAAGACTTTATAAGAAGATTATATAATCTGTGAGGAGGTTTCTTCAATTCAATCCAATAAACATTTATAAAATGACCACTTTGTGCCAGGCACTATATTAAATTTTGGGGATACAATTTCTAATACAGATGCAAAAAAGTCTTTGCCTTCAAGGAATGTAAATTTTACTAACACTTCTATGCCTTGTACATCTGCCTCTCCCCTCATTATGACACCTAACAAAAATATTTATTTAGTAACGACTGTGGAATAACCTTCAAAGACAAACAAGTGAAAGTTGTAGACTTCCAGGTCATGTGACCAAGAAAATAGACAAGTAGACATTGCTGGGGAGTGGATGGAGGAAGACAAGGAGGAGAGGGAGAAGGAAAAGGAGAGGGAGAGGGAGGAGAAGGCGAATAAAGAGAAGAGGAAGAATTCTGCATCAGAAGTACAGCAACGATGACTATTTCCACAGGATTAAAAACAAAAACTAAATAAGAAGCCTGAAAAGGTCATAGCATTTCTGAATGAACATTAGAGAATTCTAATTCTTTACATGCTTTCTCAGCATATTCTGCCACCAGCCTCAATGCTCCAGCAGGGCAGTCACACAAACTAACTAAAGTGCTTGCATTCTTGGAGCCACACTTGCAGAGTCTCTGCTAGCCTGCCCTGGTCCTTCCCTTTCTTGTCACTGGCAGGGGAGGGGCATATACAGAAAGGGAGAAACCATCCTTTTCTTCTCTGGATTGGCCATGAGGTTAAGGAATTCCAAGGCTGCAGAGGTGATGCTCACAATATCCATCTAGTCCTTTCACAAGGTTACAAAAAGTGGCATAACTGACTCAGTCAAGCCAGAAACATAAAGAACAGAGAGGATGAGGGTAGAGAGTCAGCACATATTGTAATAGATCAGAAGGAAAAGGGACTGTGTCTGGCTAAAGACAGTCCTGTTTCCCCAAATCCCAGAAGCAACTTGGGTCCAGGACTGAGACTAGTGAAAAAAAATTCCCAAAGTGAGAGAAAGCTTAGAGAGAGTTGAGGTAGAGCCTCAGGGGTAAACCCACCCTGAAGAAGGGATGAATTTTAAAAAGGACAACAGGACAATATAAGAAAAAGAGATTAAAACCAAAAAAGATTTCAGGAAGAAGAAAATTCAATCAAAAACCTAGAATATATGTAAATAAGTTAGCAGAAAAAATACTAAAATCAAAAAGGAAGATGCATACCATAACTGATAAACCTCTCTAGCTAAATATTGTAAGACAAAAGAAATCAAATGTGATGAAACCCAGAATCCTATGGATTCCCAAGACATCATGGACCTGCAGCATGATATTCCATAATGAGTCAAAGGGGAAATCAAAATCTTGAGAGAAGACGTCAGAAGTGAACAAATGGCAGAGTGGATGGCCTGTATGGCAGGAATAATTAGTAGAACAGAAACACTTGAATTTATGATGGAGAATCTTTTCAAAGAAGTGAAAGACAGGACAACAGATGGGGGATATAAGTATGTTGAAGTGAAGGACAAGCTAAAAGAAGAGAAGCAAAAAGCAATAACGTTAAATAAACACATAGCTTTTTACAAGCAAAACACATTGATCTTGAAAAGAGGGTGCATAGAAACAGCTAAAGGATCATAGGCTAACCAAGAGAACAAGGAAAATACTTAACCAGCATAAGATAAGAAATAATACAAGGAAACTGCCTCAAGCCTCTGAACACAGAAAAAGAAGCAATCAAAAGAACACATAGATTGCTTCCCAAAAAATAAATAAATAAAAACATGTGCTTCAAACTTCAAGACACGTAATAGATAAATATAGCAATTCCAATAACAAATTCTGAATATAACAAGGGGGAATATCTTCGAATGAAAGAAAAGGAAATTTAAATAACAGGAAATTAGTCTACATCCATTAGAAATAGAAGGGAATGGAATAATATATTCCAAAAAGGAAAGGATCTCAAGATCCAACTCCAAATTATGTACTCTGCAAATAAGACTCTAATCACTAGAAAAGTAGTCATTCAATAAAAGATAGGTATTTGAAGCATTCCTGTATAAGGATGTGGTGATTCATCAAATCAATCAAGTCACCCCCATCACAAATAAAGTAATAATATGTGCAATTAATGAGTCTCAAACATAGGATTCATACTAAGTATAGAAAGCCTTTGAAAGTCACTGGATGAAATGAAATAATACCAGATGTGTAGTCTGTTCCAAATGCCTTAGGGTTTCTTCATATCCCTTGGGTCATGTATAAAAACATCCAGTTAGCTGTAATTGGAGAGTTCCATAACTAGTCAGCCAGGAGAGGGTGAATTACAACAAACTTCTGAGGAATATTTATCTGTGGAGAATGACAAAAAGAAGTCTTGGCTTTTGGTCACTGTCTGATCTCCGCCCCCCCCCCTTTCACCTTTTTGTTGAAGGAGAACTCTATGGACAATGTTGCATTTCCCATGCCATACTGTTGTAGCACTGTCTCTGGATCAGCTGACAATAGTGTCTGCTCTACATCCCTCAGCCCCTTCTCCCTTCTGTTTACAGAGCTGGAGGGTAAGGTACTAATTCTTCTCAGTACCAATTTCTTCATAGAGGGCAAAAACTGAACTTTTGGGCTGCATCTGCTTCCCTGTTTGTTTGGTTTTTGTTCCACTCCATGGAACAAGATGCCCCCACACTAAGTAACCTCTAGTGTACCCTCCCCAACTTTCCTGCATACTTTTGTGTTGTCTTCACCCATTAGATTGTAGGTTCTTTGAGAGCAGAGACTGTCTTTTTTTTAATTGTATCCCTGGAGCTTACTTAGCACAGTGCCTGGGACAGAGTAGGCACTTAAAAAATATTTACTGGATTAGAGTGGATTGGGAGCCAAGGACAGATTGGGCATCGCTTCACAAGGCCACAAGAGATCCCAGAGATGAAACTTACATGAACAATTTCTCAAACACACACGAACAGGAGGAAAGGACTTCCAGCTGTGAGTTGTCCTTTTGTACAATATGCTCTCCAAAGTAGAGCCCACTTTACCCTGAACTCTCTATGTACTTGAGGAATACCTCTTCTTATTCTACTTTCTTAGTACATATCTCTTTCTAAGAGCTACTTAAGACAGGCTCACTAAATGATTTCAAGTGATAATCTTTAGGAGGAAGCATTCTGGTGCAGGCTTAAGTCAATGATATTAGAGAATCTCCCCCTCACCCCACTCCAAACTCCTCATGGGATCTGGAAAGAACAATGAGGGGAATGTGAAGCCTTCCTCTGAGACCTGAAATTCAGCTGAAAGAGTGGAAGTTGGGATAAAGATACTCACAATATGTATGAGTTATACCTGCAAATAAAAAAATTGAAACAGACATAAATAACTTATTTAACTTGTCAACATGCTGAGCAATAGGAACATAAGAAAGATAAATATCACTACCAAGAAAATAATAAGTAATGAAATAAATTACCCCATCTCTAGAAATTACTAAAAGAAAAAAACAGAAATAGAAAGCCGCATAATAGGGTTTTTTTAAAAAAAAACAAAAGAGACATCATTAAGATATCTCTTTCAAAAAGTACTTGCAGGAACAAAGACAAAAGTGGAATTTTAAAAAAGTGAGAGATTTGATGTAAGAGAATCAAGCCTGAAAAACAATGGACTCGTTGGGCTCACACACATCCTTATAAATGAAGGTATTTTGTAAGACTAAATTGCAGGGTGAGAGGGTACCTGAAAAGGAAGCAAACTAAAGAGTGATGGAGAGGGGGATGTGATACACCCAATCAAATCTATGGAAAAATAAGGAAGGGAAGAAAATCCCTGTAATCTCTCAGCAAGAATAAGGAGTACAGAGAATTGGTGGAATGGCAAAAGGAGATTTTTAAACAAAAGGAAAGGAAGAGAGACATCTTGACTCAATGGACGTAGGGATCCCCCTGAAAAGCACTCTCATGGGGGAAAGAGATATATGCTGCAATGGGAGATGGGAGCCTTACAGTGGGTATAATATGTAGAAAGTTGATGCACAGGGAGACCACTTCTTCTGAGAGAGTATTGTATCTCCACAGACAGCATCCTGCCTTAGGAGAAGGGAAATCAGAGCTCCTGGAGACAATTGGAATTCAGAAAGGGAGAAGGCATGGGCCCAGAGATAATATCACATGGGAAATGGGAAACAATTATTATAAGAAGTACTAAATATAGAAATTGACTGTAATGTGGAGTGATACTTGTGTCCTTATGGCTTTCCTCATGAATTGATACTTCTAAGAATGAAGCAAATAAAAAAGGGAATGAGGGGAAAAAATCTAAAAGGCAATAACAGAGAAATTAGAAGATGGAAGTCAAACTTGCTGAAGTTTAGAAAAGACACAAGGGGGAGATAATTGGCAAAGAGAATACTGTAAAAAAATTTTCCATGAAAAATATTCAGAAAAAGGAAAAATACTAACAATCAAAAGAAGTTACAGGAAAATAGGGGAGGGGGAATTGTGAATTAACCACTTAACTAAGAGGGGGAAAAGAAAGAGGGGAAGAGGAAAAGAGTTAGAAAACTAAATAAAAGGGGAAAGAAATTAATAAATTAATTAACACACACACAGCCATTATGTTAACAGTTCACAAAAAGGAAATTGAAAAAGTTAAGGTGAGTTGAAGATGGGGGCAGGAGAGCCTATAGAAACAAGTTTACCCTAAAGAAGATTAAATCTGCCCAAAGACACTCACTATTCTAATCTAGTCACTAAACTAATCATAGGAACAAAATACTGACTCAAAAGAGAAATGGGAAACAAAAATCTTAATTTAAAAAAATACTAGGGATATAGGTGCAAGAAAGTATAAACCTAACTCTAATAATTTAGATGTGAATGGAATAAATGAGCCAATAAAACAAAAGAATGTCAAAATGGATTAGAAAAGAAAGTCTTACAACTGTTGCTTCCAAGAAACACATTTAAAAAGCAGTCATACAAAAAAAATGAGTGTGTAATAATACTGATTATGTATAAGGTGAATATAGAAAAGGAAGAGTTGCAATCTTGGCATCAAACCAAAAAAAATCACAAAGTAAACAGGAAATTATACTTTGCTGAAAGGAAACATAGACAACAAACAACTATCGAAAGTAGTCACCCATTCAACAGGCATTTACTGGGTACCTACTATTTGAAAAGCACTGCTCTATGGTCTGGGGGTATAGAGAAAGGCAAAAGAGAGGAGTCAATAATAGAAAGATAAATCCAATTAAAAATAACTAAGAAATGCATAAAATGTTTGGGACTCAATCTATCAAAACACATTCAATACTTTTATAGTATCTTAAAAAAATAAAGAATGGTGAATAGATGAATATTCAGTGCTCATGACTGTACCACACCAATATAATAATAACAGCAGTACTCCTAAAGGTAATTTACAGACTTTGTGTTATGCCAATAAAATTATCATAGCCACATTTTGCAGAACTCAATAAAATCATAACAAAATTCATTTGGAGGAATATAAGATCTGGGATATCAAGGGGAAATAATGAAAAATGTAGAAATGAAGGGAAAATAGCACTTCTAGACCTCAAACTACATTATAAAAAAGCAACCATAAAAGCCATTTGGTATTTGTCAAATAATTGAAAAAATAGATGAATAGAGAAGACCAAAGAAGGGATAATTACAAATAACAGAATTTAATAACGAATGTTAATGAACCCCAAAACACAGATTATTTAGGAAAGAAATCCCTATATAATAACTCATCACTGGGAAAACTAGAAAGCAGTCCAGCAGAAATTGGGCTTAGACAAATATCTTATAACATATTATACAATAAATTTAAAATGGATATGTGACCTGATTTTAATATTAAAGATCATATCACAAAAAATAGCTATGAGTAGGAGACACATTCTTAACTAAATAAGAGAAAGAGGCAACTGAAAAATATAAAACAGATAATCATGATTACATGAAATTGATAATCTTTTGCACAAGCGAAATTAATGCATCTAGAAAAAAAGGACACATGGCTGATGTGGGAAAAAACTTTGTATCAAATAAATCTGATAAAGATTTGATATTCATAAAAATAGATAAAATATATATATTATATATTTATACATACATCTACATACATATATGTATATGTAACACATGTGAATATATACATATATATCAAAATAAATTAGTTAATAAGCAAGTGGTGAAAGATATGAACAGCTCTTGAAAGAAAATGTCAAACTGTTAATAACTATTTCAAAGAATACTATAAATTGGTAACAATAAGAGAAATGAACAGCAAAACAACTCTCATATTTGAAGTGTGAACCTAGTACAATAAAATGCAAAAATAACAAAATGTGGAAACAATCAATATTGAAGTCATGGAAAGATGGAAACACTAATGTATTCTTAATGGAGTCGTGAATTAGTAAAACTGTCCTTGTATGCAATTTGGAATTATGAAAATAAAATGTCAATAATATCCATATTCTTCCATCCAGAGATTCCACTGCTAGGAATACCCACCCCAATGAGGTCTCTGACAAAAAGAAAAGCTTCATATACACCTAAATATTTATAGCAGGATTTCTCATAGTAACAAAGAACTAGAACTGTAACACAGCAATGTAATTAAATATTAATCTGCTGTTAAAAAAAAGAAATACATGATGAACACAGAAATAAATAAAAAGACTTACATGAACTGATGCAAACGAAGCATTCAGAGCCAGGAATACATAATGACTATAACAATGCTAACATAAAGAACAACAACCACAAAACAATAGAAATTTAACGTTGCAAAATTACATAGAATAAGCATGATCCAAAAGAAGAACTATTTGAAGACATCCACTGCCCTGATTCCTTTGCAGAGATGGGAGACTGAAGATATAAAATATTGCAAATAATTCTCGGTGGTTTGTTTGTGTTTTTGTTTTTGCTATATTGATGACTGCTGAAATTTTCTCCTTTTTTTACTTTTTATATGAATTTTTTTGTTATATTATCTTCATTCTCTACCACCTCTAACCCTCTCAATTGAGAAAGCAAGAAAAACAACTCCTCTGTTAAAAATGTGAAAAGTCAAACAAAACAAGTTTCTATATTTGCCAAGTCCAAAAAAAAGTCTACTCTGAGTCCATCTTCTCAATCAAGAAATGGATAGTATGTTTAATCCTGACTCCTCTAGAACTGTGGTTGGTTAACGAGTTGATCAGAGTTCCTAAGTCTGTCAAGATTGTTTGTCTTTACAATACTGTTGTTGCTGTATATACTGTTCTGATTCTACTCACTTTACTCTGCACCAGTTCATAGGTCTTCCCATAGTTCTCTGAAACCATTCCCTTTGTCAGCTGTTACAGCATGGCAGTGCTCCATTACATACATGTACCATAACTTGCTCGGCCATTCTCTAATTGATGGACACCTCAATTTGCAAGTCTTTGGGATCACAAATATGAAAACATTTTTGTTCATAGGTGTACTTTTCCTCTTTCTTTGATGTCTCTGGAGTATTGACCTAGTAGCAATATCACTGAATCAAAGGGTATGCAGAATTTAGTAGTTTTAACTGGATGGAATATTCCAGGCTCCACCAGCCATGTATTAATGTGCCTGTTCTTCCACAATTCCACCAACATTTGGAATTTTCCTCTCTTTGTCAACTTCGCAAATCTGATGGGTATGAGATGGAACCTCTGTTTTAATTTGCATTTCTCTCATTCTTAGTAATTAAGAGCATTTTTCATATGGCTGCTGATAGTCTGGATTTCTTCCTTTGAAAACTGCCTATTCATATCATTTGATGATTTGTCAACTGGAGAATGCTTTTCAGTATTGTACACTTGAATCACTTCTTTATATATCTGAGAAATCAGACCTTTTATTAGAGAATTGTGCTGCAAATTTTTTTTTAACATTTATCTGCATCTCTTCTAATTTTAGCTGTATTTGGTTAGTTTGTGCAAAACTTTTATAACTTTATCAAATCAAAATTCTTTATCTTATAGAATCTTCTATTCCTGTTTTTGATCACAAGCTATTTCCCTATTCACAGACCTGAAAGATAATTTCTTCCTTATTCCTTTAATTTGTTTATAATGTCATCTTTTTTGTTTCATTTACGTACCAATTTGGAGCTTGTCTTGGTAAGATATGATATGCTGGTGGTACTGGAAGCTGCTGCTGGTGCTACACATCCTCCTCCTCCTTCTGCTGGTAATATCTCATTTGATCCTCACAATAATCCTGGGAGGTCGGTGCTATTATTAACATTCGCATTTTACAGGTGAAGAAACTGAGTCAAATAGGAGCAAAGTAGCTTGCACAGGGCCACACAGCTCATAAATGTCTAAGGCTGGACCTGAGCTCAGTTCTTCCTCATTCCAGGCTCAGTGCTCTATCCATTTTACCATATATGTGTCCTTCAACGAGTACCAAATTGTTTTAGTAATCACATTTTTTAGCATTTTCAGTTCTGGTACTGACAGACCCCCTTGCTTCTGATTTTATGTATTGGCTTGCCTACCCATGAGCAATTAATATTTCTCCAGTTATTGAGCTGTGCTTCTGTTTATGTTAAAAAAATGTTTTGTAACTATTTTCATAGAGTTCCTGGGTATAACTTGGCAGGTAGACTCCCAAGTATTCTATATTTTCTATGGTAATTTAAAATGAAATTTCTATCTCTTCCTTCTGGATTTTTATTGGTAATATACAGAAATACTAATATTTTTATGTGGGTTTATTTTTATATCCTGCAACTTTGCTGAAAACTGTTCATTATTTGAATTAGATTTTAGTTGACTCCCATAAATTTTGAGTTTTCTAAGCAAACTGTCAAATCATCTGCAAAAAGTGATAAATTTTGTTTATTTTTTTACCTGTGGTTATTCCTTCAATTAATTTTTTTGTGTGTAACTGTTATAGGTGGTACTTCTAGCTCTGTATTGAATTGTAATGGAGGTAACAGGCATCTCTGCTTTACCGCAATGCTATTGGAAAGGCCTCTAACTGGTTGTCATTATAGATTATACTGGTTTGGGACTTTAGATAGATAATTCTTATGTTAAGGAATGATTCACTTATTCCTGTGCATTAGAGTGGTTTTAAAGAAGATTAAGTGTTATATCTTCTCAAAAGTTTTTTCTGCATCTATGGATATAATCCATATTTTTGTGGTTCTTGTTTTTAATGTAGTCAATTG
>CM053775.1:20901916-20914968 GCA_028658325.1 Potorous gilbertii
AATGTTTAATATAATTTACTTATAAAGTGGTCTGGGCTTAGGTATTCTTGTTTGGAGGAGTTCATTTGTAGCTTGTGAAAATATCTTTCCACTACTATAAATAAAATTTAATAAATAAAATTTATGTATACTATTTCCTGTTTTTTTATTCTGGGCAATGTATATTTTTGTAAATATTCATCTATTTCATTTGGTTTGTCAGTTTTACTGGTACATAATTGGCCAAATAGTTTCTAATGATTTCTTTTATTTCTTCTTTGTTGGTTGTAAATTCAATCTTTTCATTTCTGATACTGGTAATCTGATTTTCTTCTTCCTTTTGAAAAACCATGTTAGCTAGTAGCTTTGACTATTTCGTTTCATTTATTTTATTTTCACTCAAAAACACCTTCTAGGTCTATCGATTCAATTTTTAAAAATTTTGCTTATTCTTTGATGATCAAGATTTCTCTTTTGGAATGAAATTGGAAGTTTTTTAATTTGTTGGTTTCTAGAGTGATTTTTAGATAAATATCCTTTTTTACTTGCTCTTTTTTACTCTTTATTGAAGAAAATATTTAGAGATATAAATTTTCCCTAAATGCTGCTTTGGCAGCATCCCACAAATTTTGACTGTCTCATTGTCATTATCTTTAATGAAACTATTGTTTCTATGATTTTTTTTCTTCTATCAATTCATTCTTTAGGATTGGTATTTAGTCCCAATTAATTTTTAACCTTTGCTTCAAAGACCCCATATTATTTAGAATTCCATTGTAATTATGGTCTGTAATGATGTGTTTAATATTTATGATTTGCTTCTGGTCATTTTATGAAGGTGCCATGCACAGTTAAGAGCCTGTCTGCTCCGTTCTGGTCTCATTCAGAGGTCTATCATATCTAACTTTTCTAAAATTATATTCCAGTGCTTGGTTTCTTTTTTATTTTTTTGTTAGATTCATCTAGGTCTAAGGGGTAGATTGGAGTTCCTCTGACACTGCAGTTTTATTGCCTATTTCTCCCTATAATTCACTTAACTTTTCTCCTTAAGTATTTGGATTCTAAGCCATTTGATGCATATATGTTTAGTTTTGATACTAATTTATTGTCTATAGGATCTTTCAGCAAAATGCAATTTCTTGTTTATCTATTTTAATTTGGTCTATTTTTGCTGTGATTTTGTCTGAACCCTCCCTTTTTTACTTCAACTAAAGTAAAACTTATTTTGCTCCAATCACTTATTTGAACTGTTCACCTTACTGTTTTGGGTTTGTTTCATAAAAATAAAATATTGTTGGATTCTTCTTTCTAATCCATTCTATAACTTTATGGGTTAATTTATTCCACTCACAGTTTTGACTTTTATGACTTTTTATGACTTTTAATTGTGTATCTCCCTTCATCTTATTCTTTTGTACTTTTCCTTCTTTGTTTCCTGCCCCCTCTTTAAGAGTTTGTTTTGTTTAAGATTAATCTCTCCCTTTACTTGTCCTTCCCTTTCCCTTCTATTTGTTTATTGAGGGAAATGTATTGCTGTACCTGTGTGTGTGTGTGTGTGTGTGTGTGCGTGCAATTTTACTTCCTTTAATCAATTCAGAGAAAAGTGAGGTTTAAAAGTCTCTTCACTCCTCCACTCCTTCCTATTTATATAAACTCCTTGAATACTCGAAATATGTGAGAAATTTTTCCCCTTCCTTTCCCTTCCCTCTCCCAGTGGATTCCTCTAAAATATAGCAGAACCCTTAAACTTTAACATGTATTTATTTATAGTTTCTAAGTGATTATATGGAACATTTTTTGTCCTGCTAATCTGTATATAGCATGACTTACGATGGATTTATTTTACAAAACAAAGTATAAATAAAATTAATACAAGAATTTTAAAAAATAAAATAGAACTCCCAGACCCTCAAAGTTGCAGTGCTCTGATATGTATCTGGGATTTTATCTTGCCTCAATGCGTAACCCCTCCTCTTTAATGCTCTAGGCACTAGGATGCTTCATGTGATATGCCTGTGGTTAGATGCCATCTCCAGTACCTGTAGCTTCTCTCTATATCTCCCGAAACCAACATGGGCTGAAAAAAATGAATCGTTATATTTTTTTTCTTGGATTTTCTCATCATAGCTAGGTCTGGGACATTCTCTAGATTTTTGTGTTGAGGTAAACTGAGCTACACTCCTTCTTGCTACTCTATCATCTTGGCTCTGCCTCCTCCTTTCTTATTCTATTTTGTTTTGTTTTTAGTCTTTGTTATAAAGGATAGATCTCTCAGAAGAAATGATTAAGGAGGGCATATTAGGTGAAATAAAAACAAACATGTCAATTTCTGAAATAAGGTGCATAAAATAAAAGATACTATTATTTTTAATATATACATACATATATATACATATATATGGAAAGACATCTGATTTTATAAAACAAAAAGTTCACTGAAAGTATTTTCTCTAATAATGGGACTTCTAGAATAATACAACAATATTTGTGCAATACTCTGATCATAAAGAGCAAGTGAAGCACAAATTACAGAAGTATACTCTGGACAAAAGCATTTGATATTATCAAAACTATTTAAAAGAATAAAAATGGAGGAGGACTTCTTATATATAGGTTGCAAGGTTTTCAAGATGCACCTGTGAATTCACCTCATGAATGGCACTATGATGACTGCATCAAGCAATAGAATGCTATAGAGCTTCTTAAGTGAAATCCCCATGTAATGTATCTAAGGGTTCAGTTTTACAATACATGTAGGGAAAGCCTGCCTTTCCTCATTTTCCAGCAGTTATTCCTTCTCTCTCCTTCCTCAAATTATCTTGTATTTATTCATCTATATAAATATTAAATCTCCTTATCTTAGAATGTAAGCTCACTGAGGGCAGGCACTCTCAGTTCTCTTTTCTTTGTATCCCTAGTACCTAGCACTGTACCATGCAAAAATAAGCACTTAAAATGCTCATGCAATTGAATTATAATGCAGATTGCAAAGTTGTCCATCACATTCCATGCTGTCAGAATGATTAAAATCAAATAGAGGAAAGAAATTTACAAATATAATATAAGGCAGTATGTAAGCTATGTCATTTGAGTGTTACAAAGTGCTACAGGAATGTGGAGGAGATATGGATTTCTTCTAGCTAATATGGTCATATAACACATTAAGGAGCACGTAGTATTTGAACTTTGATATTAGGCCTTTGATAAAAGGCATTTAGGCAGAGAAATCAGTGTAAACAAAGAAGACTTAGGGGTAGGAAAATCCAGTGGATGTTAGGACAACAATAACTGGTGTGGATTGATGGGGTAGTAGCAGATAACACCAGAGTCAAACAATGGAAGGCTTTGAATTACATTCTAACAGTTTGAACTTTATTTAAGAGGTGACACAAATACAATAGTGATTAAGGAAGATTATGACTGTGGTCAGTATGAGGGGTAGATTAGGAGAAGAGATAGGAGGCAAGAAATTAGGTAGGAAACCACTGAGATATTAAAGGAGCAAGTAATAAAGGCAGTAGAAATAGAATATAAAAGATGAATACAGGAGACATTACAAAAGTAGAGTCAGCACAACTTGGTGACCAACCAAATTTGAAATTTAGAAAATAATGAACCACTAATAATATTAGAGTAGATCTCTGATGTACTTGATATAGACACTTTCTAAAACAGAGCAGATCCTAAATTATATATGCCTTTTTCCACTATGACAGTCTTATCAATAGCTTCCCTTAAGAATTCCCAAAAAGATTTATAGAGTATATTGGAGAGCTTTCTCTGGATATTTTAGCATTCTATGCACAGCAGTATGGTCATAAGAAACTTTAAGAATAGTGGGATAACTTATCAGATAGTAAAGAAGAAAGAAAAAATGCTAAGGGATAAAACAAGTCAATAAGGAAAATTATGTATCAAGAGGAACAGGAAATTATAACTGAAATTGTATATTTCAATATTTTATTCAGCAAAAAAGTATTAAGTGCCCTATTGGGTGTTGAAAATAAGATGTTCTTATTACAAGATGTTTCCCAAGGAACTTATAAGGTATGTATACAGGCAACTAGATTTTACAAGACAAAAATGTGATAAGTGCAAAGGAGAGACTCAGAGTAGGTGCTATGAGAAACAAATAACAAATTTATTTATCGTTACCAACAAGATGGAGGATTAGACATTTTCTCTGAGCCCCATGACCTCTCAAGCCTCACTAAAACATATGTTGTGTGCCAAAGACAAAACAATTTCCGTTTTATCCATGGTCTAGAATACCCAAAAGTCAAAAAGTTAAAAAATTAAATGATGCCTAATATGAGCTCATGGAGCTCTCCTCTTCCCCATCACCTACCATGCTACTGGCAATGAGATTGCAATAGCTGATTTAAGGACTTGGCCCACAGGCTTGCAACAAAACCCAACCACACATTCGAGATCCCCTTCATTCTTCGCACTGCTGTAGAGATCTGAGATTTAGGCTGTGAAAGTCTGCAAAGGTCTTTGTGACCAGAACTGTGACAAGAGATTGTGCCACAAAAGTTTTCTGCAGGAGAGCAGAGGAAGAGAGGGAATGGGACATAATGTATGCAAGGGTTTGAAATAGAGATCAACCTTACACTACACTCCCCTCTCCTCCAATGGCCCCAATTCCAGGTGACAGAAATGATCTAGGTACTGTCACAAAATTATAAACTGCAGATCAGAGATTTGAGGAACAAAAGGAAGGGGATAAGATGTTATATGTGTTTGGGAAGGCACTTGCATAAAGTTGGAGAGAAAGAAACCAGATTCTAGCTGGGGCGAGCTAGTTCAGTCTACCTCATAGTCAATTGTGATAGAGATTTAAGATACTAAGCAGTGAAATGCCCACTATGGGTAATTTTCTTTAATGCTGAGAGAAATTTTGCAAACAATTGCAGAGGCTGAGAAGTTTTGAGAGCCAGGCCCCAGAGAAACCACCGTCAAAAGGAAAAGAGTCAGAACATGAAGAATAAGGGAAAATAGGGTTGGGGCAGACTGAAATTAGCGAAGACCTAAAGAAGAAGAAAACTGAAAGAGTTTGAAGGTAACCAGATAAAACAACAGGGAAAACAACAGAATGAGTTATGGACTCCAGATCTAGTACATGAATTCAGGTATCTATGAATAAATACTGCAAAGCAAAGGAATATGATCCAATACTTGACAAAACATAGGATCTTGTGAATGGGGATAAGAATGTGAAATTAATTCCTGACTGATTCAGAACAGAAATGAGAATTATAAGACCAGAAAAAATAGCATGCATGCTAAATAATGGGCAGAATAGAAACACTGAAATGTGATGATAAGTCTCACCAGAGAAACAGAAGGGATAACAATCAATTGGAAATACAAACACACCCAAGTGAAGGACAATTAAGAAGTAGAAAAGCAAAAATATTAATCCAAGAAGAACCTATTCATCTTAAATACAAGATGTCTAGAGACAACCTAAGGATTCTAGATCTAGTAGAAGAGCAGGATGAGACCACAATGCAAGAAGGAATACAAGAAAATTGCTGAGAACTTTGGAACACAGAAAGTGAAATACCAACTGAAAGAATTTATAGATCACTACAAGAAAAAGAATCCAAGGCTGCAACCTCCAAGACATATACCGGTTAGATTTAATAATTCAATTCAGAAACAAGAAATTCTACAAGGGGCTAGGAAAAATAACTTTAAATAAAAAGAAAAGGAAATTCAAGTAGCAAAAAAACTAATCTCTGTCCACCAGAAAATGTAAAAACAAATGAAGTAATATCTTCTCAAGAAGTTGTCATACAGTCCAGGGGGCCTAAACTGCAAATCCGAGCTTAATCATAAGTTTTAAAAGGATGGATTTCAGTAGTAAAGAGGTATTTGAAACATTCTTAGAAAGAAAATCAGACCTAAAGAAATCAGTTGCTTCTCAAACACTACAGACAATAGAAAAGCCAAAGGAATGAATGAACGCAGCTGCCAAGGACAAAAATACCAACAAAGTAATATTATAAAGACCAGTAAAAGACTTCTTTCTAAATATACACAAGTAAACAGGGATAAAGGAAGAAAATGAATGGAAAAGAGGGTGGAAATGCAGGTATTGTGCATTATGAACAGAACTTTGTGACACCCCTGCCTACAGGTGAATTAGTTTTTTATAGCACTATATTACAAAATAAGACAGTACATGAAAAGGAGGAAGGCAATAGGGAGATCGAACAAAGTGTGTGGCATGCTTAGGTCATATTGATGGCTAGCAAGGAGGAAAAAGTGAGCCCTACAGTCTCTCAGGAAGAGAAGAGCTCACAGGGGAGTGGGTAAGGAGTAGAAGGGAAGGGATGAAAAGAGAGAAAAAGAAGGAGGCCTTGTTTTGATGGTGGGAGGAAGTTCTACTGACGAAAGTTCATATGGATGAAGAGAGATGATCTGTGAAAGGAGATGGGTAGCTCATGCTGGATGTTGTCTGAGAGATTTAGTGCTTGAAAAGTCCACTCATTCTAATTTTGTCAGCAATTTAGAAGGTTTTTGAGCAGAGAAAAGTGATGTAATCAGAGCAGTACATTAGGAAGATAACTCAGGCAGAAGTAGGAAAGATGAAATTGAAGAAGGGAGAGACTTGAGGCAGGAAGACCACTTAAGAAGCTATTATAATAGTTCAAGAGGAAAGTGATGTCCAGGATTCAAGTAGCTGCCATGGTAGTAGAAAAGAGGACAGATGAGATAAGTAAAATCACTAGAACTATCTTACCTAATGCAAGATGCCTGGTCACCCTAATCAGCACACCATTATCACTTGTGGCAGGCACATTTAGCTCATAACAGCATGGAACAAGGCACAGTGAACTTTCCAGTCTCAAGAATTCTTTTCCTTCAAAAAACATTTTGTACATACACACACAAGAAAGTTCAAAGTGACCACAGAGTCATATCTACTATCGCTCACCCACTGTGAAAGTTTCTTTAAAAGTATTCGGTGGATATAATTATTGATTCTTAAAACTGCATTTATATAGCTAGGCTTACCCAAAGAGTTTTCATCCATTGTATCCTTTAAACTCAGAGCACAGCTACTGACATGTTTAATTTTTCAGCACCCTGGCCAGCACCCAATTTGTAACCACCCTAAGTTTAGCCAGTAAGTCATCATTCAGCATCCATTTCAGCATGTGAAAATGAATCTAACCCACATAATATTTTCCAGCAAATGTGGCCCTAAAGTTTTTTTTTCTTTTTCCTAATGTAGGATCACTTAATTATATCAGGAGAACTAATGCAAATAACTTTCAAATACAGACATCCTTCGAATTTGAGGTAATTAAAACAGTCTGCACACATAGGATCAGAGATGAATATTCTTTAATTACCTATTCCTTTTTAGAAAGGATAATTCTGTTCTAATGTATTTTTGAGACCACAATTATGGAGTTACAAGCAAATAGGAATACAATTTTTTTAAAAATACAAAGTATTGTTTTATTTTATTTTTAGTTACAAGTTCTCTCCCTCCCTTCACTCTGGCCTCCACATGAGAAGGAAAAAAAATAAGATACACATACATATGAAGTCATGCAAAACATATTTCAGTATCAGTCATGTTCCACTCAATAAATAAATAAATGAAAGGACAAAGAAAAGGAAAAAATATGCTTCAATCTGCACTCTGATTCCATCAATTCCCTATCCAGAAGGAGATAGCATTTAACATTAGTCCTTTGAAGTTCTAGTGGATCACTGTATTGATCAGAGCTACTAAGTCTTTACAATCCTCACATTACTGCTATATATATTGCTCTGATGCACTCACTTCATTTTGCATAAATTCATATTAGTCTTTCTAGGTTTTTATGAACCCATCTCCTTCATCATTGCTTACAGTGCAATAGTGTTGCATCACATTCATATAGTATAATTTGTTGAGCCATTATCCAATGGATGGGCATGCTCTCAGTTTTCAATTCTTTGACATCACAAAAACTACTATAAATATTTTTGTGATATGGATCCTTTTCCTTCTTCTTTGATCTCTTTGGGGTATAGACCCAGTAGCAATATTTCTGGATCAAAAGGAATGCACAGTTTATAGCCCTTTGAAAATAGTTCCAAATTGTTCTCTAGAATGGTTGGACTAGGTTCACAGCTCTATGAATAGCAAATTAGTATACCTATTTTCCCACATCCCCTTCAGGATTTCTCATTTTGCTTTTCTATCATCTTAGTCAATCTGATGGGTATAAGATAGAATCTCAAAATTGTTTTAAATTTTGGTTCTCTAATTATTAGTGACTTAGAGCATTTTTTCCAAATGACATACTGATATATGATGATTTCTTTGTCTGAAAAACTGTCTCTTCATATCTTTGACCATTTGTCAATTGAGGGAATGGCTTTTATTTTTCATAAATTTGGCTCAGGTTCCTTATATATTTGAGAAATGAGAACTTTATTAGAGAAACTTGCTGTAAAAGCACCACCCCTCAATTTCCAGCATTTTCTTCTAATTTTGGCTGCACTGGTTTTGTTTGTGCAAACACTTTTAAATTTCATTTAATCAAAATTGCCCATTTTAATTCCCACACACCTCTCTTGTTTGGTCATGAATCTTCCCCTATCCACAGATATTACAGCTACTTTCTTCCTTACTCTCTTAGTTTACTTTTGATATCACATTTTATGTCTAAATAATATATCCATTTTGTGCTTATGTACATGTATGTGTAAGATATTGGTCTATTATTAGTTTCTGCCAAACTCTTTTGTTTTCCTAGGAGTTTTTGTCAAATAGTGAGTTCTTGCCACAATATCTGGGATCTTAGGACTTATCAAAAATGAGGCTATTATGCACATTTACTTCTGCATATTGTGTGATTAATCTATTCCATTGATCAACCACTCTATTTCTTATCCTATACCACATTGTTTTCGTGATGACTGCTTTGTAATATAGTTAGAGATCTGATACTGCTAGGTCTCCTTCCGTCACAATTTTTCCATTGATCCCCTTGATAGCCTTGACTTTTTGTTCCACCCAATGTATTTTGTTATTATTTTTTCTAGCTGTGTAAAGTAATTCTTTTATAATTTAAGTGGCAAGGCATTGAACAAGCAAATTATAGTTTAGATAGCATCATCACTTTTATCATATTTGCTTGGCCTACCCATGAGCAATTAATATCTTTCCAATTATTTAGACATCTTTGTGTAAATAGTGGTTTGCAATTTTGTTTGTATAGCTTCTGTGTGTGTCTTGGTAAGTAGTCTTCTAAGTATTTTACAATCTCTACAGTTATTTTGAATGGGGTTTCTTTTTCTATTTCTTCCTACTGGATTTTTTTGGAAATTTGTAAAAATGTTGATGATTTCTACAGGTTTATTTTATATCTTGTAACTTTGCTAAAGTTGTTCATTGCTTCTACTCATTTTTCAGTTGAATCTCTCGAGTTCTCCAAGTATATCGCCATAGAATCTGCAAAAGTGATAGTTTTGCTTCCTCATTGTTTATGCTTATCCCTTCAATTACTTTTTTCTCACGTCACTGCTATAGCTAGTATTTTTAGGTACGATAATGAATAATAATGGCGTGATGCTTATTTCAACCCTGATATGATTGGAAAAGCTTCTAGCTTATCCCCATTACAAATAAATATTTGGTCTTGGTTTTAGATGGATACTAGTCATCATTTTAATAAAAATTTCCATTCATTACTATGTTTTCCTGTATTTTTAATAGCAATGGATCTTGTATTTTATCAAAGATTTTTCTGCATCTATGGATATAATTATATGATTTTTATTATGTTTGCTATTGATATTATTAACTATGCTTATAGTTTTCCTAATATTGAACCAGCTCTGCATTCCTAGTACAAATTCAACCTGGTCATTGTATACAGTCTTTGTGATATATTACTATAATTTCCTTGTTAGAATTTTATAATAAACTTTTGCATCAATCGTCATTAAGGAAATTTGTTTACTTTTCTTTATCTATTTTTGTTCTCCTTGGTTTAAGTTTCTAAACCAGATTTGTGTCATAGAAGGAATTTGGTAGGACTTCTTTATTTTTTCAAATAGTTTAAATAATGTTGAAATTAATTGTTTTTTTTAAATATTTGGTAGAATTATCTTATAAATCCACCTGATTCTATTTTTTTCCTTTAGAGAATTCCTTTATCGCCTTTTTTTTATTTCTTTTTCTAAGGAATGGTTATTTAAATATCCTACTTCCTCTTCTATTAATCTGGGTTATTTGTATTTTTGTAAATAACCATCCATTTTATTTAGAGTGTCAGTTTTATTGGCATATGTTGGGCAAAATAGCTGCTTTCTATTTCTTTAATTTCATATTCAAGGGTTGTAGATTCACTGTTTAAATTTTTAATAGTGCTGATTTGGTTTTCTTCTTTTTAAAAATTTCAAATTAGCCAATGTTTTTTCTATCTTATTCTTTTATTTTTCATAAAAGTAGCTCCTGGTTTTATTTACTAGCTCAGTGATATTTTGCTTTAAATTTTATTAATTCATCCTTTGTTTTTCAGGATTTTTGTTTTATTCTGATGTTTAATTGTGGATTTTAAATTTGTTCTTTTTCTAATTTTTTTAGTTGCACACCAATTCAGTTATCTGCTCTTTCTCTCCTATATTAATATAGGCATTTAAGGATATAAAATTTCTCCTAAATATAGCTTTGACTCATCCCACAAATTTTGGTGTGTTGTCTCTTATTATTTTTAATGAAATTATTGTTTCTATAATTTGTTTTTTGACCAACTCAATTGTGCACACAGTGTTAGCACAAGAGTCCCTCGGGATCTCTTTCTGACTAGGTCCCTTTACTATCCCTGCTCAATGGGTGCCATCACCACTGCCTGCAAGACCCACAGCTGGTGCCACTTCTGCCACACCACCATCCTGGTCATTCTCTACTCCAAGTGTTTGCAGGCCTCTCTGTCTTTCCAAGCTGTACTAGATTGGAAAAATGACTCACTCTGACTTTTTGTTGATTATCCTGAGAAGAATTTGGTTTGACACATCTTTTGAGGTTGCTTAGAGGTATGTGTTGGAAAAGCTCAGAATAAAAATGCTCATTAAACTATTTCATCTTATCTGACCTCCTGAAAGACAATTCTTGTAGACGGTTATCCATGATACTCCAGCCTTCTAACTTATGTGCTGTTGAATCAGGGCCAGTTATTTTAATTAGGACAGTGGGTTGATCTCTACCTTGTATCTCTTAATTGGGCCAGACCAAACGTTCATATTGATTTGCCTTAAAACGCACATGTAGAAGGTTTTATTCTAATTTATTAATTCCATTTCCTTGAATACTATGTCTCTCTTAACGAAATCCAAAATTAAATTAATAATATAAGAACAAAAATTTAATCATCAACCTCCATTCCAATGTGAATGATATTCGAGCTGAAAAAAACAATTGAAGAAAAATCTCAGGATGAAGTTTGGTCCCAGCAAAGAGTAAACATCTTCAGGCTAGGGCTCATTTTAACAAGTGGCAAACCACTTAAACAACAATCAGCAAGTCCTGGAGTTAGTTGGCTTGATAGGCTGCTTGCCCCAGAAGTTTCACCCCAAGACAGTGAGGCACCTTTGGCATTTGAGACAGGAAGATTGAGGGACCCTCTGCTGATAAAGAATGCCACACCCAGCTGTGTTGTGAAGAGCAGTGGGGTGAGAAAGAATCAGCATACACCCAATGAGTGCAGAAGCAACAGGGCAGAAAGCCCCTTCTGTGAGCACTTATAGGAGGTTGAAGGTTTGGCTTTGGTTCCAAGCTAGAGGGGAAAACCAAAGATGTAGGGCAAGAGGCACCATACCTCATACACCAGGGCTGGAGGTGATTACAAAAATTAAGCTATTATCACATAAAAAAATGCACAGGCAAAAGAGAAAGAACCCAAGCATAGAAAGGTATTATGGGAATAGAGAAGACTGCAGTTCATCTTCAGAGGAGGATATTGAAGGAAAGAAACCCTCAAAGAGTAATGTCAAATGGTCACCTGCACAAAAAGAACTTACAAGAATCTTTTAAAAAGTCTTTAAAAATCAAATGAGGGGGAGGAGCCAAGATGGCAGAGTGGAAAGATTCACATATGCTAGCTCCTAACACACAGTCCACAAAATATCTGTAAAAAAAGAACTCCTAACAAATTCTGGAGGAGCAGAAACCACACAGCAAGGGAGAGGAGGAGACTTCTGTTCCAGAGAGCTATGAAACTGGAGGTCCATCATGCACTGGACCTGGAGCAGAACCTAGCCCTGCCTTCCCTGCATGGCACTGAGAGGAACAGATCCAAGGAGGCTTCAGGGACGGAATCTCCACCAGCTGTGCAGGTCCCTCACCCACAGGCACAAAAATCAGTGAGAGAGCCTTTTTGGCTGGCCAAGAGGGGAGCAGGGTGTCTCCATAACTAAGACCCCCTCAGCAGGCAGCAGTGGAGGCAGCAGTGGACAGGGGCTCCCAAAGCAGGCAGGAGCTTGGATCCATTACTGAAGGTCTCTGCACAAAAACCCTGAGGGAACTGAGCCCTGTGTGGCAGCCCTGCCCTCACCTGAGCAGCTGAACTTAATCTCACACTGAATAGCAGCCCTGTCCCTGCTGAAAGCCCTGAGGTTGGGAAGCAGCATTTGAATCTCAGACCCCAAGCACCAGCTGGGCAGATCTGGAGGTGAGGTAGGTGTGTAAAGGAATCACAGAAGTCAAATAACTGGCTGGGGAAACGCCCAGAAAAGGGGAAAAAAAATAAGACCATAGAAGGTTACTTTCTTGGTGAACAGATATCTCCTGTCTTCCTTTCTGATGAGGAAGAACAAGGCTTACCATCAGGTAAAGACATAGGAGTCAAGGCCTCTGTATCCCAAACATCTGAAATAGATATCCAATGGGCTCAGGCCATGGAAGAGCTCACAAAGGATTTTGAAAATCAAGTGAGACAGTTGGAGGAAAAACAGGGAAGAGGAATGAGAGAGATGAAAGAAAATCATGAAAAGCAGGTCAACACCTTGCTAAAGGAGACCCAAAAAAATGCTGAAGAAAATAACACCTTGAAAAATAG
>CM053775.1:20915468-20932849 GCA_028658325.1 Potorous gilbertii
AAGCAATGGGGGGCAGGATAGGATGGAGGGAAATATAGTTAGTCTTACACAACACGACTATTATGGAAGCCACTTGAAAAACTACACAGATATGGCCTATATTGAATTGCCTGCCTTCCCAAAGAAAATGGGTGGGGATGGAAGGATGGGGAAAAGTTGGAAATCAAAGTTTTAGGAACAATTGTCGAGTATTGTTCTTGCTACTATTAAGTAAGAAATACAGATAATGGGGGATAGAAAGTTATCTGGCCCTACAGGACATAAGAGAAGATGGGGACAAGGAAAGAGAGGGATGATAGAAGAGAGGGCAGATTGGTGATAGAGGAAATTAGAATTCTCAGTGTATTGGGGTAGGGGGAGGGGACAAATGGAGAGAAAATTTGGAACCCAAAATTTTCACAAAATTTTGTGAAAATCAATGTAAAAAGTTAAATAAATAAATTTATTTTAAAAATAAATAAATAAATAAATAATCGAATGGCGGAGCTAGAGGAAAACTAAAATAAGAATAATCCAAGAAAAACAAGAAGGTTTTGAAGGGAAAAATCAACCAATTAGAAAAAGAAATCTAGAATCTTAAGGAAGAAAATAACACCTTGAAAATTAGAATTGGACCAAATGAAGCCAGTGAAATTATGAGATCCAGAAATAATTAAACAAAATATGAATAATGAAAAATAGAAGAGAAAGTGAAATATCTAATAAGAGAAACAACAGATATGGAGAAGAGAACAAGAAGAGAAAATATAATAATAATCAGACTAACTGAAAGTTATGCTAAAAACATCTCGATACAATAATACAAGAAATAGTTAAAGAAAATTGTCCTGAAGCATTAGAACAACGAGGGAGGAGTAGAAATGGAAAAAAATCCATTGATCATCTCTTAAAAGAGGAAAACTATGAGGAAAATTCATAGTAATATCATAGTCAAATTCCCCAGCTCGAGGATAAAATATTAAAAGCATCAAGGTTAAAACAATTTAAATATGATGGAGCCACAATTAGAATCACACAAGACCTAGCAGCAGGGACATTAAAGGACCACAAGTCTTAGAACACACTATATTGAAGATCAAAAGAACTGGGGCTCTGGCCAAAAATATCATAACCAGCAAAGCTAAGTATTATCCTGAATGAAAAAAATGGACATTTGATAAACTCTCAGACTTTCAAGACTTTTTTGAAAAAAAATACTGACCTTAATAGAAGATCTGACATATAAGAAACAAGCCAAATATAAGGTATATGTTAATGACTGATTATAAGGGATTCATAAGGACAGATTATTTACCTTTTATATATGTAAAATGTATGTCTAAGATTCTCATTAATAATTGGGTGGTTCATAACAAAGATTGGGGTAAACCTGATCTTGATATAAATTTAAAAATAAAACCATTTAGGAATAGCTAAAAAGAGCGATTATTTTATACAAATGAAGTACAAGAAGAAGTAATACAGAGGAATTAGATGGGGAAGGACAACTGGTAGTCCTGGTAAGCTACTTTCATTGGAAATGGGTTTAAGAGGGAACAATACATATATATTTAGAAGAATATAAAAATCTAAATCAGAGGAAATAAAATGGTAGGGGCATAGAGAAGGGGAAGAGGACAAGGGAGGGATCTTTAGAGGGAATGGTGAGGAAATATGTAAAAGGGGGTGTAGAAGGGTGTTTAGATTTATGGGAATAGGAGGATAGGGGAGGGATCCTTGAAGGAGGGTAGGCAAGTAATAGGAAGGCAAGATAGTGGGTAGAAGTAAAGTAGAGGAGGCAGGAAGATAGAAAATAAGAGATATACACAAACATTAAAACAAACATCAGGAGTAGAATATTTTTGGGAAAATATATGTCTATATATGTATATGTGTATGGATTTATCTATAGCTATAGAGAAACACATCTAAATTTTATTGTAGCCTTCTGGGGAATGGGAAAAGAGGAGAAAAGAACAAAGTGAAAAAAGTGCACAAAAGAGAACAAAAGAAAGCTCACAAGGAAGCAAAGAATAGATGAACAATTCTCAACACAATGTATATTATTTATCACATAGGTTTTCTTGAAATGAAAATTTCATTGTTACATATTTTGAATCCTCTCTTATATTCTGCTATGCACATGACATGCTTTTTTTCCCTCACTTTGTATTTAAGTTCTCATATTTCAGTTTATGATATGTTTTTGTTTCTTTTCTCTATTCTATATTTTGTTTTGGTCCTTGACTCCAAAATTAAAAAAAAAATTAAAAAATCAATTGAGTACATTAAGACAGGCTGCCTCCCACCCCATGATAGCAGAGATCTGCCTGGTTGCCTGGGACTGACATATTCCAATCAGTGAAGGTGAACCAATAAGTTGCAAATAGAATGGAGTCCAAAGTAGGTTTAAGATGAACAAAGATGAAAGAGAAGGTGAAAGAGAGAAAGGAGAGAGAGAGAATGGGAAAAGGAGTGAGATGGGAAAAGGGGAAAAAAAAGGGAATTAAGAGAGAGGAAGAAGGGAGATATAAGAGGGAGAGATACAGATGGGAAAGGAAGAGAGGAACTGAGGGGAGAAGAAAGGAGGGTAGAACAGAGGGAGAGGGGGAGAAATATTTAAATTTTAAATCAGTTTAGAGTTAGAATATATTAAAAGAGATTTGGCTGTTACTCAAATGGATAGTTTCCCAGACAGGTGATCCTAAATTGGGCAATTTAACTACATAAAAAGGAAAGAAATTAAAAAGAAAAGAAAAATGTCCTGGTAGACCATAATGAAATGTGCTCTTCCTCTTTGAAGGAACTTGAGCATGGCCCATGGGGGAGTCATTTCTCCTCAGAGAAAAGAGGGGATAAATTCATACTGAAAAGTCTCATATTGGGAGGAGAATTTTAGTCCTTGACATTGTTAAAAGGGACTTCATAAATTAGTAATTTGTACATTGCTAAGGAACAGTAGATGAGTCTGAGGGGAGGAAAAGGAAAGAAATCTTTCATACTGTCTGAAAAGGCAAAGTTTACTCCCCACATATCTGTCTGTTCCTACACCTTCTCAGGTAGAGGACTGGTTAAGGTGAAACTTTCTTTTTCATTAGTGGTATCTATGGTTTTGAAATAAGTATTTACATTTTTTCTGTGTTTCATTGAAACCAAGTAGTGTATTGAAACTAAAGTTGAGAGACTTTAGAACTTTGATAAAATCTTATATTCAGTTCTAGAATGAAAAAAAAAACACTCTTGGTCTCTGCTTGAGTTTTGTGAAAAAATTCTAAGCTAAGATTACTGATAATCAAAGTTCTGGCAGGAAAGAGCAACCAAAAGAATAAATACCAACAGTGAATTTGAGTAATCCTCCAAAATAATGAGGGCTTCCCTGAGCAAAAGCTGGGAGATACTTGAAGGTCATCATCTGAAAAATAAAGGTGGAGACTGACTTCACAAGTTTGTTTTTAAAAAGGTTTTCCAAGTGAGCAATTGAAATGGAGAGCGCATGCATTCTACTGACTATACACCTTTGCTCATGCTATTCCCTCGAACTCGAATACTCTCCAAATCTTCGTGATACTTTTTAAATCCTATCCTTTCTTTAAGATACATATCATATTCTGTCTTTCTGGAGTGATCCAGACCTTTGTAATTTCTCTTCCCCAACTTCCTGTCATATTTGCGTACCATTATTAATTATCAGATATCACACATAACTTTGTATAGACATTTTTCTTTCTTTTGTGGTGTGTCAAATCTCCCCAAATAGACTCAGCTCAATAAACACAGGTACTCAATCTTACACTTCTTTATACAAATGGCATTATGTTTATCAAATTTGCAGATGCCATAAAGTTAGGAGGGATAAGCAACACACGTCATAACAGAATAAGCATTCAAAAATATTCTGATAATTTAGAACGTTGAGCTATATCTAATAAGATGAAACATGGACAAAAGAAGAGTCTGACACCTGAGTTCAAAAAAAATCAACTCCACCAGCACAGGCAAGAGAAGTGATGTTTAGATAGCATAGTAGTTTGTCTAAAAAGACCTGGAGTCTTTAGTGGGCTGCAAGCTCAACATGAATGAGTAATACAATATGGTAGCCAAAAAAGTTAATGGACTCTTGGGCTACATCAAAAAAAGCATAGCTTCCAATAATAATCCCTCCATGCCCTACCCTGATCAAAACACATTTTGAATATTGGTTCAGACCGCCATACTCTAGAAAATATATCAACAATCCGGAGAATATTCAGAAGAATGGTGAATAGCTTTGAGTCCAAACTCAAAGGAGATAGGAGATGAAAAAACGGAGCTTTGCCTGGAGAAGAAAAGAGTCATGGAAAGTTGATCACTTTATTCAAGCATGTGCAGCATAAAAGAGAGGTTCTGTTTGGCACAAGAGTACAGAATCAGGAGCAAAGGATGGAAACTAAAAAGAGAAATTTAGGCTTAATGTCAGGAGAAACTTCCTAAAAATTAGAGGTGTACAAAAATGAAATGGTGGGTTTTCTTGATGGGGGATGGATTCACCATGGTTAAACATATTTAAGGAGAGGTCAAATGATCACATATATGTCATGTTACAATGGATATTGCTTGTCATCTATATGTTGGATTATATTGTCAGTGAAGTCACTTCCATCTCCAAAATTCTGTGGTTTTGTGGATCCTCAGAGCCTGGCCCAGAGAGTTGGGTATACCGTATTTTCTTTGATGCCTTCTACAGTCATGGATACTCCTCTTCACCAGAGTAGATTGAAACCATTCTAAGAACCTGGCTAGATAGTCTCCAGCAGTTTGTACAGCTAATCCTCTCTGTTCCTCAAGTCTTTACTCAAAGCTTTTCAATTTGATAGGTTCTATAAAAGTTGGTGTGTTACTAGACTACATATCAAAACCCAGAGTCACCTCTGCAGCATGAGAAGGTATCAGAGTAAGACTTTACTAGAAGCACTAAAGCATATACTCAATAAATATATGCCCCAATGGCATTTGAGTGGGAACCTGAAGGACACAGGGAATGGCATATAACCAAAATGAAAACTTCCCTGCTTAATAATTTCTATCTCATAGAAAAATTCCATACAGTAGCAATGCATAGTGTCACTAATATGGTATATTAGATAATGTCAAAGGATTCAAGAAAGTAAAGGCCTCATAATATAATACTTCTTACATTTTTCATAACTACCTACCAACTAAATCTTATATAAAATTCAAAATCATGTTATAGTACAAACCTAATGTATACATCCCATTGCTTGGCATAGCAATCACTTACCATAGCTTTGTGAGTACAATGTTTGGTGGCATTTCATCAAACTAAATATAGAAGTGAGAAGACAGATTTAACAGACTATACAGATAATTGAACCAATATCTTCTGTAAAGCTGCAGCCCATATCATCCCAGAAAAGCAGCTGCAGATTAAAATGGACCTAAGTTCAACTTTGGAGGTTTCTCAGTAAGTCATGCTCTTTGTTTATGCTTCCACCTTCTAGGATAAATTTCTAACACCATAATCTGTCTCCTTTCTAGCTCTCACTTGGCCCTCAGTTCTCTTGCAAAGTCAAGCTACTAAGATACCAAACATAACATGAGTTTCTCATACTATGAAAGCAGACAAAATCCCCTGCCACTTTTAGAAATAAGAAAGTATTTTAAATTATTTTAGCCTGAAGCCTTTGAACCAATATGAAAGAGAAATACTTTTCAGTCTTTCTCTATCAATTCTGAAACAATGTTCTACTCCTTTCTCTTTGATCAGTCCAGGATTTACTTTTCCCCTGAAATAATTAGAGAGGTAACTAGACAAGGACAAAACCAAAGGACTCCTGACTGATTCTAAGTAGTCTCTTTTCCAATTCCCTGGAGAGATCAAGATAATGATGTCCCTAAGAAAATGAGGAAATCTCATTGATTACTGATCAACTGGAAAAGAGAATCATTGAAGGGAGTACTTATTGAAGGATTGAGTGGTTTTAAGAAAATGATTCTCCAAGAATAAGAGACTATTGCTCTGGATTGATGAATTAAAATGTTAACTTTATCTTATGACAATAACCAAAAGAGAATAATGTTGCGTGGGGAAAAAAGCAAGAAATTAATTCTTTAAAACTGCTTCTGATAGTCTTGTGCCTACAATGCAGAGCGCAGTATCAATATTTTTCTTAGACACATACACAACAAAGAAAACAGAAAGGATTTGTACTTGAGCTAATAAGCAGTTTGAGGAAACATTTACCTTTGGTAGGCTCCATTCCCCCAAGTACCTCTATAGTATCTCTGGCTGAGTACCACTCTGGTTTTAAGGCCACTTCCCATATGGGAAAAAAATTCCCAGTATATAGAGAGTCACGGAATCCATCTCTTTGGGGATCTTTACCTTCCCCAGGGACCTATGCACAACTTTAGAATTGCAATGTATACATAACTCTAGACTTATAGTAAAAACCTGGGGCTGAACCAGATAAAGAACTCAGGGATGCCAGAGAATCAACCTCCCTCTCATAAGCCTGCACAGTCCACATGACAATCAGAACTGGGGAGGTGCAAGGTCAAGATTTAGTTCTTCACGTCCTGAAGCTGTACTTTGGGACTTCTTGGTCCAAACTCCTATCACCCTGACCCTGAATCTATACATCTTCTCCTTGCTGCTTCACTGTAATGATTTCCTGGTTCTCTAATCTCAAGATCTTCAGGACTCCTTCCTAAGTGAGTCACCATAACTGAATTCCAGTTTATCTTGTATTTGTTTCCATACACGTACATAAACATCAATTAAGGTCAGGCTATAAAAATTATCTTACCATAAGAAATTTCTAAATTATTGTGACATACTGTAATGGGCTACCAAAACCATGAAATTTTTATCCTTGAAGAACTTCAGAATTAAATAGACTTACAAGTCATAGAAGCAACAAGATGGAGGCTAGGCATTTTCTCTGGTTTCCACAACCTCTCAGACCTCTCCATAGAATAAATTATGTGCCAAAGATCAAGCAACTTCAGCTGTCTCCATGGTCTAGGACACTCAGAATCCAAAAGAAAGTTTAAAAAACATGAACTGACATCTAACCTGAGCTGAGTCAGTGTCTTTCCCTCACCTTCCAAGCTATGTGCAGTGAAGTTGTATAAGTCAACCGAAGGATATGACACAGATCTGCAACAAAACCAACCCCCACACTCTGGTTTCCTCTCCCACTTTCCAGTGCAATGGAGACAAATGTAGACTTCAGTCTGGGGAAGTCTGGGGCCATAACAGAAAGTCAATGTGGCAGCAGCCCTTCAGGAAAGAAGTTGGCTGGGACCATGACAGACAGTGCTGTGGCAAACTGTCAGTATTAGATCACAGAAGTGAAGAATACAGGGAGTGGGACAACACACTCAGACGTGTGTTTGGAGGAGGACAGAGCTGTATAGCACTCCACCAAGTCTGAACGAAAGAGCTCAGCATTTAACCAGAGACCAATTTTGTCCACCAAAGAGTCACTTGTGGCAGAGATCTAGGTTGGTGAATGGTGGCCTGGCATGGAAAGAAGATGAGATATTTTACCATCTAGCCACCAGGGAAATTCTCACTACAAGGAAAAGAGTCAAAAAGTAAGCAATAAGGAAAAACAGGGAGGTGGGGGAAGATTGAAATTACCAAAGATGTCAGCAAGGAAAGTGACCAGATAAGACAAGGAAAACATTAACAATCCAAAGAAATACAGCCTCTAGCCCTCAGCCATCTATGAATAAATACTGCAAAACAAAGGTAAAGGATCCAACACTCGATGAGATATCAGATACTGTGGAATGTGAAGAGAACACAGATCCAAAATAAGCTGTTTTTCAGTGATTCAGAAGAGAAATGGGAATTATGAGAGCAAAATTTCTGACCTGAACAGCAAAAGTAACAGGTAGATTGGAAAAACTTTAATCTGGGATAGCAAGTCTTACTAATGAAATGAAGGAGAAAACAGTCAATTGAGAATGCAAAATACACAGAAGGACAATCTAGAAGAAGAAAAGAAAAAACAGTAACATTCAAACTATGTAAGCAAAACATACTTATCTTCAATATAGGATGCGCATGGACAACCTTAGAATCAAAGGTTTCCCAGAAGAAAATGAGAAGACAAAAAAATTAATACCATGAATGATCAATTGAAAGAATTCACATATCATCTCTAGGAAAAAATGTTGCCAAGTCCAAGAGAAACAGTGGTTAAATTTGATAATTTGTTTCAGAAACAAGTTCTGCAAGGCACTAGGAGAAAGACTTACAAACAAAGAAAAGAAAATTTTAATAACACAAAACTATTCTATACCCACCAGAAAATGTAGAAATGAATGGAGTAATGTGTTCCAAAGAACCACAGAGCTCAGGACTTATCCCAGCGTGACCCACTCTGAAGATCTGAGCTTAATCATAAATGAAGAAGAATTGGTATTCAATAACAAAGAGATTTGAAAGAATAAAAAAAAACTATACCTGAAGACTATTTACTTCTCAAACACTCCCCCCAAACAGAAATGCAGTGAGTGAATAAAGAGAACAACAAACTAATAGTAGTGAAAGCAGTAAGACTTTTTTATCTACGTGTACACAATGAGACTGGGAGGAAGGCAGAAGTTAAGTGCAAGCAACAGGGAAGAGACACAGAGACAAAGGAGTCACTACCCTCAAGGAGTTTAAATTCTGTCAAGGAAGACAACATATAAACATATAGTTGTGTGACCCTGGGCAAGTCATTTAACTCTGTTTGCTTCAGTGTCTTCATGTCTAAAAAGAGCTAAAGGACGAAATGGCAAACCACTCCAATAACTATCAAGAAAACCATAAATGGGGTCACAAAGAGTTGGACATGACTTAAAACAAGTAAACAAAAATATTATATATCCATCTATTTATCTATCTGTCTATATAGAGAAAGATACACACAAAAATCTATATCCTATTGTTTGCCTTATCAGTGAGAGAGGGAGGAGAAAGAGAGAATTTGGAACTCAAAAATCTTTAAAAACAAATACTAAAAATTATTTTATATGTAATTGGGGAAAAATAAAACATTAAATGTTTTAAAAGTACACACACACACACGAACAATATAAGATAATCTGGAGAGTAAATATACTACTAGCTGTGGGTTTGAACACTGATCTAGTCACACTTTGTGTTTGTTGTTCAAGGCCCAGCTTTGTGGAATGTGCAGAAGTTCATAACAACACATTGGTTATTAGCAAAAGATTTTCTCAATGATTCATGAACTCCATCTCCTAAAGGATGCCAGTGCCATAATCTGTATCGAGGGAGGGAATACACAAGGGAAATTCTTCATCTCTAACATAAACACTAAAGTAACCTAGCAAATAATAAATAAATAAACCTGGCAAGTATATTTATATCTAATACATATATATATATATATATATACATATATTATGAATATATAGCTTATACACAAATGTATAAATATAATGTCTCTATGAATGAAAAAACATCCTACCAGCTTTTGCTAGGACACTTTCCAAAGCTAGTGACCATTTTACAATTCTGAAGCTCTCTGTTAAGATTGGAATTGAGGGGTGTTAATTGCTTCCAATATAGCGTTTCCATTGAGCTGTGATTTTAGGATTTTCGGTAAGTCTCTTAAGATATTCAACCACAGCTTTCTTCAAGATAGCTTTATGCTCAAGGGGTCTTGCTTGGAGGAGAACAAAGTATTTTTAAATATTACATAATTCCAATCTGTTTTCCAAAATGGTTGGACAAATTCGCAGCTCCACCAAGAGTACATTAGTATGGTTATCTCTCCAATATTAACTTCCCTTCCCTTCTATTTTTGCACTTTCCTTCCATCTTGACTCTTTTAAAACCTTGGACCCCCATGCACTCTGAAGCACATGGATTGAACAGGGAAGGGTCCCTGCCCAACCTCCACTTGATGGCTGAATTTGGACCCTCCTGGCCTGGAGTGAATGTCAATAGTAACAGTTTCTCTTCCCAAACAACAACCCTGAGGCTGTTGTCCTCCCGGAGTGATTTATCTATTCATTTTCTTTTCTATTAAAAGGGCCATCTCCCCTTACTACCTTTTAAAGAGGCCTATTCACTGAATGAGCACTACCTTACTTTAAGTGAGTATCTGAAAAAGTCATAGCCTAAAAGGCCAAGATCTCCCATTGCATCCTGGGTCATCTCCAGTCATCTTGATGAATGTCTGGTCACTGAATCCAGATGGCTCAGGAGAAGAAAATGAGGCTGGTGACCCTGCACAGCCCTCCCTCACTCAAAACAAAGTCAACTGCAAGTCATGTTATCATTTCTCTGATGTCATGGCCCTCTTTGGAAACAAAGGACAAACACAACCAACAACACAAATATGGTTATCCCTCCAACTTTGACTACTCTCAGCTTTTGTTATTACTTTCAGTTTTTGGAGAGTGTGAGAAGAAACCTCAGAGTTGTTTTGATTTGTGTTTCTCTTATTAGTGATTTGGAATAATATTGCATATGGTAATTAATGAGTTACAGTTGCTCTTTTGAAAACTGTTTATATTCTTATCTGCTGGAAAATGACTTTCAGTTACATTTATGTCAATTACATATACACCTTGGCCATCAAACCCTTGGAGATATTTGATGCAAAGATTTTTCCCCACAGTGAATTGGAAATACCTAAGATAAAAGTATTATATTTTATCAAGGTTGTTGTTTGTACTTCACTCTCAAAGAGGACCATTACATCATGGATGTGATGTCATGACAAACGCTGTGCAAAGTCGTAAGTCTTACTTTCTCCTCCGAAGGCATCTGGGTCCAGTGGTCAGATATACATCAGGATGACTGGAGAGGCTTTGGGGTGGAAAACCTTGGCCTTTTAAAGCTAAGCTCTTTAGCAGGTTTCAGTTCGACTGAGGCAACACCCATTCAGTAATTAAGGCTAGGTAAAAAAAAAATGAGGCAAAAATGTCTTCTTTAACCTAGTCCAGGAAAAAACCAAACTGGGAGGGGAAGATTACATTTTATCACGAAACAGGGGAAAGAAGAGGGGAGGTAGGAAATCATGGTCATCTTTCAAGGATTCCTAGTGAAAAGACCAGAAGAGAGACAGATACAGAGATAGAGAGAAAGAGACAGAGAAGAAAGTGGGATGGGTGAAATACAGAGTAATTACAACTGTGAATGTGAATGCATAGGATGAGCTCATCCATAAAACAGAAACAGATAGCAGAATGGATTGGAAACCAGAATCCATATGTTGTTCTCAAGAGACACATTTGAAACAGAAAGAAACACATAGAGTTAAAATAAAAGTGTGGTACAAAATCTAACATGTTTCAACTAAAGCAAAAAAAAAGCAAGGGGGGCAATCATGACATCACACAAAGGAAAAGCAGAAATAGATCCATTTAAAAGAGATAATCAGGGAAATTACATTGCCCTAAAAGTACCATAAACAATGAAGTAATATTAAAAAATTTTACCTCAACTTTGTAGGAGAAAGGCCTCATCCTCAAACATAAACCAAGAGTAGGACCAAGTCAAATTTATAAAAATAAGAACCATTGCCTCATTGATAGTTTTGATTATACAGAACTTTGTCTGCAAGGTGGTGTCTCTGTTTTTAATATATTTCCCTTATTTTCCATAACCTTTCTTCCAAGGAGCAAGCATTTTTTAAAATTTCATGGATGCAATCACCATCTGCAGTGATCCTTAAGCCCAAGAGTATTAAATCTGACACTGCTTCTTCTCTACCAGGAAGTGATGGGACCACTTGCTATGATCTTAGTTTTGTTTTCATTTATATTAAGTTCCAGGCCAGATTTTACACTTTCCTCTTTCAACTCATCAAAAGCCTCATTAATTTTTCTCCACTTTTTGCCATCAGAGTGGTATTATCTGCATATCTGAAATTGTTGATATTTCTTCCTGCAACCTTAATTCTGAATTTTAATGTGCAGTCTGACATTTTGTATGGTCTCCTTTGTATATAAGTTAAATAAATAAGGTGACAACATATAGCCTTTTCATACTTCTCTTCCAATCTTAAACCAATCACTTGTTCCATGTTCATTTCTAACTGTTGTTCCTTGATCCCCATACAGGTTCCTCAGGAGATAAGTAAGATGATCTGGGACTCCTATCTCTTTGAAGACTTGGCACATTTTGCTGTAATCCGCACAGTGTAAGATTTTAGTGTAATAAAGGAAGCAGATGTTTTTCTGGAACTCCCTTGCTTTCTCCATAATCTAGGGAGTGTTGGCCATTTGATTCCTAGTTCCTCTACCTCTTCTAAAACTAGCCTGCTCTTCTGGTAATTCTCAGTCTACATATTGCTGAAGTCTAGCTTGCAGAATCCTAAGTATGACCTCACAGGCAAGTAAAACAAGTGCAATTGTTTGATAATTTAAACATTCTTTGGCCTTGTCCTTCTTTAGGATTGGGATGTAAGCTGATCGTTTTCAATTCAATGGCCACTGTTGAGTTTTTCAAATTTGCTAATATATTGAGTGCAGCACTTTAACAGCATCATCTTTCAGCTCTTGCAAGGTGGTATATGATCTAAGGAGGGGTGTTTATTACTCTCTTGGCCTGGATTCTGGTCTGTGAATGATCACAACCACTCTTTTTCTGCCCTGAAACTGTAAGGAGGGTTCCCCACTCCTCCACTATGGTCACAAGCTCTGCTATTCTTAGTGTTCCTTCTTGCCCTGGGACTGGCACCCAGGACTGCAACCTGGATCTGACTATAGGCAAACCAACAGAGTCCCGCCTCAATGTTAGCAAAGAGACCCCTGTAATCTCCTTCTGATCAGTTGTTCAGCCCCCTTACCATCTGTGGACTGAGAGCTCCAGAAGCAGCATCTGCCATTGTTGCTGGTGATTCAGTCACTCTCAAGGTCTGCTCTTGATTTCATGGTGCCAGGGTTATGCTGGCATGACTTGCACTGTACTGTACTTCACTCTCACCCAAGTGCAACAGACCCTTCCTTGTTGACCTCCCAAGTTGTCTTTGGCATATGTGGGCAGAGAGGTCTAGAAACCACCACTGCTGCCAGTGATTCAGTCACTCTGAGGCTTGTTCCTGTATTGGCATGGACTGCATTGGATTATGCTCCTCTCTTACCCTGGTATAACAGATCTTTCCTGCTTCTAAGTAAAGTTGTCTTGGGCTGAAAATTTGTTTCACTCCATTTTTTGTGGGTTCTACTGCTCTAGAGTTTGTTTAGAGTCATTTTAAAAGGTATTTGGAGGAGTCTGGGGTAGAGCTCAGGCAAGTCCCTTCCTTTACTCCACCATCTTGGCTCCACCCTCCAAGAGTACAGTATTTGTTCAGTCAGAAACAGTCTCCCTTCTCCCCATCCCTGCCTTGTCTCTGTATAGGAACATGTCTAATCAAATGACTGTATTGATTCTAACAGCAGTTGGGCATCTGTCAAATCTGAAAGGCACCAATTTCTCAAAGTACAGGCTTTATATTCTCTAGTCTCCCAGGAAGTCATGTTAATGGATTGAGCCCTTATACCTCAGAACAAACAAATCTGAGGGATGTCTTCCCTGTCTTTTGGGGGAAAACAAGTACAGCCTTCATGGCAAGGACCCTAGTAGATGTTGCTCTTAGCATAAGACCCTTAAGGAGGGGACTCCATCCTCTTGATCTATTTATAGGTTTTTAAATGGCTAAAAAATAATTTATAAACACAGCCGGATTCTAATTCTATCCTTACTGTATAAAGAACAACATTAATGCTGGGATCATATTTAACATGCATCACATATACCTTAGTAAAACACCAGACCACTTTTCAAAACAATTTTCTTTCAAGGATGCTGTATGGCTGAGAGTCATGGAATATCAATATCTCCGAAATATTAAAGCTGCAGTGCCTCCTGATTCTCCCAAAGGTAGAGAAACAGAGATGTGCAACAGGTAAACATTTCCAGATATGACCAATGTATCCATTTATTTTGCTTAACTGTACTTCTTTATTAAAAGGGAGAATTCTCTTGGGAGGGAGGAGAGTGATTGAAAAGTGACAGCAACATTTTTAAAAAGCACCAATAAAACATCTTTTAATTAAAGTTGCAGGTCACCCAAAGTGCACCAGTGAAGCTCTTGGTGTATTTACACTCGAAGAATTACACAGGAGAGATAACATAAAGGATGTTCTCAGAGAGGAAAAGGGACATTTGGTATTTAGAGTGAAAAGTAAAAGGTAGGCTTCCTGGGAACTCCATTGGTATCCACAAAATATTCCCAAAGCGAGAGCAAGGAGTTCAGGGTCTGGGAATGTGGATGAGAAAATAATTTCCTTTTTATTTTCATTTATCCCTAACTGAAACTTAATATTTACTTCAAGGATTTGAAAACATGATTCTGTGAAGGGTCCACAGTCTTTACCAACCTGACTGCCAAAGGGTAGAGGAAAGATCCCAGTGTATAAACTCATGTGCAAAACTTACAAGAAGATACAGACAAGAGTCCAAGGTCAAAGAGACAGAGCTGAGATTTTCCATTTCAGTTTGGAAGTGAAAGAGTAGAGAATTCCATCCAGATTGATTTCAGATTGTGGTACGTTAATGAAATGAAATCCTATAATGAAATTAAGATTGGCAAGTGTGAAGAATACAAGAAATACAAGGCAACCTTTATGAAATAATGCAAAGTAAAACAAGCAGGCTACAAAATACACTATAATCAGATAGGATGAACAATTAGTTTCAATGGACAAAGAATCTTCATGAAAAATTAGCCGTGACATTTTATGAAAAAAATTACATATTTAATTGTAAACAGTTGTACAATTTAACTCTATGAAGATTCAATTTTGTTTAAAATGTTTTTTTAATAAAAAAAATCAATTGTCTACAACCCAAAGTTCAGGTTGCTTTAGGTTTATAACATTTAGCATGGTGCAGTGGAAAGAGTTCAAGACATAATGGACTTCTCATTTTCTTGTGCAGTCTTCTTTCTTGCTTCTCTTTGTATACTGAAACATTCATGTCTATTTACAAGAAAAAAACTCAAAGAAAAATCCTACTTGATTTAGGAGTCAAAGGATTTGCATATAAAACTATGTGATTATGGAAAAGACTGAAAGGAAATTAGGAGTTCTGAGAGGTACTGATGAGGAGAGAATTCATTCCATACATATGGGATAGCCTAGACAAAGGTGTAGAGGTAAGTATGATAGGAGAGCTGTGTATGAAAAACAGCAAGAAGGCCAAGTTCACTAGACTGTCAAGTGTATGAAGGGTAGAAATGAATAAGGTTTTGTTTCAGGGACAAATGGGGGGACATTAAAAAAACTCTGCAGTCCCCCAAGGGTAATGTAGTCTACTCTTCTCCACTTGTTTAGTTATGGGTGTAGCCCATTTATCCATTTGTACTCCCTATTTAAAATTCATATTTCCTGTACCAGAGTGTCTCTCATTATTATAATAAAAGGTGTGTCTGTGTGTGGGGGGGAGGCATGTAGGCTTTTGTCCAGACTTCCAGAGATGGCTCAGAGGGAGGTACAAAGAGGTATCTCTAGGGTCTACATTATGCGTGAGGAATTGCACAGTTCTTTTAGCGTCCCCAAATTTGTCCCTGAAACTAAGCCCCATCCTTTCCTACTATTATCGAGGGCACCATCATCCTCCAAGTTACCCTGGCTCACCGACTTCAGTATCATCCTCATCTCCTTACTCATCTCACTTATCCAAATTAAGTTATCCAGATTTATTTCCACCTTTCCAATATCTCCCATACATGTCCCTTTATCTCCACTTCTACAGTAACCCCTTTGGTATAGGCCTACATCACCTCACATCTGGACTTCTGTAATGGCTTTCTCACTGGTCTGCTTGCCTTAAGTCTCTTCCCACTCTAGGCGATCCTTCACTCAACTTCCAAAACGATCTTCCTAAATGAAGCGCAGGTATGATCATGTACCTTCCTTGCTCAATGAACTTCAATGGGTTTCTACTATCACGAGAATCAAGCATAAATTCTTTGTTCCCTGTCATCTTACATTTTTCCCCTCTACCCATTCTGCAATCCAGCTAAATTGGTGTTCCTTCTTTCTCTCACACATAACAAACCCTTCATTTCTTAACTGTTACTGTTCAATGACTGTCCTTCATGCCCAGGATATTCTCCCAATTTCTACTTCCTGGCTTCCTTCAAGACCCAGTTCAAACATCATTTTATGTAGTAGATATTTCCCAGTATCAACCCCTACCTCAATTCTAGTTTCTTCTCTCTGAGACTACCTTCCATTTACATTGTATGTTCCTTGTACGTATATAAGTATTTACATGTTCTTTCCCCCATTAGATTGTAAGCCCTTTGAGATCAGTCTGTGCGACCATTTTTCTTTGCATACCTATCACTCAGCACTATCACATAGTAAGCTATGAATAAATGCTTGCTCACTATTGACTTTTAATACTAATATTTTCCCCAGTGATGATGCACAGCCATAAATCATAGCGTGACAGTAGTAACATTAATGATGACAGTTTCTCTATATGTATACCATTTTAACTGTTATAAGGTAAATCATACAGATTATCTCATTTGATCCTCATTATCAGTCCGTGAGAGTGGTTTGCTATCCACATTTTGCAGGTGAGGAAACTGAGGCTGATATAACTTGAGTAATTTGTCCATGGTCACACAGTAGTAGCTATGTATCTGAGGGAGCATTTGAAACCAGGTCTTCCTGATTCCAAATCCACAACTGCTCCCTAAGCCATGTTACCCTAGGCATCAAATATTATAGTCTCTGAAATCCTAAAGTTGAAGATTACCCAAAAGACAAGTCTTGAGTGTATGTATTTCGTATGTATTTCATAAACAAGGAATCATGGGAAAGTGGTTTTAAAGAATGGTACCAGTGAAATGCATCACATGGTTAGGTCATAATGCTAAAGTGAAGGATAACCAATCAACAACCTACTTTTTCCACTGGTGTCTACACAATGACAAGATGATAAGAGTGAGGCCCTAAGCATATTAAACTCTGAGTCCACTTTCTGGGATAACATAGATGTGAGTCACACAGAACTGGCAGGCAAAGGCAGGTCTTGATATATGTTGTTAGAGGGAATACCCATATTGATGTAATCAAAGATTCACTACAGTATTAAAATAAATTGGGCTGACCTTCCATGCAGGTGGGCGTAGCAGGTAATGAGAATTTTAGTTCACTAGCTTAAGGCTCCATTAGCCTATTCACATATAAGTATTTGCCTTGGGAACATTCTCCTTCACTGGCAATTACTCTGTATTATATTTGTGCACGTACTATTATCTCCTCAGTACAATAATAGAAACTCCTTGAGGATCATTTTTGTGGTGTATCCCCTACTTAGTTCAGTAACTACCCCATAGTAGGGCTTGCTCAGTCACAAGGACATTTTG
>CM053775.1:20933349-20960972 GCA_028658325.1 Potorous gilbertii
CACGTACTATTATCTCCTCAGTACAATAATAGAAACTCCTTGAGGATCATTTTTGTGGTGTATCCCCTACTTAGTTCAGTAACTACCCCATAGTAGGGCTTGCTCAGTCACAAGGACATTTTGCTTACTTTCCTCAGTATGACATCTTTCACTTTCCAAGATCAAGGGGTTGTATATGAGATATTTATTATTAGCAGAGTAAAGTAAATTAGTACAGTTCAAAGAAACATTTATTAAGGAACTATGATGTAATAAATATTTGGTTATTGCAAGTACTGGGACCAGATCAGGAGTCAGAATGTCTGCAAGCCTTGGTTCTACCCCTAATTAGCTGTGTAAGGTCACACTTCCCTTTCAAGAACCTCAGCTTCCTTCTCTGGATAATGAAGAGATTGGAGTAAATGTCCCAGGATTCCTAACAGAAGGGTGGAGGGACTCACTCAAAGAGGAGAAAGAGTACATGGTAATGCAAGACAAACTGTGCCTACATTCCCATCTGATGGTGCATGACGTCCCCTCTATCTGTACTGTACAGGATTCCACTGGTTTGATGTTGGAACAAAGGGTCATTAAAAAGGAACACAAAGGAGTCTGATGTTGATTTTAATCCAACCACCCAAAACGAACTTTTACGTATGCAATAGTAGAGAAATGAGCTATCGTCTTCCTAAAAAGTCCAGTTAGGCAAAATTGAATACCTTTAATCCCTTTCCTGGGCTATAGCTCTTTGAAGTCCAAAATTAAACCCTTTTCTTTCTCTTTTCTTATTATTTCCCTTTCCTGGTACTATCAGAAAGAGACATAGTATTTACTTACTATACCTTTGGTTCTGATTTTTCCAAAGGGTTTCCAAACTGAAAAAGACAGTACAATAGCAGCAACACTGAAAAGGTAGAAAAAAAGTAACTTTTGGAAACACCAAGAACAACTGGGGAAAGGGCATCAGAATTAATTGAGTTTTTGAATTTTGTATTTTCAATTTATTAATGTCAATGAAATAATGTATATATCTGTCCATATATCAGATTTGAGATGAACCTATGGATGCAAATTTATGCAAGAAAATACAAGTTTCATTTGCAGGTAGATTCCCAAGTACAAAAACGGAGTGTTTCAAGTCACCAGAATTGGATTAGTGCAAGGTCATTGATTGACAAATGAATGTGTTCAAAGTAGGGCAATCAGGATAGTGACACAAGGAATTGAGGGTGTCTAGCAAGGAGAGGAGATCATTCATGGGGTATCTAGATACCTGCCTCCATGGGGTCATAAAGAAAAGAGATCTTATTGTTCTGCTTGGCTCCTGGGTAGAGTACGGTAAACCAAGGAAAAAGAAACAGAAGTTACAATGAGCAAGTGTCTTCTGTGTCTACTATGTGTTAGGCACTGTACAAGCTGCTGGGGATGTGTGTACAAAGAACAAAATAATCGCTATCCACAAGAAGTTTACATTCTAAATGGGGAGAGAAATTGTATATACATGTAATATATATATATATATATATATATATATATATATATATATATTGCATAAATGTAAAGTAAATAAATACAAATGCATGCAAAGGAGTTAAATACAAGGTAACTTGGGAAGGAAGCACTAGAATTTAGGGAGATCAGGAAGAAATGAATTGAGAAACTGGCAACTGAGGGAGTCTATGAGTTAACAATAAGGAAAGTACGTATTCCAGGCATGTGAGATGGCCAATGTAAAGGTGTAGAGGCAGGAAATTAAGTACCAGATGGAAGAAATATAAGAAAGAGAAGTCCAGGAAGACAAGGAGTTTGCTCAATATGGAACAAGAACTCCAGAAGGTGCAGAGGAAGAGGTGGGCAGGGCTGGAGTAAGTTCTGGATAGGATGAGATTAAATAGGATGGAGAGGACAGAACAGGAAGAATGGGCCAAGGACAATTTTCTCCTAAATGACTTATTTGTATGAGGATGAAAGAAAAACAAGAAAAGTCTATGGGTAATGATAAGATAGCACACAAATAGTGAAACTCACAGCCTCCAAGGGATGTTGGGTTAATAGCAAGAAAACACTTCTGAAAAATTTGCACTGTGCAAAAAGAGAATGGGTTGAACCGGAAGGTAATGAGTTTCCTTATGGTTTGAGGTCTTCAGGCAAAGGCTATATGACCAACCAGGATATATCCTGAAAGGGTGGGATTAGATGGCTTCTGAACTGCATTTGCAAACTGAGCTTCTAATATTCTGCAATATGGTGAGATTCTATTATTAACTATGCTCCAGGTCTAAGTCTCTTCTTTTCCTGCTGCCCTTGAAACAGTAAGCAGAGTCCAAGCCTTTCCCTACAAGAAAATAATTCAGTTTAATCTAAGTGGTCCCCTTTTCTGCCCCTATGGCCCTGCTTCACTCAGTGCCTAAGTTTTAGGACTATATGCTGAGGAGATGAAGCACCAGAAAACTTGGTACAAAAGACACAGGATGGTGGAATCAGATATCAAGAAATTATGAGAAAACCCACCACTACCATTTCTCAAGGAAGGAAGCTGGGACTGGAGTAAATTATATGTGAGAAACTCACATCCCAAATGGGCTTTCTCACTGTGGATAGGCCATTGTCTACCATGCCTGCAACATATCCAGTAATATATATAGTTATTTCATGTGGAAAGAGGGCTCAAGAGAGCACTATAAATGGGGAGATCAAAAAAATTTATATAAATGATACCTGAACTGGGACTTAAAGTAAACTAGGGATTCCAAGAGACAGAAGTGAACAAATTATACAATTCTCATTGTAGGAATGGAAGACAATGGCACAGAGGTGGGAAATGGAATGTTGTAGACTCATGTGGCTGGAACAGAGAGTGTATGAACGGGAATACTGTGAAATCTGTCTGAAAAGATAGGCAGTAGCCAAATTGGAAGGACTTTAAATGCCAGGCAGAAGCATTTGTAAATTTTATCCTAGAGGCAACAAAGAACTACTCAGGTTTCTTGAGCACTGGAAAAAGCAGGGTCAGATATGAGCTTTGGAAAAATCATGTTTGGCAGCTCTGTGGAGGGTGGATTGACAAGGGGGAGAGAATGGAAGCAAAATGATCAATTAAGAAGCTGTTACAGTAACACCTTTCTAATGCAACCATACAACAAATATTTATTAAAGGTAAATGGATTTAACTGCACATTTATAAGCCTACTATGTGTCAGGCACTATGCAAGACTTTGGGGACAGAAATGGGAGAAAAGAAATATCCTCTGCACATATTTAGAGCTACAAGAGGTCTGAGAGATCATCTAGTCTAACTCTCTCATTTTACAAATGAAGAAACTAAGGCCCCCAGAGATTAATTGATTTATACAAAGTCACAAAGGTAGACTCATGACTCAGGTACGTTGATCCTCCGACATCAAAATATAGCAGTGTTCTCACAGTACCATATAATCCTTTATTAAGTGCCTACATGTTTGAGATGAGAGGCAGCATGCATATAGTAGGCAGAACGCCAGGATCAGGAAACCTGGGTTTAAGTTGTTCTTCTAAAATATAAAAATATAAAATATAAAAGCCTATCCATAAGCCCCTTAACATCTCACTGTCATGGATAATTGTCTAACAAAGAGGTCACCGAAGAGCTGCTGTTCTGTATTTGGTGAAACAGTTTCCACACAAAGGAGCTCCTCATACTAATGAAATCAGAGGTCTGGACCAATAAATAAACACATGCATGCATGTGTAATACCCTGGAGACATCAAGACAAAAGGAAAACCAGTCCCTGCCTTCAAGGAGGTTATATTATCCTGAATTGCTATTACTGTCACACATGACTTCGAATGGAATCCAATATTTGACCTTTTATCCAGTTAACATCTGGGGTAAACATCACCATCTTCTCAGTTAGGACACATCTAGTCAATTACAGTGAAATGGCCAGTCCTAAGTTATATGGCTGGCATACCACATCAATCAGCCAACACTCTCCAAACCCTAGAACCTGATTAAAACCTTTTTGGAGCCACACTCAGGACTTATGAAAGAGTAGAGCCACTGCTGGTGAGAGAAGTTATCTTTGACATCAAAATGTACACCTCTCTGGTATATTTATACCAGCATCTCCTAGATAAATACATTTCCTAGTTTTAGGGAAGTTGTTAGGACACAAATCCGTTAGGCCAATGTCAATCCAGAGATGAAACATACTACTCAGGAAAAACAATGTATTCAAACTAAGAACCCTGCTGGAGACCATAAAAATCACAGCTAATAATTACATAAAAGTGAATTGGGCATTTAGTGCTCTAACATTGGGCATGGTACTTAACAATTAAGGTAAATAGAGTTCCTTCTTGTGATATATATATATATATGTTCACTAAACAATACAAGAAAAAAACTATACAACATGAGTTCTTCTTGGAGAACCCCATTCCCATATTTGCATTCTACTTCTTTTAACATGCAAAACCCTTCAACTCTGTGCAGAACCTGGCTGACTAGTTAGGTAACTTCTGTTGATAACAGTTAATTTGCTGATGGCACCAATAAGAACAGAAGTATAGGGGTGGAGTTCCAACTTCCAGGAGCCAAAAAGGTGGAGCAAGCAATAAACCTCTGCAACTCTCCCACACTCACCTCCAAACTACCATAAAACAGAGTCCCAAAACAAATCCTGGAACAAGAGAATCAAGAAAAAGACAGGGTGAAACAATCTTTTAGCCCAAGAAACATGGAAGGGCAGCAAGAAAGGTCCATCTCACTCAGGTGAAAGGAGCACAGGCCAGGATAGGAACTGTCACAGAAAGCCAACACCAAGCCCCACCTCAGGAAACCAGTGGGAGATCCTGAGCCTCAGTGTGGTGGAGCAGGCAAATCCCAACACCAAGACCCCCCTAGTGCCTTAACATAGCCAGAGTAACTGGCAGATGCCAGCTCTAAGAACCACCAAGTACTTCAGTGCAGCCCTGGACAAACAGGAATCCTCCAGCATCCAAGCACATGCTTCAATATAGCCCCTAGGAAACCTAGAAACACCCTACCAGGCCTCAGCACACCCACCAGAAAGCATCACTATGATCACAGATCAGCACCAAGTAAGCCTCTTACAGCACGAGACAATCCCCCACCTCACCCCTGCAGGACAGCACCAGACACAAGGGTCCCCTGTGAGCCTTAGGGCAATACCAGTGCAGCATCAGGTAAACAGCCAGGGCTGGCAGCCACTAGCACAAGAAATCAAAGACAATGCCCCTTCCACCCTAGGAGCAGAGCTCAAATTTGAAACAAAGGAAAAAGAAAAAAAAAGGATCTAACCATAGAAAGTTATTATGGTGACAGGAAAGACCAAGACACAAACTCAGAAAAGAACAACAATATGAAAACATTGTATGTAAGGTGGATTTCAGTGTGTGCAAAGTAGATTTTTGTTACTATTTCTTAGAATTCAGTTTTCCAGGATCCATTGTCATAACAATCTCTTGTTCCCAGGTATTAGATATGAGTTCCCATAATTATGGTTCAAAACATCTCCACCACATTTGTGCAGCAATACATAATGCTAAATAATATAAACATCCATTTTGGATGTGCAGTGAGATACAGAGATGAGGTGATATAAATTTGTGAGGCTATTGCTTGCAATACACCTTCTTTGTCTGATTCCCTCTAAAGCAGGTGGTCATTGATCAGTGAATGGGGAATCTTAGGGCTGAATACACAATCTGGAATGCTATGTGTGCCTCAACTGGCCCACATTGAGGTTTGGGGGGAACCTTAGGGTTGAGTGCACAAGTTGGAATGCTGTGCATGCCTTGATCAGCTACCATCAAGGCTTGGGGAAAAATCCATGTTTGCCTCAGCTGGACCCCATTGAGGCTTGAGAGGATTTAGGGAAATCACAATTTGTACTTGTCTTGATTGACCCCATGGAGATGTAAGGATAGTTCCCCTACCTTTCTCACCAGGCCCCTGCAAGAAGGGCGATTAAGGAATGCTGTGGGAGTTGTGCTCCCATTACCAGCAATCCTCTTCCAAGAAAACTAGACTAGAAAAAAGTAAGAATATTAACCCTTCTTAGTGTCTTTCCTGTCTGACCAAATCAAGAGTGGATCTGTGCTAGCAGCCCTCCCGTGTGCTGTGTTTATCTGTCTTACAAACACCTATGGGCAAAATCCCAAAGAAAAATGGGAAGTGGTCTCAAGATCTCATGGAAAAGCTCAAAAGGAGCTTAAAAACTATGTAAGAGAAAAGAAAAACTGGGAAAAGAAATGAGAATGATACAAGAGAACTATGAAAAAAGAGTCAGCAACCTGGAAAACAGCTTAAAAAATAGAATTGGTCAAATAGAAAAGGAGATACAAAAATCTGCTGAAGAAAACAACTCTTTAAAGAATACAACTGCCAAACAAAAAAGAAAGTACAAAAGCTAATTAAGGAAAACAATACCTAAAATGTTAGAATTGAGGAAGTGGAAGCTAATGACTCAATGAAAAATCATGAATCAATCAAATTCAGAAGAATGAAAAACTGGAAGAAAATGTAACATACCTGATGGTAAAAAGAGTGACCTGGAAAATAGATCCAAGAGAGACAATATCAGAATTACTGAACTGTCTGAAAGTCATAATCAGAAGTAGGACCTAGACAGCATCTTTCAACAAATTATCAAGGAAAAGTGCCCTGATGTCCTGAAACCAGAGGGCAAAATAATAATTGAAATAATCCACCAATCATCTCAGGAAAGAGATCCCCAAATAAAAACCCCAAGGAATATTATATCCACATTTCAGAACTATCAGTTAAAGGAAAAATACTGCAATAGACCAGGAGAAACAATTCAAATATCAGGGAATCACAATCAGAATCACGCAGGACCTGGTAACTGCAACACTGAAGGATTGGAGGTCATGGGACATGATATTCCAGAGGGCAAAGGATCTAGGACTACACTCAAGAAACACTTATCCAGCAAAATTAAGCATAATACATCAAGGGAGGAAAATGGTCATACAATGAAATAGAATGTGCTCAAGCCATCATAAGGAAACCAGAACTAAACCAAAAATTTGACCTCCAATATCAAAACCCAAGAGAAGGGGGCAGAGCCAAGATGGCAGAGTAAAAGCAGAGACTTTTTAGAGCTCTCTCCCCAAGCCCAGTCAAATACCTGTCAAAAAAATGGCTCTACACAAATTCTGGAGCTGCAGAACCCACAGAATGATGGAATGAAGCAAATCTCCAGCCCAACACAGCCTGCAAGGTCTACAGGAAGCATCTGTCACACCACCCTGGGAGCAGAGTACAGTCTCGCACAGGTCACACATGCATGTGTGTGCACACAAACACAGAGGGGAAGGGATTGAATCTCTGGCACTTGGGGAGGTTTCCAAACTTCACAACCCCAAAACACCAAAGACAAATTGGAAAATCAGTGGAAAAAACCTGTCAGATCTTCGTGAGAGGGTAGAATGGTCTGGCCCCAACACCACAGCTGCAGAGGGGGCTGAAGAGCCCACAGTAACAGCAGGGGCAGTGGCAGCAGCTGTATCTGGAGCTCTAGCCTCACTAATTGTGGGGGAAAAGAGCTACTGACAGTATACCCCCTTACCCCTAATGGAAGTGGAGAATTACCTTGACAAAGAGTTCAAAAATCAAGTAAGTGACTGGGGAAATGATCAAAAATCAGAAAAAAAGAATCATACTATAGAATCTTACTTTGGTGACAAGAAATACAAAAACATACAAACAGAAGACAACAAAGTTAAAGTTCCTAAATTCAAAGCCTCCAAGAAAAATATGAATTGGCCTCAGGCCATGGAACAGCTCACAAAGGATTGTGAAAATCCAGTAAGAGAAGTAGAGCAAAAATTGGGAAGAGAAATGAGAGTGATGCAAGAAAATCATGAAAACCAAGTCAACTGTTTGCTAAACAGGTCCCCAAAAAATGCTGATGAAAATAACACCTTAAAAAAGTAGGCCAACTTAAATGGTAAAAGAGATCCAAAAAGCCAATGAGGAGAACAACACCTTAAAAAGCAGAAAGGACCACATGGAAAAGAAGGTCCAAACACTCACTGAAAATTCAAGAAATCATAAAACAAAACCAAAGGAATGAAAAAATAGCAGACAATATTTCACTGAAAAACAATTGATCTGGAAAATAAATCCAGGAGAGACAATTTAAAAATTATGGGACTATCTGGTAGCCATGATCAAAAAAAGAGTCTAGATATCATCTTTCAAGAAATTATTGAAGAAAACTGCCCTGATATTCTAGAACCAGAGGAGAAAATAAATATTGAAAGAATCCACTGATCACCTCCTGAAAGAGAGCCAAAAAGAGAAACTCCTAGGAATATTGTAGCCGAATTCCAGAGCTCCCTGGTCAAGGAGAAAATATTACAAGCAGCCAGAAAAAAACAATTTGAGTAATGTGAAAACACTATCAAGATAACACAAGATCTAGCAGCTTCTACATTAAAGGATCAAAGGACTTGGAATATGATATTTTAGAGGTCAAAGGAGCTAGGATTAAAACCTAGAATATCCTACCCAGCAAAACTGAGTATACTCTTTAAAGGGAAAAATGATCATCCAATGAAATAGAAGACTTTCAAGTATTCTTGATGAAAAGACCAGAGTTGAATAGAAAATTTGACTTTCAAACGCAAGAATCAAGAGAAGTATGAGAAGGTAAACAGGGAAGAGAAATCATAAGGGATTTACTAAAGCTGAGTTGTTTACATTCCTACACGGAAAGATAATATTTCTAACTCTTGAAATTTTTCTCAGTATTAGGGTAGTTGGAGGGATTATATACACAAAGACAGAGGGCACAAGGTTAGTTGAATATAAAGGGATGATATTTAAAAAAATAAAATTAAAGGATAAGAGAGGAATGTATTAAAAGGAAAAAAGTAGAAATAGAATGGGGTAAATTATCTCTCATATAAAAGAGGCAAGAAAAAACGTTTTCAATGGAGGGGACGGAGAGTCAAGGTGAGAGAGAAAGAGTGAACCTTACTGTCATCAGATTTGGCTTAAGAAGGGAATAACATGAACATTCAATTTGGTATTAAAATTTATCTTAAACTACAAGAAAGTAGGAGGGAAGGGGATAAGCGGAGATTGGGGGATGACAGAAGGGAAGGCAAATGGGAGGAGGGAGTAATTAGAAGTAAACACTTTTGAGGAGGGATAGAGTCAAAAGAGAGAATAGAATAAATGGGGAGCAAGATAGGATGGAGGGAAATAGAGTTAGTCTTTCACAACGTGACTATTATGGAAGTGTTTTGCCTGACTACACATGTATAACCTATATTGAATTGCTTCCATTCTCAGTGGGGAGGGGTGGGAAGGGAGAAAGGGAGAGAAGTTGGAACCCAAAATTTTAAATACAAATGTTAAAAATTGTTTTTACATGAAAGTGGGAAATAAAATATGCAAGCAATGGGGTATAGAAATCTATCTTTCCCTACAAGAAAACAGAGTGGAAGGGGATGAGAGAAGGGAGATGTGTGATAGAAGGGAGGGCAGACTGGGGGAAGGGGTAATCAGAATGCATGATATCGAGGTGGGCAGAGGGGAGAGATGGGAAGAAAATTTAGAGCTCAAAATCTTGTGGAAGTGAATGTTAAAAACTAAAAATAAATTATTTTTTTAAATATAAAAAGACAAGAAAAGCATAAAGAGGTATAAAGGGAAAAGAAAACATAAGGGATTCAATAGATCTAAACTATTTACATCCCTATATGGAAAGATGTTACTTGTAACTCTTAAAACCTGTATCACTAACAGAACGGAGAGAGAACATAGATAGAGGACACAGATATAAGGTGAATTTGAGGGAATGGCATTAAAAAATTCAGAGATGAGAAAAAGGCATACACAGGACGCAGAAAGAAGGGAGAAGCAGAATGAGGTAAATTATTTCACATGAAAAGGAGAGAAAGACCTATTACAGTGGGGCAGGGGCAGGAAGACGGGAAGGTGGGTGATGAACATCACTTGAACCTTACTCTCATAGCTATTGTCTCAAAGAGGGAATAATATACACAATTAGTTGAATACAGAAATCTATCTTACCCAACAGGGAAGTAGGATTGGAGGAGATTAAATAAAGGAGGGCACTGACATAAGGGAGGGTAGATCAGGGGAAGTGGTAGACAGAAGCAAAACATTGGGGAGGTGGGAAAGGGTGAAAGGAAAGAGAGGACAAACAGAAGTAAGAATAGGATGGAGGGGAATAAACAGGTACTAATCATAACTGTGAAAGTGAATGGGGTGAACTCTCCCATAAAACAGAAGTAGATAGCAGAGTGAATCAAAAACTAGAATCCTGCAATATGTTGCTTACAAGAAACACACTTGAAGCAGAGACATAGAGTAAAGGCAAAGGACTAGAGAAGAATCTACTATGCTTCAGCTGAAGTAAAAAAGCAAGAATAGCAATCCTGAGTTGAGAGAGAAGAAAAACAAAAATATACCTAATTTTAAAAGATAAGGTGCCTAAAAAGGTACCATAGACAATGAAGCAATCAAATTAGAAGAACAAGGAACAGTCTGTCAGATCTATGGAGAGGGGAAGAATACAAGATCAAACAAGAGATAGACAACATTATGAAATATAGAATAGATTATTTTGGTCATATTAAATTGAAAAGATTTTGTATAAACAAAATCAATGCGACCAAGATTACAAGGAAAGCTGAATGCTGAAAAACAATCTTTATAGTAAGTGTCTCTGCAAAAGACCTTACTTCTCAAGCATATAGAGAACAGAGTAAAATTTATGAGAAAGTAAGTCATTGTCCAATTGATAAATGGTCAAGGTACATGAACAGGCAGTTTCCAGATGAGGAAATCAAAGATATCTACAGGCACATGAAGCACTTTAAATCACTTTTGATTAGAGAAATGCAAATTGAAGCAGCTCTGAAATAACACCTCATACCAATCAGACTGGCTAATATGACAAAAATGATAAATGTTGGAAAGAATGAAGGAAAATTGGGCCACTAATGTACTGCTGGTGGAGTTGAGAATTGATCCTACCATTCTGGAGAGCAATTTGTAGCTATGCCCAAAGGGCAAACAAACTGTGCATACTCTTTGATCCAGCGATACCACTAGTAGGCCTAGATTCCAAAGATATCATAAAAAATGGAAAAGGACCTACAGGTGCAAAAATATTTACAGCAACCCTATTTGTGGTGGCATAATGTTGGAAACTAAGGGGATGCCTGCCAGTTGGGGAATGGCTGGAAAAGCGATAGTATATGAATGTGATAGAATACTGTTGTGCAATAAGATTTCAGAAAAACCTGGAAAGACTTGTACAAACTGATGCAAAGTGAAAAGAGTAGAACCAGGACAACATTGTACACAGTATCAGCAACATCATGTGATGATCATCTATGAATGACTCTGCTCTTCTCAGCAATACAATGATCCAAGAACCAAAGAATCCAGGAAGGAAAATGCTATCTACATCCAGATAAAGAACTGATGGACTCAGAATGCATTTAGAAACTTTCTTTCACTTACTTCATTCTTTCTCATGATTTTATTTCCCTTTGATCTGTTTTTTCCCACAATGGTGATAAATATAGAAATATGTTTTATATGATAGCACATGTATATATTATATCAAACTAGCTAACATTAGAAAAGGGGAGGAGGGGAGGGGAAAGAGGGAGGGTGAAAAATTTGGAAGTCAAAATCTTGTAAAAATGGATGCTAAGAAATCTTAATATGTAACTGGGGAAAATAAAACACTAAATCAAAAAAGGAACAAAATAAAGAAGCATAGGGGTGATTTTTTTTCAAAAATTGACTTATAAATGGGCAAATGTCTCATTAAGGTGCATGATTTTGCTGAGTTCAGGAGTCTCTAGGGCAGGCCTTCTTAAGCTTTTCCACTCACAACTCCTTTAATGTTTCTTAAACTGTGGGTCTCCACCCCATAGGGGCTTGCAACCCACAATTTAAGAAGTGCTGCTCTAGGGAACTGACAGATGAGACTTTAGGGAATGGAGAAGGGGAGGTACAGATACTAAATTCTACCATCTTTCTCTTCCCCAGGGGGCTATAAATTACCTGAGAGATCAAAGAGATACAAATTTAAAGTTAAAAGATATCTCAAAGGTGATCTAGCTTAACCCCCTCACTTTCCAAAGAGGAAATTAAGACCTGGAATGGTTAAGTGACTTGCCCAAGATGACAGAGAGTTAAGTAGAAGATCTGAAATTTAGACCCAAGTCTAAGTACATCCTAAATCTAGCACTTTCTACTCTAACCTTATTTCATTTCTATATTGTCCCAATCAGTATCCAGCACAGTATTTTTTGCATTATAACTACTTAAGGACTTACTGGCTGAATTTAATTGAAAGGTGATTTTAGTATGACAAGATGGCAAGAGGAGAGACCACAGTTCTCCTCAATCAATATATCATGCGTAGGGAAACTTAAATGCTTAAATGATGGATATAGTGAAACATTTATCAGAAAAAGGTGGTAAAAATAAAGCTCTCTTATTACCTCTGTTTGAGTGTGAGACAGTTGTGTTTTTAATACTTTCACATTCTAGCTTCTTGTCTTACTAGATCGAAGAGCAAAGCTTGTTCCCATGTTCATGAAACTGCCATCAACTATATGACCTAGCAGGCAAATCTGCCTAGAAGCCTCCAGTGGGGTGAGTGGGGTGGGTGGGGGGCAGTGAAAACAGAGCCTCTAAAGAGGGGAAAGGAAGAGCAGGGAGAAAATTTGCTAAAATTCAACTAGTTGGAAGAACTGGGAAAAGGTTAAAAAAATGATGAGAAACATATGACCACTACATTGCTGCTACATCGGAAGATGTATCCATTTCAAAGACTTCAGGCAGGCCGGTCAAAGGTTTCCACTGTAAAAGCCATATCTCACTTTAGTGACTGGGGGCAATGATATGTGTTTACAGCTGCTCTTTAAACTGTATAAATACATTGGAGGCTACTTAGGAAATGGAGTCTGATTTTATATTGGCAACGTGGAAAAATATTTCATACCCTCCCCCCAGTTGTAAGCATGTGAAAGAAAATAAATGAGAATTTGGCCTTTAATATTTATTTCATGCTCCACTGGGTAAGCCTATGCTGAATCTCTTGGTCTCCATATGCAACACAGGGTGAGAAGGAAGAAGGGGAGCTGTTATAAACCTTCTACCAGATGTTCTGAAGCAAGAGCTGGGGAAAAACAACACATGTCTTGTTCAGTACACCTTGTGTGGACCTTTCCTATTGAGGCTCTGCTAGCCTAGCAAGTGGATGCCTGCTTCTTTTAATTTGGCTCTTACATTTGAATGCAAGTTTTGAACGACTGCTCTCGAGTCAACTGATGAAAATCATCTAGTACTACAAGGGGCCGATTAGGCTTGGTGCAAATCAATCATTTTAACTCCCTGCACTTTGTAAGGCGTATGTGTTACAAACAACCCTTTTCCCCCTGTGAAGCCTGCTATTAATTCTAATCTCAGAGTGCTCTCTGTTGGCGATAAATGACAGGCAGCCTCATTAGATGTCTAAGGGCCCAATTAACACTTTATTTCAAGCTCAGAATATGGGATAAAGACAGAAATGCTAGCCTAGTACTCCATTAGTATGTTGGAACCTAGAAAGCACCAAGAAACTAGTCCTCATGGAAAACTGTGGAAACTCATGCTATGGACATAGCAAACCTCTCAAGCAGAATAACAGAGAAAATAAACAAAGGCAGTACAATTCACAGAAGAGTCTGATTCCAGCAAGTGGACCATAAAGCAGATAACTAAAATAAAAATCCTTTATGACTTTCTTTATAAAAATGAAGATGAAGTTCCATAGGACAAAAAACCCCACCTAGACATACGAAATTCAAAACTTTTATGGATCTAATTGAGACTTGGAATCGAACCTGGATCACTCATGTTATTGGGATACTCTAGAATGATGGCTCTTGACATTTCTGCCTCTCCCTCTTGCTCTCCCATCCTCACTTCACTCCCTCCTTGCCCCGCTATACTTTAACAGATGTCTAAGGATCCCTTGATTTTATTTCTCTAGATATTTACCAAATCTAAGAAAAGTGGCCTTGAATACTTGGACAATTAAAGGTAATATTTGGCTAGGATGTACAACTGAGTGAGAATATACCTTTATGTGGAACTAGCTTCTTTCCAAGTCCCCTCCCCTCCCCACAATGTGCTGTCTTTCCCAATAGGAAATAAGTTCCTTGAAAGAAGAAGCTGTCTTTGGTTTTGTACTTGTATTTCCAGCACTATATACGATGTCTGCCCTGGGGTAAGTACATAAGAACTGCTCTTCATTCATTCACATTACAGACCTTTTCCCATCCCCCCCCAGTTAGAAAATCCCTCCTAAAATTACTCTGTATTTACTCACATACACTTTACAACCTCGTAGTACAAGAATGTAAGTTCTTGTGTGCAGAAGCTATTTCCCTTTTGTGTTTGTATCCAAAGTGCCTACCGCATCATGCAGTGTAATACAAATGTGTTAGGTGCCAGCTAGACTACTGAAGTCACTTGGCTTTGATCAATGCAGAGAACAACTCCCCAGCCTTTAACACTGTCGATCACCCCTATCTTCTTGACACTCTCTTCTGCTCTCTGGGTTTTAAGGACATCACTCTTTCCTAGTTTTTCTCCTACCTCTCTGGTCCTCAACCAGGTTATGTCCAATAACTGTGGGTGTACTACAGGGCTCTGATCTTGGGTCTTCTCTCTACTTCACTTGGAAATCTCATTAGCTGTCATGGATTCATTATCTCTATACAGATGATTTCCAGATTTATATATCCAGCTTTTGTGTCTTTGCTGAGATACAGTGTCACATCTCAAACTGCCTGTGGACATCACAAACCTGTCTTATAGGCATCTCAGACACAGCATGATGAAAAAGGAATTCATTATCTTTTTGCTCCAGAAAAAATCTTCCTTACTTCTAAAATTTCCCATCACTACAAAGAGTACCACTATATTCCTACTCAGGCCTACAACCTTGTATCATCCTCAAGTCCTTACTCTCATTCACCCCACACATGAAATCCACTGCCAAGTTTTGTTCTTAACATCTTCATGACATCTCTTGTATATGCCCTCTTCTCTGTACTCATACAACCACAATTCATGGCCTTATCACTTCTCACCGTAACTATTGCATCAGACTTCTGATTAGCCTCCCAGTTTCAAGTTTCTCTCCACACCAGTCCATCCTCCGGTTAGTTTCCAAGGTGATCTTCCTAAGACATAAATGACTGTATCAACACTCTACTCGATGAATTCTAGTAACTCCCTATTACTTTTAGAATCAAATATAAAATCTTCTGCCTGGTAATTAATAGTCTTCAAATCTGGTCCTTTCCTACTTTTCTAGCCTTTAACTTTACTCTCCACCACATACTATATGCTCCAGCTCCACTGGATTGATTGCAGTTCCTTCAACCCAACTCTATCTCCTGTCTCTACATCGTTCATACCTGGAATGATCTGATGCCTGAGATCCAACCACAGCGACGTTCAGTTCATCATCCATACAGTATTTTTGTTACTATATGTACAATGTTCTCCTGGTTCTGCTCACTTCACTTTGCATTAGTTCATGTAAGATTTTCCAGGTTTCTCTGAAAGCACACTGCTCATCGTTTCTTACAGCATAACAGTATTCCATCACAATCATAAACAACTTGTTTAGCCATTCCAGAATTGACTGATATCCATTCAGTTTCCAATTCTTTACCAAGACAAAAAAAGAGCTGCTATAAATATTTTTGTACATATAAATCCTTTTCCTTTGTCTTTGATCTCTTTGGGATACAGGACTAGTAGTGGTATTATTGGATCAAAGGTTATGAACAGTTTGATTGCCCTTTGAGCCTAGCTCCAAATTGCTCTCCAGAATGATTGGATCAGTTCACAATTTCACCAATAGCGTGTGTGTATCCATTTTCTCACATCTCCAATATTTGTGCTTTCCTTTTTTGTCATATTTGCCAATCTGAGAGGTGTGAGGTAGTATTTCAGAGTTGTTTTAATTTGCATTTCTTTAATCAATAGTGGTTTAGAGCATTTTTTAAATAAAATTGTAGATAGCTTTGATTTCTTCATCTAAAAACTGCCCGTTCACATTCTTCAACCATTTATCAATTAAGGAATGATTTGTATTTTTATAAATTTGACTCAGTTCTCTATATATTTGAGAGATGAAGCTTTTATCAGAGAAACTCACTGAAAAAGTATTTTCTCGGTTTTCTTCTTTCCTTTTAATCTTGACTGCACTGGTTTTGTTTATATAAAACTTTTTAATTTAATGTAATCAAAATTATCCATTGTATATCCTGTAGTGCTATCTTGTTTGGTCATAAATTCTTCCCTTATTCATAGATTTGACATGTAAACTATCCCATGCTCCTCTAGTTTGCTTATATTATCACGATTTATGTCTAAATCATGTACCTATTTTGATCTTATCTCAGTATACAATGTGAATGTTGGTCTATACCTAGTTTCTGCCAAACTACTTTCCAGTTTTCTCAGCAGTTTTTTGTCAAATATATTTCCCTCCATCTTATATCTTATTTTTTTCCTGTTCCTCTCTCTCTCTCTGTCTCTCTCTTTCTCTCTCTCTCTCCCTCCCTCCCTCCCTCCCTCCCTCCCTCTTTTCACACTGCCACTTCTCAAGGGTGTTTTGCTTCTGACCATTGCCTCCCCCAATCTGTCCTCCCTTCTATCTGTCCTGCCTTTCCCCCTTCAACCAGTACATGCCTCTTTCTCACTCCTTAATTTAATTTAATTTTTTGGATATCACCTTATCACAGTTAACTCATACCTGTATCCTCCATCTATTTCAGGGGTACAGAACCTGTGGTCTTGAGGTCACATGTGGCCCTCTAGGTCCTCAAGTGTGGCCCTTTGACTAAATCTGAACAAACCTTTGGGATATATTCTGTGAAGTTTAGATTCAGTCAAGGGCCACACTTAAAGACCTAGAGGGCCACATGTGGCCTCAAGGCCACAGGTTCCCCACCCTTCGTCTATGTTAACTCTTCCTAACTGCCCTAATAATAATATTCTTAGGAGTTAGTTGCATAATATCTTCCAATATAAGAATGTGAACAGTTTAACCTTATTGAATCCTTTACAATTTCTCTTTACCTTTTTTATGCTTCTCTTGAATCTTGTATTTGAAAGTCAAATTTTCTATTCAGGTCGGGTCTTTTCATAAGGAATCCTTGAAAGTCCTATATTTCATTAAATGCTCATTTTTCCCCTGAAGGATTATACTCAATTTTATTAGATAGCTCCTTTCCCTCCAAAATATCATATTCCAAGCCCTCCAACATTTTAATGTAGAAGCTGCTAAATCTTGTATGAGCTTGAGTGTGACTCCATGATATTTGAAAGATTTCTTTCCAGCTGCTTGAAATATTTTCTCTTTGACCTGGGAGCTCCAGAATTTGGCTATAATACTCCTTGGAATTTTCATTTGGGGATCTTATTCAGGAAGTAACCAGTGGATTCTTTCAATTTCTATTTTATCCTCTGGTTCTAGGACCTCAGAGAAGTTTTTCTTGGTAATTTCTTGAAATATGATGTCTAGGCTCTCTCTTTTAGGTAGCTAAATAATTACAATGTTATCTATCCTGGATCTATTTTCCAGATAAGTAGATTTTCCAATGAGATATTTCACAATTTTTTCTACTTTTTATTCTTTTGATTTTGTTTTATTGATGTCTGCAGGATGTCTTCACTTGTCAAATTCTAATTTTTAAGGAATTATTTTCTTCACTGAGCTTTTGTGACTCCTTTTTCATTTGATCAATTCTACTTTTTTAAAGAGCACTCCTCTTCAGTGAATTTTTCTACATTTTTTCTATTTAGCCAATTCTGCTTCTCAAGGAGTGCTCTTCAGTGGATTTTTGGGCATCTTTTACCATTTGGACTATTCTATTTTTAAGGGGTCATTTTCTTCAGTATTTTTTGTGCCTCCTTTATCAAACTGTTGTTTTTTTTCATGATTTTCTTGCATCACTGTCACTTCTTTTCCCAATTTTTCTTTTACTCCTCTTATTTGATTTTAATTCTTTTGGGGTCTGAGACTAATTCACAATTTTCTCTGGGGCTTTGCACATAGCTGTTTTGACACTGTTATCTTTGGCATTTGTGTTTTGATATTCCCTGTCACCACAGTAACTTTCTATGGTCATGTTCTTTTGCTTGTTTGTTTGCTATTTCCTCACTCATTTTCAATCTATTTCCTGACTTTTACCTTTATGTTAAAGTTGGGCTCTGCTCCCAAGGTGCAAGGGATGCTTTCCCAAGGTTCCAGTTTTTCATGTTGCTGTTTTCAGAGCTAGTTATGGAGATCTGTAAGTTTTCAGTTCTTCTAATGTGGTGTGATCTAATGAGAGTCATGGTCACTGCTCTCCTGGCCTGTGCTCTAGTCTGTGAGCGACCACAAGCTCTCTTTTCAACACTGTAACTGTAACCAAGGTTCCTGCTCCTACACTAGTGCTCCTCCTCATCCTAGAACTGCAACCTGGAACTGAGTATGAGCAATGCAACACAGTCCTCCTCCCAGTTCCAGCAAAGATTCCCCTGTAATCTCCTTTTGACTAGTTGTCCTACCCCCTTACCATCTGTAGGCTGAAAGCTCTAGAAGCGTCCACTGTTGCTTCAAATATCCCCAAAGACCTGCTGGTGGCTTGCCTGGTGCATGACCTATACTAGACTGAGATCAACTCTCACCTCAGTGAAAAAGACCTTTCCTGCCATCCTTCTAAATTGTCTTGGGCTGTTAAAGTATTTCACCCTATTCTTAATTATAATTCTGCCACTCCAGAATTCATTTTGAGGTATTCTTTTAACATTTTTAGAGGGGAATTTGGAAGAGTTCAGGTGAGTCTCTGTCTTTTCTCCACTATCTTGGCTCTATCTTACCTCAGGCATTCTTAAAAAATGCTTGCTGACTAGCTTCTAGACACTGTTTTGAGCTCTGGAGATACAAATATAAGCAAGCAAGATAATTTCTGCCTCAAAAAACTTACACTCTAATAGAGGAAGAAAATGTATGAAGAAGAGCTGAAAAGAGGTAGAAGGATATATAAGTATGATGACAAAGTTTGAAAATGGTGTCCAGAAAGTGACTTGAATGCCTCTTTGTGGTCTAGATAAGGAGAAAAGTCATCTATCAGAGTTCAGAGTGATCCCAGGACAGAGGTCAAGGTAGAAGGGAGGGGAATAACAGGGATGATGATTAAAAAGCAGTCAGTAGAGTATAGAAATGGTATGCTAAAAGTAACCTGCTGTTCAATATCTAAACAAGATAAGGTAAAAGCTCACTCATCAAAGTTCAGGGTAGCTCCAAAAGCAAAGACTCTTGAGCTGAGTCATAAATAGAACTAGAGGTTTAAAATGGAGGTAAGGAGGGAAAACACTCCAGGAAGAGAATTACTTTTGCAGAGTTGTACTGAGAAGAAATAAAATGTCATGTATGTGGTACAGAAAGCAGATTAGTTGGGCTTCAACAGAGAATACGCAGGAACAGCAAAGTACAATCAGACCATAAAGGTAGCTTAGAGCCAGACTGTAAGGGTTCTAAATGTCAACCAGATTAATTTGTTTTTTTTCCTAGAGGCAATAGGGAGCCACTGGAGTTGCTTGAGTGGTAGAGTTATATGGTCACATCTGTGCTTCAGAGGCATCTATCTAGCAGCTGTGCAAAGAATAAACTGAAAACGTAAAGAATGAATTCATAAAACATCAAAGGATAACAGATTGAGAGCTAGAAGGAACCTTCAAAGCCATCTATTGTAAATTTCTCATTTTACAGATGAAGAAGGTGAAGCACAAAGAGGTTAAATATCCCAGGGTCACATCACCAATGTGGTAGAAGATATTCCTTGTTTAGCAGAGCATCTTCCTTCGGGGGCTTTGGCACAATTCTAAAAGACTACTTTAAGGCCAGTGCTCATTCAGGTTGCACAGCATTCTCTTTCTTCCACTCATGTCCACTTAGGCACTGCCCACAGCCCCAAGGTCAAAGCACCACAGGAAACCACTCTTATTAATGCCCAACTTCAAACGGAGTAGTGGTAGTAAGAACGAAGCAAAGAGTGGGCAAAACTGACTAGTACAGTGCCCAGAAACATCAGCTATTTGGCATTCAAATGTGCACCAGCTGTGAGTGTTTGGATCTCGGTAAGTCAGAATGTGCTGGAAAGGAGACAGGATACTGTTGTGAAAATGCTTCCAACCCTTAATCTTAGCTCTGTCTCCTGATTTTCATATTTTCTTCCCATAGAGGTGGATAATATGTGAAGAAATTAATGTAAAATTCCCATCCCATGAAGCAATGTTAGGGCATGGGCAAGATCCTCCCAAACACCTCACTGTTTGCCATAGTCAGCCATTGTAAAGTATCACCTTCTTTTCTTTTCAGTAAAGCTCATAAAAGGTCAATTTAGACTGGTGAGGGGAGGCTTTCTAACAATTAAATGAGTCCAAAAAAGGAATGGACCTCAGGTGGTAATGGGTTCCCCCTCAGTGGCATCCTTAAACAAAGGTAAGATGGCCTTGTTGGACATGGTGTAGAGGAAATTCCTTTTCAGGTACTATGCCTTAGTACTATGGCCTATAAAGTCCCTTTCAGATCTGAAGTTCTGTCACTCTAATAAAGGATTATCACCTTATTAGCAACCAAGCTTGTGAGATGGTATAGTGGATAAAGTGCTGGATACAGAATCAGAGGACCGGGGACAAATGCCAGCTCTGCTACTTAATGATGATGACTTTGGCTAATTTATTTACCTTCTCTGAGCCTCAATTCCTCCTTCTGTAAAATAAGGATGTGAAACTAGACTTTAATCTCTGAACCAGTGCTTAGCACAGTGCATGACACATAGTATACACTCAATAAATACTTGCTGGATTGACCGTTTGCTATATACAGGAAAGGGAATGTATTCATAAGACAGGGTTTGATGATACTGCATAGACGGAAGACCACAAAGGACCTTGTTGTTACTATTTAATTGTTTTCAGTCATGGCCAACTCTCCATGACTCCATATGGGGCTTTCTTGGCAAAGATACTGCAGTGATTTGCCATTTCCTTCTCCAACTCATCTCACAGATGAGGAAACTAAGCCAAGCAGGGTGAAGTAACTTGCCCAGGGTCACACAGCCAGTAAATGTCTCAGGTCAGATTTGATCTCACAAAGAGTAGGCCTCCTGATTCCAGGCCTGACACTCTATCCACAGCACCACCTAGCTGCCAAATAGAACCTTAGAAGTCATCAAATCCCACCTCTTCATTTTTACAGAAAAGAAAAATAAGGTCCAGGGAAGTTCAGAGACTTGTCCAATGTCCACACAGATAGTTTATGGCAGGGTGGGGATATGGAGGCAAATGATTTAAACAGGCCTTCACAACCACAGGCTCACTTCCAAGATGTATTTGTGTTGATAAGGAAATAAAATGTAACTTTTCGTTTTCTTTTGCTGCATTTTCATGAAAAGAAATAATTTAAAGAGATTTGAGAGAAATACTTTCTTACCTAATTATTCATTTATAATCATATTTGAATATCAGCATTAATACCACTTGCCAAATCTCAAACTTTTGATGAAGGTGAATCAGTTCAACATAAATACCAAGAGATTCTATGGATTAACCTAGGTTTCTACCACAAAAATTCAGGGGCAGCTGTGTAGATCACTGTGTCCTTCCTACCCTGTGTCATCTATTTTTCAATATACATAATGGTTGGGAGGAAAAGGGTGGGTAATGGAAAGGGTCAAACAAATTACAATCTGCCTTCAGTTTTATCCACTTGGGTGGATGAAAGTACACTTGGATTCAAGTGGACTTGGATCCCAAATTGTCAAGAGGAAGACAAATTAAATCTATTCTGCTTGGTTCCAAGGAGTTGAACTAACAATAATGGGTAGAAATTGCAGAAAAGCTAATTTAGGTTTCATGTAAGGAAAGATCTTGAGGAAAATTCTATCCAAAAGGGGATAGCTCTAATAGTGGGTTCACTCTTGCTGTAAGTCTACATGGATGTAATAAAGGGTATTCCTGTTCAGATACATGTCCATTCAACTCTGGAATTCTGTGATTCAATATGGGGTATTGAGGCATTTGTTAATTACCTACACAGGATGACTAGAGATGATCCAGGATGCAATGTGAGACCCTGGCCTTTTCAGCCTAAGGTCTTACCACCTTAATGAATATCAGGTCACTGGACCCAGATGACTCAGAAAAAAGTGATGTTGGTGACCTTGCACAGCCCTGCCTCACTCAAATCAAAGTCAACCACAAGTCATGTCATCATCTTGATGTCCTGGTCCTCTTCAAGTATGAAGGACAAATACAACAACAATTACCTGCACGGTAATTACCAAGGTAATTTTCTTCACCTTGGCTAAAAATATTTTCCTAATAAAGCTGCTCCAAAACATAATGAGCAGTGAATTCTGAAATAGTGAGTTCCCAATCACTGAGGGTATTAAAAAATAAGTTGACCCCCTGTCAAGGACAAAACAAGGATGTTTTGAAGGGGATGTATGCTCTGGTCAGGTTTGTACTGAGTGGCCTCCAAGGTTCTTAGGAGTCTATTTCTGTCCAAATTGAATATCACATCATGTATACATAGCCTGCCAAAACTGGGTTTGATCTTTTTGTGCATGCTATTTCTGCCATTCTAGTGGGTATAAGCTAGTAGCTTAGAGTTGTCTTCCATCTCTCAGATTACAAAGGAGTTTTAGCATCTTTTCATGTGGTTAACAAGAATTTCTATCTCTTCCTTCCCAAATTATTCATATCCTTTGACCACCAGTCCATTGAAAAGAGTCCATTCTCAGTCTCACTGACACACACCAGTTTCTTTTAGATCCTAGATTTTACTATTTCTCCTGAAATATTTAACTGAAAATATATCCTCCCCAACCTTTATCTCTTCTTTTTCATTTTGATGATAGCACTTTTATCAAGAGAGTTCTTAAGTTATTCCTTGGATGCGCAATTCCATTACCTTTGATGTCTAGCCCAGCTGGACCTTTTATGGACAGGAATCTATTCTTCAGATCATTTTTCTCTCCTCCTGGGGGACCATCGCTAGTCATCCTGACCTATGTCTTGCCACTGGACTGGGATGACTCCAGGGGAAAAAGTGAGGCTGATGACTTTGCATAACCCTGCCTCACTTAAATCCAATTCACTTTCAAGTCAAGACATCACCTTTCTGACGTCATTGGTCCTCAGTGAGAAAGAAGGATAAAAAACAATTTGTGAGCAGTAGTGGCTACACCCAGAAGAACCCAACTGGCCAGTTTCAGTGTGCATTTAGGGTTAATGCTTGCTAATTCCTTCCTCCTCTTCCTCTGACTTGGGATTTGGAGGCTACATTTCCATCCCCACTCTCCATTTAGTTATTTATTCTATCATTTTTTCTTTCACTCTTGTCTCATATGGTTTCCATTAATGATTTCTTGAAATATTGTCCTGCTAAATCAAATGTTGATAAAGCCTAGTGGGATTCAAATGGAGCTACTTTTAAATCCAAATCTCTTTGACTCTCAATGATTGGCCAATAATAGGTCACAAACCAAGTCTCACGCGCTCATTATTTGGGTTTTGATGGCTCAGAGTGAGTATAAATAGCACTTGTTCCTGTTCCAGTCAGAAACACTGGGGATCTTCCCCTCCCAGACTGATTCTTTTGGTAAGTCAAAGGCCACCTTTTCCCTCAATTCTTAACCTAGCCTTTAATCACTGAGTATTGTCTCAGACACCCTGAGATCTGGGAGACCTTAACTTAAAAAGACCAAGGTCTCCCAATGCATCTGAGGCCATCATCAGTTGTCCTCACCTATGTCTTGTCACTGTACTCCGATGACCCTAGAGGAGAGCAAGAGACTGATGACTGCATATCCCTGCTTCACTTAAATCCAATCCACTTTCAAGTAAAGACTTCATCTTCCTGAGGTCATTGATGCCCTCTTTGAGAAAAAAGGACAAACAACAATCCCTCTTCTTCTTTTCCATCAATTCAAATTCAACAAACATTGTAGTATGTATTTACATATATATATGTATATGTATATATATATATATATATTGTTTTCATGAAGTAGAATGCAAGCTCTTTGATGAAGATCATAAAGTAATGTTAGAGAGGTACAAATAGGGTGCTGGAGGAATTCAAAAGAGGGAAGGATCACCTTTTAGGAATACTAGAGAAGGCTTCATGAGGACAATGGCATAGGAGCTGGACCATGAAAGCTATTTAGAATTTTCAGTAGGAAGAGAGGGAAAAGAAGCCATTCCTGGCTGGAAGAACCACATAACAGAAGAGTGGGGACCAGAAAGAGTGAGACCTATTGTGGGAGCAGTGAGAAGGTCAGTTTAGATGAAGTATAGTGTACATGTAGTAAAACAGTGAGAATGAGTTCCAAAAAGAAGACAGACCATATTGTGGAGTACTTGATGTGTGGCTATTTATATTTGACTTATCTGGTAGGCAAGAAAGACCCACCAAAAGTTTTTAGCAAGAAAATGACAAAATCTTTATGAAGTTATTTTGGAAGAAAAATCTGTAGAAAGGGTTGGAGAGGCAAGAGAATTAGAAAGACAAGTGAGAGGTCATAGTCCAGTGACAGGCAGGGTAGAGCTGTTACTATGGTTGTAGTACAAAAGTGAAAAAAGTAATAGATAGGACATGCATCACTCTAAGAATACCTTCATTCAAAGTAAAAGGATTTATGACTGAAATGAGTCTAAGTTACAGGAGAGAATCCCTCAACAGGAAAAATGAAGTCAAAAACACTATTCGGTGACTTAGCATTCCAAAATGAACAAAACCCAGGCCAAGGGAACTCATTCTAAGCAAACTAAGTCAAGAGAGTATAGATATTCTCACCCTAAGGAAATGCCCTTGAGCTATTTAAACAACAAACAAATGTGGGAAACAGAAGACATTGACAGATATGGGCAATTCCCCAGCAGGTAACTAAAGAGAGAAACTAGGATACCAATGTTGAAATGAGTGATTAGTTTAAATAGCTTTCTCTTTTATTGGTCAGAGTACTGAAGAGAAGCAGCCAGGCATATCTACCAGTTATCTACCTAAGCCAGTCACCAGCAAACACACTGTCAGCATGTGGGACAAAACAATTTGGAATGGATAAACAGATAAGCACCTATAAATGGCTACCATTGGTTAATGAAGAATGCCAATCTTTCTCCTAGGTGCTACTCTGTGCTGCTCAGAGAAGGCTCTCAACATTCCCTAATCCATTCAGTCAGTAAATAAATACACTAGTGAATTTCTGTGTGCTTCTCTCTGCAAGGTTTAGTTTGTGCCTTAGTAGTACTGTTGTAGGCACATGGGCCAGGACATGAACACAGCAGTTCTAATAGGTGCTTACATAAATAGTAAACTCATGAGAGGCAGTATGGTGCTATGGAAAGAGCCCTGGATGTGATATCCAAGGACTCAGGTTCAAATCCCAGCTGTGATACTTCCTGTGTGACCTTAGTTAAATTACTTGCCTTCTCAGGGACTCAATTTCTTCTTTGGTGAAATGAGGAAACTGGACTAAAGGACTGCAGAGATCCCTTCTAGTTCTACATTATATGACTATTCAATTTGTTAATTAAGTAACAAAGGACTATAGGATTTAGAGCTGAAAGGAACCCTGGACCTTACTTAGTTCAGCCTCTTCATTTTACAGACAAGAAAACTAAGTGATAATTGAGGTTACTACAGCACTCTATTGAAAATAAAACCTTAGTTGTGGAAAAGCTATTTCTTCAACCATCTTGCTAAAATATACATATATATATATATACATATATATGATCATAAGATCATAGATATACAGCTGGAAGAGATCTTCAATATCACCTAGTTCAACCTTTTCATTTTACAGATAAGAAAACTGATTCCTGTAAAGGGGAAATGACTTGACCAAGGTCATAGATGTGACCAAAGTGGCAATGCTAGGCTTAATTGACTTATTAAAAAATAGAAGATATTAATGGAACTTCTAGTCAAGATGATTTCCTAAATGGGAGAAAGATGACCTAGATCCTATCTACTTACCCCAGAAAAATTCTGAATTTCTCACTGGTCAGAAAGCCAATAAAAGCTACAGTAAGTGACTTATTCTACATTAGAAGTACATAAGAGATCATCTAGGAAACCAACAACAATCAGAAAGGGAGCCCCAAAATGCAGAACATCCTTCTAGTGTGAAGAAGATCATACATAATATGTGAAACTCTGTGTACCATGTGCTGCTTATAAGAAAAAAACACTTGAACCAGAAAGATATACACAAAGTTAAAATAAAAGGCTGGAACAGAATCTAATATGCTGAAGAGGAAAAAAGGCAGGGTAACAATCATGATCTCAGACAAAACAAAAGTAAAAATAAACCTAATTGAGAGGGATAATCGGGGCAACTTCACTTTGCTAAAAAGAGTTCACAGGCAATGGAATAATATTAGTTCTAAAAATATATGTACCAAATGGCAGAAAATTCAAGTTTCTTTTTCTTCAGAGCATCCAAATTCTTAAAGGAAAAGTTAAATGAATTACAGAATGAAATAGAAGGTAAAACTATACTAGTGGGAGACCTCAATTTACCCCTTTCAGAACTAGATAAATCAATATGTAAAATAATAAAGAAAGAAATTGAGAAAATTAATAGAATTTTAGAAAAGTTAAATATGAAAGACCTCTGGAGCAAATTGAATGGGAATACAAGAAGTATACCTACTTTCAACTATATATGGCACCTTCACAAAAAAATGACCATGAATCAGGGCATTAAATCTTCATAAACAAATGAAGAATATCAGAAATACTAAATATATCCTTTCTAGATCATAATGCAATAAAAATTACATTAAATAACAGGCTTTAGAAAGATAAACTGAATATTGATTGAAAACTAAATAATCTAATTCTAAAGGATAAATTGGTCAAAGAACAAATCATGGAAATAATCATTAATTTTATTAAAGATAATGACTACAATGAAACAACATACCAAAACTTGTGGGATGCATCCAAAGCAGTTCTAGGGGGAAGGGGAATAAACACACACACACATATTATATATATACAGTATATATACATACTATATACACATATACATATATAGTTATATCAATAAAAGACAGGAAGAGCAGATCAGTGAATTGGGAATTTAACTAAAAAAACAGAAAAACAACCCAAAATATCTCCAATTAGACACAAAAATAAAATTCTAAAAAATCAAAGGAGGGATTAATAAAATTGAAAACAAAAGAATAAAAAACCTCATTCAACTAATAGATAAAACTAGTAGCTGGTCTTATTCGGGGGAGGGGAACAATCAAATAGATGAATTACTGCTTAATTTGACTTTTTTAGTTAAAAAATCACATTATCAGTATAAAAATGAAAAGGAAGAAATTAAAATAATTATAAGGAGCTATTTTTCCCAATTGTATACCAATAAAACTGACAATCTAAGTAGCATGGATGAATATTGACAAAAATATAAATTGAGCAGATTAACAGAAGAGGAAATAGAATAAATACTTAAATAACCCTATCTTTAAAAAAACA
>CM053775.1:20978299-20992102 GCA_028658325.1 Potorous gilbertii
CACAGCATGAGCGGGATGTCTTGGTTCTTTGGAAAGTCTACCAACTTACTTTTGTACCTCCAGACCACTCTCTCTTGTCTGACAGGTGACCATCTTATGACCACTTAGTCAGGGGCAATGCCCCATGTTTCATCCAACCTGTGAGCTCCCTGCTGATATGTCACCTTTGGCCTTCAAGGGCCAGGTCTATCAACCAATGAGATTCTGTATTTTTCCATGGCTCTTTTGTGTATTTGGTCATCAAATTCTATAAAAGCAAGATCTTGGGGACCATGGGTATCCCAGATCGTGAGGAAGATCTGAAGTCCATTTCATTAGAGGGGCCATGGACCCTTTGATAAAAGTGCCATTGACTCAGAGCTCTGCCTCGGTGGTTTTTCTTGCAGATTGGGCAATTATAATCCTTAAAGGCTAGGAGAATCAGGAAAGTCTTCGCATGTAAAAGGTGTTTCTTGAGCTGAATTATAAAGAGAACAAGGGATTCCCAGGAATTGAGGAAGGAGTGCATACTGGGGACAACCTATACAAGGACACACCGGTGGAAAATGCAATGTCATATGTGAGGAATGGAAAAAATATTGGATTGGAGGCTGTGTGAAGAGGAACAATGTACAACAAAGCTAAAAAGATAGGTTGAGGCCACATTATGAAGTGCTTTAAAAGCTAAAAAGGAATTTATATCAGATCTAAGAGGCAAACTTAGTCACTGGAGTTTGTTAAATAAAAGAGTAAATTGTCAGACCTACAGTTAGGGAAGTCTTTATTGCAGCAGAGGCAAATTGGAGAGAATGAACTGAGACAAAGAAACTGACGTAGGAGAGTATTTCAATAGTCCGAGTAACCATCCGAACGATATGGGATTGGGCAACAAACAAGTGGCACAGTGGATAGATTGTCAGCCCTAGAGTCAGGAAGACCTGAGATCAAATCCAGCCTCAGGCAGTTAATAGTTGTGTGACCCTGGGCAAGTCACTTCACCCTGTTTGCCTCAGTTTCCTCATCTGGAAAATGAGTTGGAGAAGGAAATGGCAAACCACTTCAGTATTTCTCCCAGGAAAACCCCAAGTGGGGTCATAAAGAGTTGGACATGACTGAAAAATGACTGAAACATAAACAAGCCTCATAAATAAATGAGAGCAGCATGGAAGAAATTACCCATCAGATCTATGGATAGGGGGAAAATTAATGACAAACCAAAAAATACAAAGATTCACAGGAGATAAAATGGACAACTTTGAATACATAAAATAAAATTAAAAAACCATACAAATAAAAGCAAGAAAAATTAGAAGAAGAAAAGTGGGGGTGGGGGAATCTGTTTCAAATTTCTCTGATAAAGAGTCAGCCTAAGAGTTAGGAAAACATGAGTTCAAGTCCCATATCTGGCCGGACACTTAAGTCACTGAACCTCTTGGTGCCCATAGGCAACTTTCTTAAACTAACTTACAGATGACTTGCTTATGTACATGATTGAAGAGAATTTCCACGCTCAGACATCCATACATAGATTAAATCACACATCTAAAACAGAAAAGAATTTTTTTTGGAGGTATACAATACATGCATAGTACACAAAGTGCTGGCTTAAAATTTGGAAGACCTACTTCCAAATCCTGCCCTGACAATTTCTAGCTGTATGGCACTGGGCAAATTTTGCCTCAGATAACTCTTGAGGACTCATCTACTAAGGAAAACACAGATAATGTGAGATCTAAGCTGATAGAGTGAGTTCACATGTTTGGTTTATTCTACATGAGTATTTAAGTAGGCAGAGGATTAAGTGTATCTTGGCGAGAGATGATATGCAAGGTGACGACTGTGTTCTGCTAGTGACTCACCCAGGAAGAACAAGTAGACAAGATAGTGGTGAGAATGTAGCTGTTTTCACTCTTGGAATTTGGACTCAATTTCTGATTCCTCATTTGCATACTATTTGGTAGTTTGCCTCTTGAGAGGTACCTGGCACTAGAGGCAGCTGGGTGGGACTATGGATAGAGCTCTGGGCTATAAGAACTGAGTTCAAATCCCGCCTCAGACACTTCCTAGCTGTGTGACACTGGGCAAGTCACTTAATCTCTGTTTACCTCCATTTCTTCATGTATAAAAGGGGTATAATAACAGCATCCATCTCTCAGAGTTGTTGTAACGATTAAATGAGATAATATTTGTAAAAAGTGCCTGGCACATGGTAGGTGCTTCATTACGCCTATTTCTTTCCCCTGTTGGTGGGACTGAGTGGTTCCCAGAAAGAGCAGTATCCTTCGAACTCTGGCTCTTCTCCACCTTTCCCAGTAGGGAGAGTGCTGCTTCTACTACCCCATTAATACTTGGTTTAAATAGTTGGAAGTGGGGTGGGGTTACTAAATCAGAAGAAAAAAAAACTTTTTTTCAAGTAGCAGACTTGAGAATTCACAAGATCCTCTTTTCTAAATACCATCCACAAGGACATATCTCTTTGGAGAAAGAAGAGCTTAATTATATAGTGATGAAATTGATTTCTACAGATGCCCAGTTTCAGCTAGCTCAGCTACTAGGTGAGGGGAAGGAGGAGAGTACCTTATGGGGGATTTTCATGAGGAGAATGGACTTCTGAGCAGAGCAGTCCTGAATCACAGATTCAGTAGCCAACTATCAAAAACTCAAACTGGGCTTCAGCTTTTTCTGATTGTTTTTTCTGATTGCAATCTATGTTATTATCAGCCAGTCTGAAAGAATATGCTTTCACATTTCGAAGTCTTTCCCCTGAAGATCCATCAAGACCCCTGGTAAAATGGAAATACTCTTCAGAGTAATCTTTTTGTCTGGACTGGAAAAAGTCATTAGAGAAAGTGTAAACCACATTCCCATGAATATGAACAGTGTGGTCCTAATTAGAAAAATTGAAAAACATTATGTTAAAACCACAAAAGAAAGAAAAATTTAACCCTCCCTGAGGATATAGTACTGTCCTGTTGCTCATGTCCTAAGTGAAAATATTTTGGAGTGACATATTTCAGTCAAGGTCATCTTTTGTGAAGCTAATACGTAAAGGCCCTGGACCAGGATCAAGGTGTCTCCCCATAGGGCAAGAGAAGGAATAAAATGGAGAATAACCCCTTAAACAAAATTCTGAATTGGGAATACTTTCTTTGAGGGATGGAGGAATCGGAATTAAATGACTTACTCAGGGTCATACAGCTAGTAAGTACAGGAGGCCTCATTTGAACTTAGGTCTTTCTGACTCCAAGACCATGGCCAGTACTCTATATCCACTACAGCACCTAACTGCCCCAAATTGGGAATATTTTCCAAAACTTTCTGAAGTTTTCATGGGCAATTAAAATCAGTGTTTTCCTCTTTTAAAAAATTCTTATTCAAATCTTTTGCTTTTACAACACCTTCATTTCCAGATATAGGCTTCACTGCCTTATATTTTGCATTCCCTTCATTTCTAGATGGAACTCCTCTACTAAAAGGCTCTCTTCTACTCCCCTACCCAGAGGTCCATCCTTTTAATGAAGAACTAAGAGGAGTTCAACAAAATTAACAAGTATATTCATTGAGGTTTAAAATATATGCAATCTTGGTTACCCATAGTCTTTCACCTCTGCAAAGAAAAGAGGAAAGAAAAGCAGTAAGTTTTTCAAAGCAGACCTTTGAAATTCTTTCAATCTAGAATAGATTATGCTCTGAGTACCTACTAGAGGGGTCAAGATTTTCCTAGATGCAAAAAGCATTGGTAGTTGAAAGAGACCTTGGAGAGCATTCCATTCCATTTCCTTCATTTTGAAATAGAAAAGATTGATAGCTGAACCAAGATCAGAACCCAAATCTCTTGATACCATGTTATGAGATATAATTAATCAAGGGTTATGACTGGGTTCGCATTATTTGAATATTCTCAGTCTTCTCTCTGTGCATATAAGTAGATATGTGTATGTATGTGCGTGTATGTAAAGGACATGTACCTATCTATACATGAACAAATTCTGTATTCAATCTACTTTCTCAACTGTAAAATGAGAATAACATACTACCTCCCAGGGCTGGTGTGAAGAAAGTGATTTGTAACTTTTACTTGACTTTGCCATTCACACAAACAGGGACTGGACCTCTTCTCCCTTTTAAATATAAATGCCTCAAAAGGGGCCATGGAAACTTTACAACTTTACCCACTGCCTCCAATCCTCACCTTTCACTCATTCCTCAATCCCTTGCAAACTGGCTGCTGACCCAACCAATCAACTAAAACTCCTCTTTCCAAGGTTACCAAAGATCTCTAAACTGTTAAATCAAATGAGCTTTTTTTTCTCATTCCTCATTCTACTTGATTTCTCTGCATCTTTCACACCATCAACCACTCCATTCTCCTTGATCCTTTCCCCTCCTTTCACTTCTAAGCTTCTCCTCCTATCTGGCTCATCACTTACACTCAGTCTCCTTTCTTGGATGATCAGCATCCCTCTCCACCTCCCCTACCTAAGTGTGATCAGCCCCCAAGACTCTGACCTCAACTCCTTACTCTTGTCTCTAGAACAAATGATCTCATCAGCTACTGAGTCCCAGTTATCATCTTGATGCAAATAACTTCCACATCCACATATCTATAGTAGATCTACCTTCTCTTTCAAGTCCCCATTCTGCATTACTACCAACTAGATGTCTGTACTGAAATGTCCTCTGGGTGTCTCAAACTCCGCATGTCCAAAAGATAACTCATAACTAACCCCCTAAACCCAAACCTCCTCCATACTTACTTAGTTCTACTGAGAGTGTTACCATTCTTCCAGTCAAGCAAACTTGATTTGCCCCTCTTCCTTACCTCACTCTCATTTTAAGTTAGTAACTAAGTCTTATTTATCCAACTACCACAATATCTCTTGCTTTTGTCCCATTCTCTCCACTCATACAGCTTCTATGCTAGTTCAGGTACTCATTACCTCTTTCTGGACTATTGGAATAGCCTGCTAATTGGTTTACCTGCCTTGCAATTTCCTCCTCTTCTTACTGGTTTTCCACGCAGCTGCCAAGTTGATATTTTCCTAAAACATGATCCAATCCTTTCACCTACTTACTCAAAAAGTATCCGTGGTTCCCTATTGCCTCTAGAATAAAACATAAAATTGTCAGTCTGCATTTAAGGAACTCCACCATCTGACTCCTATCTAACTTTCTGGTCCTGTTTCATATTACTCTCCTTCCCATATAGTACATTCAGTTAAACTGGTCTACTAGCAGTACTACTAGGCAATGAGGTGGTGAAGTAAATAGGCCATCAGACCTGGAATCAGTTGTAGTGAGAAAGATCTGCGATTGCCCCCATCTGAGAGGTGAGCTTCTTTAGAGCAGCTAAATACTCTAACTGTACAAGTGTAGAAATACCAGAAGGGAAAAACTGAGGAAGACATTTGTCCCTTATAGAAATTTTCCCAGAATTTTATTTCAGAGTTGACATTTCCCCAACCACTATTCTTCATTCCATTTCCTAGAAGGAAAATGATCCAGATTCTCTAACCTACCAATAGAAGACTAAGATATGCTAAGTCCCCAGAGGGCAATTTTATTCAGGGTTATATCCAGATGGGAGAATTTGGAAACATTAATCTTATGTATACCTATATATGTACAAGTCATTTCCCTCATTGAACTCATAAATCCTTGAGGGCAGGAAACATTTTCCTATTGTCTTCATATCCCTAGCACTTAACACAGTCCCTGGCACACAGTAGGTGCTTAATAAATATTTGTTGATTGATTTACTTAACCTGAGTCTTGGTTCTTCATCTGTAAAATGAGGGGGTTAGATTAGGTGATTGCTAAGGTACCTTCCAGTTTTACATCTATGATTTTTATGGAACCTCATTTTCTTCAAAATAAGAAACTCCATCTGTGATAAAATAGCAGGTCATGTATCCTTTATCCCTATTTTTATGATCATGAAACAACAGACATCAAGTTGCACAGAGATAGGAGCTTGAAGGCCTCTACCATTAGCTGGTGGCACTACTTCAACATATTGCTCTCTCCCCCAAAGTTTTGATGCACAAGTAACATCAACATCTGTTTCCCTGCTTGCTACTGGAATTGCAGCCTCCCACAGCCAAATTGCCTCAGCTTCCACCAAGAAAAAGGCTATTTATTTTATGCAGCCATATGGGCTCTTACTACCATGTTTTCTCATTTGTGGTCTTGTTTGGGGGCTTTTTCTTTTAAGAATAAAATTTGACGACTTCCTAAGCAATCACTTCTGCCAATAGCATAGTTTTTCGTTTTGTTGCTTGTTGTTGGTTTTTAATAATCCAACAAAGTAAGATGTTTACAACATCTCTATGGTAGTAAATATTCCATGGTGTTAGGGGGAGGAGAGGCTTTTTATCCATCCTTTCACTCTTCTCCACTTCGCCTCCCCAATTTAGGTTGGAATTCTCTAAAGAGAGGCTTTTCTAAAAATCAATTTAATCAACTTGGAAGGATCTATATGGAGTTGCCTAAAGACGTTCTTGTGAAGGTACTTCCTCTGGATGAGGCAGGCTGTGTAGATGTCACAATCTGCTATCCAAACCTACTCCCCCACCCCTTACCCCAACTGTCTGCAGAAGTAATGTGGCTCCTATCACTAATAGATCTGCTCTTTCTTTTTATCAAACACAGACAAAAAATTTCCTGCTGCTTTTGTGGTAGCTTCAAAAAAAAGATGAAAAAAGGCAGAAAGAGATTTACTAAGGACATGGAGGAAAGGAAAAAAGGGGCACATTTATAACAAACAACTTTTTTATAGCACATGAGGTTTGCACGTTACAATCAGTACTCTCCAAGAGAAGGTACGCTTGAGCCAAAGACTATATATTTTTTTTTTATCTTTGTTTTTCCTTAGCACCTAGAACAATGCTTGATATGCAGTAGGCAGCTAGGTGGTTCAGTGGACAGAACTCTAGGCCTAAAATCAGGAAGATCTCAGTTCAAATTTGACCTCAGACACTTCCTAGCTGTGTGAAACTGGGCAAGTCACTTAAACCTGTTTACCTCAGTCTCCTCCTATATAAAATGAGCCAGAGAGGGGCATCTAGGTGGTACGGTATATAGAACACTGGCCCTAGCATTAGGAGGACCTAAACGAAAATGTGGTGTCAGACATTTACTAGTTGTGTGACCTTAGACAAGTCACTTAACACCAAAGAAAAGTAAAGAAATGAGCTGGAGAAGGAAATGGCAAACTGCTATAGCATCTTTGCTAAGAAAACCCCAGATGGGATCACGAAGAGTCACAAGGGACTAAATGATAACAGCAACCTCAACAAACACAGCAGGTACTTGAGAAGTGTTCAAATTGGGCTGAATCTCATTTATCCTTACAAAAGTCCCGTAGGTGAATTCTTTTATTATAATCTCTATTTTATAAATAGAAGATGAGGCTTAGGGTTAAGTGACTTATCAAGGGTCAAACAAGTAAGGACGGCAGAAGTGGAATTCAGATCTCTCCTACCTGTTGGTCCATCACTGTTTTCTATACTAAAGATAACAGTCATACTAAATCTAAAGAGGGCTTGTGACTTTGTAGAGTAATTGACATACATTACCTCATTTAATAATAACAGCCTGCCATTATATAACTCTCTGAGGTTTTTCATTTCTTTGATTTTCCTAAAAATTCGGAGATAGATGTCCATTATTATTTCCATATATAAGATAAGACAAGAAAAGAAAACTGAGGCTGAGAAACACTAAGTGACTTACTCAAGATTACAGGGTTAGTCACATGGCTAGTATCTACAGGGGTTAAACTGAGGTCTTCCTGAGCACAAAGGCAGCAATCTCTCTCCTATCCCACCTAGCTGCCTTGCAGGTGAGCTTTACTGGGAGGTTGCTACTCTAGGGACTATTATCCTCATTTTAGAGATGAGAAAACTGAGGGGAATAGAGATTGGGCAACTGTCCCTAGACTGGCCCAAGTTAATGGAGCTAGTAAGTGTCAGAGGCGTGATTTGAACCCTTTCCTAACTCCTCTTAATTCCAGTGCCCTCCCTCTGTTAATTACTTCCTATTTTTTCTATATAGAGCTTGTTTGTACACATTTATGTGTTGTCTTCCCCATTAGACTGTAGGCTTCTTGAGGACAGGGACTCTCTTTTGTCTCTTTTTGTTATCCCCAGAGCTTAACACAGTGCCTAGCATAGAGCAGGTACTTAACAAATGTTGATTGAGGAGGATGATACAAGATGATAGAGAGAAGCCAGGAAGCTGCCTGAGTTCTCCCCACTTTCCCTTGGGAACAATATTAAATCAAGCCTCTAAAAGGATTCTTGGAGTGACAGAACTTAGAAAAACACAGAGTGAAACAATTTTCCAGCTTAAGATAACTTAGAAGGACTTCAGTAAAGATCAGCTCACTTGGATAAAAGGAGAGTACAACATAGTACAGAAGGTGTCTGGGAAAACCAATAGGAAACTATTAGCCACAACACAGATAAGCCACTGAGACCCCTTGGTCCTGGTTCAGCAGGCCAGCTGTGAGGCCTCCAGCCTTAGAACAGAAGACACATTGCCAGCCTTGAAACTCAGGCAACAGTAGGCACAACTAGGACAGGCCACCCTAGCACAGTAAGCAAGTTGCCAGCACCTGAAGCATAAAGTCAGTGACCAGGACCCTTGTGCCAAGCACAAGTATGCACTGTGCCCCAGGAGCAGAGCTCAACTTCAAAAGTCATGAAATAGATGAAAATGAGTAAGAAATAGAAAAGAGTCTTGACCATAGATAGCTACTATGATGACAGGGAAGATCAAAACATAAATTCAGAAGACAATAGCATTGTCAAAATGCCTACATGTGAAACCTCAAAGGGGAAAATGGATTGGTCTCAAGCCTAAAAAGCCTTCTTGCAAGAGCTCAAGAAGGATATTAAAAGTCAAATAAGAGAGGCAGAAGAAAAATTGGGAAAAGAAATGAGATGCATGCAAGAGAGCTAACAGCTTAGAAAAGAAAGGACAAAAATTAAAGAAAACAATTCCTTAATAAATAAAATTGGTCAAATTGGAGGAAAACTCCACTGAAGAAAACAACTTCTTAAAAAGTAGAATTGGCCAAATGGAAAAAGAGGTATAAAAACTAAGCAAAGAGAATAATGCCTTAAAAATTAGAATTGGGGAAACAGAAGCTAATGAATCTATGAGACATCAAAAATCATTTGAATGAAATCAAAAGAATGAAAAAATAGATGAAAATGTAAAATACCTCACTGGAAAAGCAACTGACCTGGAAAATAGATCCAGGAAAAATAATTTAAAAATTATTGGACTACCTGAAAGTCATGATCAAAAAAAGAGTATGGACAGAATCTTTCAAGATATTATCAAAGAAAACTTCCCTGATATCCTAGAACCAGAGACCAAAATAGTCATTGAAAGAATTACACCAATCACCTCATGAAAGAGATCCCAAAATGAAAACTCCAAGGAATACTGTAGACAAATTCCAGAATTGTCATGTCAAGGAGAAAATACCACAAACAGCCAAAAAAGAAACAATTCAAATATCAAAGAGACATTTAGCAGCTTCCAAATTAAAGGATTGGAGGATTTGGAATATGATATTCTGGGAAGCAAATAAGTTTGGAATACAACGAAAATTCAAGTACCCAGAAAAATTGAGCATAATATTTCAGGAGAAAAGATGAACATTCAATGAAATAGGGGACTTTTAAACATTCCTGATGAAAAGATCAGAGATGAAAAAAAGTCAATCTTCAAATACAAGACTCAAGAGAAGCATAAAAATGTAAACAGGAAAGAAAAAAATAACACATTACTCAATAATGGTAAACTATTTACATCAGCTCAAGGAAGGAATAACATACACAATCAACTGTGTATAGAAATTTATCTTACCCTATAGTGAAATAGGAGAGAAAAGGGGAAAAAGAAGGGAGGGGGGCTGATATAAGGGAGGGAATAATAAGGAATGTGGTAGTCCAAAGGAAAACACTGGTGAGGAGGAACGGGGTGAAAGGAGAGAGAAAAATATAAATGGGGGGAATAGGATGAAGGGAAATATACAAGTAGCAATTGTAACTGAGAATGTTAATGGGATGAACTTTCCCCTAAAATGGAAGCAGATAGCAGAGTGGATTAAAAACCAGAATCCTATAATATGATGTTTACAAGAAACACATCTGAAGCAGAAAGATATACAGAAAGTGAAGGAAAAAGTATAGAACAGAATATATTATGCTTCAGCTGAAGTAAAAAAAAAAAAAGCAAGGGTAGCAATCCCGATCTCAGACAATCAAAAGCAAAAATGGATCTAACTAAAATTAATAAGGAAGGAAACTACATCTTGCTAAAAGGCACCATAGCAAAAGTAATATCAATGCTAAACATATATATACCAAGTGGCATAGCATCCAAATTCTTAGAGAAGTTAAATGAGTTACAGAAAGAAATATACAGCAAAACTATAGTAGTGGGGGACCTCAACCTCTTCCTCTCAGAACTAAATAAATCTAACCACAAAATAAACAAGAAAGAAGTTAAACTATAAATAGAATTTTAGAAAAATTAGATATGATAGAACTCTGGCAAAAAAATGAATGGGGAGAGAAAGGAATATACATTTTTCTCAGTGATACATGGCACCTACACAAAAACTAACCATGTATTAGAGCATAAAAACCTCACAATCAAATGCAGAAAGACAGAAATATTAAATGCATCCTTTTTTGGCCATGATGCAATAAAAATCTACATGTAATAAAGGACCATGGAAAGATAGACCAAAAATTAACTGGAAACTAAATAACCTAATCTTAAAGAATGAATGGGTGGGTCAAACAACAAATCACAGAAACAATGAATAATTTCATCAAAGAGAATGACAATAATGAGACAACATACCAAAACCTATGGGATATAGTCAAAGCAGTTCTTAGGGGAAATTTCATCTCTCTAAATGCTTACATGAGTAAAAGGAGATCAATGAATTGGATATGCCACTGAAAAAGCTAGGAAAAGAATATATTAAAAATCTGCAATTAAATACTAAGTTAGAAACTCTGAAAACCAAAGGAAAGATTAATAAAATTGAAAGTAGGAAAATTATTGAACTAATAAATAAAGCTAAAAACTTGTTTTATGAAAAAAAAACAATAAAACAGATAAACCTTTGGTGAATTTGATTTAAAAAAAGAAAGAAAGCCAAATGACCAAGATCAAAAATGAAAAGGGTGAATTCACCACCAATGAAGAAGAAATTAAAATAATAATTATGAGCTATTTTGTCCAACTGTATGCCAATAAATCTGACAGTCTAAGTGACACAGATGAATATTTACAAAAACATAAATTGCCCAGATTAATAGAAAAGGAAATAAAATACTTAAATAATTCCATTTTAGAAAAAGAAATTGAACAAGCCACCAATGAACTCTCTTAGAAAAAATCTCCAGGGCCAGATGGATTGACAAATGAATCCTACCACATATTTAAAGAACAATTAATTACAATATTATATAAACTATTTGGAAAATAAGCAAAAGAGTCTTACCAAATTCTTGTTATGACACAAATATGGTGCTGATACCTAAGCCAGGAAAAGCCAATTATAGACTAATTTCCTTAATAAATATTGATGCAAAAATTTTAAATACAATATTAGCAAAAATATTAAAGCAGTTTATCATAAGGATAATATCATAAATTCCAGGTAGGGTTTATACCAGGAATACTGGACTAGTTCAAGATTGTGAAAAGTATCATCTTAATTGACTATATCAATAAAAAAAACATAAATCATATGATTATCTCAATCGATGCAGAAAAAATTTTTGACAAAATACAGCACCCATTCCTATTAAAACATTAGACAGCATAGGAGTAAATGGAGTTTTCCTTAAAATGGTAAGTAGTTTCTATCTAAAACCATCAGTGAGCATTATATGTAATGGGGATAAGCTAGAAGCTTTCCCAATAAGATCTGACAAGGATGCCCATTATCATCACTATTATTCAATATTATACTGGAAATATTAGCTCTCACAATAAGAGAAGAAAACAAAATTGAAGGAATAGGAATTGGAATAGGCAATGAGGAAATAAAACTATCACTCTTTGCAGATGATATGATGATATATTTAGAGAATCCTAGAGAAGCAACTAAAAAACTATTTGAAATAATTGACTTTAGCAAAATTGCTGGATATAAAATAAACCCACATAAATCACAGCATGTCTATATCATACTAACAAAGTCTAGCAGCAAGAGATAAACGATTGGGTAGGCTGAGCTAATATAATAAAAATGACAATTCTAACTAAATTAATTTACTTATTCAATGCCATATCAATCAAGCAGCTTTATTCAAATTATTTTATAGAGCTATAAAAAAATAACAAAATTCATCTGGAAGAGCAAAAGAATGATAATATCAAGGGAACTAATGAAAAAATATGCAAAAGAAGGAGGCTTAGCCATACCAGATGTAAAGCTATATTATAAAGTGACAGTCTTCAAAAGTATTTGGTACCAGATAAGAAATAGAGTGTTGGATCAGTGGAACAGGTTAGATACACAAGACACAGTAGTCAATGACTATAGTAATCTACTGTTTAATAAACCCAACGACTCCAGCTTCTGGGATAAGAATTCACTATTTGGCAAAAACTGTTGAAAAAATTGGAAAGCAATATGGTGGAAACTGGGCATAGACCAACATCTCGCACTTTTTACCAAGATAGGGTTGAAATGGGTACATGATTTAGACGTGAGGGATGATATCATAGGCAAATTAGGAGATCAACTGTAAAAGACTTAGCTCTTCTGGGAAATGCAATGATCTAAGACAATTCCAAAAGACTCATGATAGAAAATGCTACTCACATCCAGAGAAAGAACTATTGAGTCTGAATGCAGATAGAAGCATACTATTTTCACTGTTTTTGTTGTTTTTCCTTTCTCGTGGCTTTTCCCTTTTGTTCTGATTCTTTCACAGCATGACTAGTGTGTGAATGTGCTTAATATGACTGTACATGTATAGCCTAGATCAGATTGCCTTCTGATCACTGCAATGACCAACAGTTTCTCCAGAGGTAACATGAAACATGTTACCCAATTTCTGACAGAGAGTTGACAGACACAAGGTGCAGAAATAGACATGCATTTTTGGACATGGCTACTGTGTGTGGATTCATTTTGCCTGACTATGCCTATTTGTTACAAAAGATTATTTTTCCTCTTTCTTCTCTTGGTTTTTCATTGGAAGAGGGGTTTAACAATAGTGATTCCTCTCCCCTCAAAAAAAGAGACCCATTGTAACATTTTAAATGTATGGAAGAGAATAGAAGGAAGTTTAAAATGAAATACAGAAAAGTAGGATAGTTTTGAAAGTAACAGGTAATTTATTAAATACTTTAAAAGACACAAGCAGTATGAAACGAAGATTTGTGATTTCACATAAAATCCCCTTTTCATATTCTGCTATGTATATAGAGATGTTTCTTCTTGGTGGTTGTTTGTAATGTATGTTTTAAAAGAAAAGTAACTATAAAGTACATATATGTAATAAAACATGCTATCTTCTTCTAGATGGAAAGCTGATAGACTCAAGAGTGCAGAGCAAAGTATATTTTCTTTTTCTTTCCATTTTTCCTTCTCTCTTTTTGACATGACTAATACAGGAATCTGTTTTGCTTGGCTATACATTTGTAACAGATTTTGTTTTTCTTGCCTTTTCAATGGGTAGAGAAGAGGGAAGTGGGAGGGAGAGAATTCAGAATTGAAAATAAAATGGAATTTAAATTTTTTAGAAAAACAAAGTATATATAAGTGGAGTGGTC
>CM053775.1:20992602-21017135 GCA_028658325.1 Potorous gilbertii
TAGTTTGAAATATCCAACTCTTCCTTTTTGGAAAGCTGGACCAGCATTTACTTGTTTCTGATTCAGTGGCACTTCACTCATTCACCCCAGTTCCTCAGAGATCATAGACAGTGATTTAGCAATCACAGAATACTGGGATAATATTCTCCTAGGCCAAGTTACTGAAAGTGCTTTGTCAACTGAAAAGAACTTCAAAATTATGAAATTTTATTAATAAGGGATCATACATTTAAAGCTAGAAGAGACCTCATATCACCTAGTCTACATATTCATTTTATAGTTCTAAATCCAACACATGGTAGATGGGAGGGCATGGACACAATGGGGTCAGACTGAGGGATGTAGCTTGTGTGATCAAAGAGGAAGGGGAAAGTATTTCATGATGACAGAATGGTGTTTGCTGCCTTCACTGTATCTCACTTTGGGAGCCTTAATTCAGCCTTTACACTTCCTTTGCTTAGTGTTTTTCATTTCTTTGATCCAAGGCCATAAAATATATTTGTAGACTAAGGTTTTATTTATATTTGTTATCTCTTAGCCCACAGAATGTTACTACACTTTTTAGATGGCATTTTGGAAATAATGTAGAAGTCTGTTTTTGTATAGTTGTACGATATGAGACAGAATGATGGTGATAAAGAAGAGGAGTATTAGTTGTGTACAATTGAAAAAAATACTGATTTTCCTGACTGCTTTTCTCTGTTAGTTCATTGTGTGGCTCCTGTACCAATGGGTGCCCCTGGGTTTTCAAGTAATAGTTTCAGCCATGAATACCAGACAATGAGGCAGAAATGCTTCCTAATTTCCTTCTTTGTAGTTACCTGCCATAGGTAAAAGAAATTTCAAAGTCTCTAGGTTCCTTGTGTTAGTCTTTCAGTAATTTTGAGTACAACAGGTGAGATTAGCTGCAGGTAACATGGCTTTGGCACTGTAAGTAGAATGGGACCTGGAGACCACAACAGCTAAGGGAGTTTGCCCTCCCTTCCCAGCACCATTTATTTTCCCTATTGTCTGACAGTGTTGACATCAGTGTTAACAATACCCTCCCATCTTTCCATTCCTTGTCATCATTAGTAGTCTTTTGGATATCTGTATTAAGGACTGCATAACTTGCATGGGGGCTTCACCTTTGTTGGCTATTTTGCATAATTGTCATTCTGTCTCTCTTGGTTAGAACTTTTTAAACTTCAAGTTTAAGAAAAAAAGATGTCAGTGGTAAAATTGAAAGGTGTTTTGTGATGTCTTTTTTTGATCAATTTATGCTGATGGACCAGAAATATTTTTTAAAGTGCTGTGATTTTTTCAGGATCTTTCTTTATGTGAAGGGTCTGACATTATACAATTAAAGTTTCTTTGATATTTCATTCCTTTATACCCCCAAAACAGAAATATGATCTTTGTGAGCACTGTATTTTGTACTCTCTGTCAAAATGGCTGTCCCATTATTAAGGACTTCATTTCTTAAGCACCACTGTCCATGTGCCAGGCACTGTGCTAAGAAATGGGGACACAAAGACAAGGGCAAAAACGAAATAGCCTCTGCCCATGAGGTACCTAATGTGTACGCATCCAGGTAAATACAAAATAGATACAAAGTATTTGTAGGGTACATGAGTGACACTATATGATGGGTGGCGGGGCATCAATCAGGCAAGGTCTCATAAGGAAGTCTGGGGACTTTTTGCCAGTTCCTTCTATTGTGTTTTCCTTTTGATTATATGAACAATCTCTAAATTTGAACTAAATTTTATTGTTAATGTCAAAAGTGAAAATGATCTAGATGAGGAATCTGTTGTAGTTTTCAATAGTCCTTTTCAAATGTTCATTAATGAAACTCCACTTAATGCTTGTATAATTGTAATTTGTATAGTATTTATATCTTTGTAATTTATGTGTGTGTGTATGTTTTCAACCAATATGCAAACCTTATTCAGTTGGGTAGTTTTTAACAAGTACAGGCTTGTGACTTCATGAGTGCAGGGTACTTACGTTGATTTATCATAATTCACTTCACTCTATAAAATTGAAAGAATAGTTTGAATATGAATGTATAGTCAACATTTGTGTGAATTGGAACAATCAGGTGTACAAATGCTTTTATTTCTGCAATTTGTTTTTCAGGGAATGGTACCATTTGTCTTTGTTGGAACCAAGGACAGCATCACCAATGCAACAGTTCTTCTGGATTATCATCTTAATTACTTAAAGGTAAGCATAGGAACAGTTTTAAAATTCAGAACCTTTCTTGCTTAAATGTGGAAATTTCTTATTCCGGAGTTCTGGACATTAGGAAATATCCCCTCACATCCTATCATATTTCTCCTGAAAACTCCTTGCTTGACTTTGACTATCCAAAACCCCCTTTACTTGATTTAGGCAAACTTCAATTTACCATCCTTTTTCTTGAGGAGAGGGAGAGGGTTCTTTTCTTGCCTTGGTTGTTCTTCAAGGCTAAATCTTATGGTTTTGTCTTACCTTGGCCTCCAAGGTCACTGTTTCTGTTGTTCAAAGCAATCTCAATATATTTCATTTAACATTAATCTTTTGAAAGTTTTGTGGTGTATTTTGTTTTTATATTGCATTTACTCCCAGATATACCCTCCTGACCACCAAATGATCCCTCTTTTGAGGGAAAAAACAGTAAAGCAAAATCTGACAAAGTGACTATGCATTTATGTTCCACATCCACAATAACCCTACCCCTTTGCTGATAGGTGAATGATAAAGCCCTTGTTTTTAAAGCATGTACATTTTAGTGCAATCTCTATACTTTCTCTTACACAAAATGTAAGACATTTGTACTTTACATAGATTAATATTCTAAGTTATTTTTAGTATTTTTATTGTTAATCCAATTTTTATTTATTGTTTAAAACTTTAAGTTATGGTTCAATCTACCTTGGTAGAGGGAGTTCCACAGAGACAAAATCATAGACCCCTTGCTTTGTTGATGACAAATTTGTCTCAGTGTTGACTGTTTAGAATTGGAACCTAGACTGCAGGGATTTGGTGGTAACTTGATTTTAGAGTACTGCAAGTTGGGAATTGTGGGTTCTTCTCCCAGTTCTTGCTGTTTGACTAGAAAAATGATTTTATTTTGAGGCTTCTCAGTCTTCTTGTCTTTATAATGAAAGGTTTGTTCAGCTGATCTGGGAGGTCCTTTATGGCCCAAATATTTTGTAGTTCTGTGAAATTGTGGCATTTGAATAAATTGTCATTTAGAGATGAGTTTGTAAACCTTCCACATACTTCACAGATTTCATGTGTGTGCATTATACCTATTACTGATAGAAAGTATATTTTCTTCCTACCTTAGTAAGTGCTTTGGTGAGTTGTTTTTTTAACAAAACAAAACCAAAAAAAATTCCTCATCTGAGGACTAGCCCTCTGGATAATGAATCTGGTCTGAACACAGTCCTCAAATGATAGACGCAATCCATTCCAGGCATTCACCACTGTAAGTATTTGCGACTGTGGGTCTGGCCCTACTGTGTTTTGATAAGTGGGATGTTGAGGTTGGGAGAGCAAAGGTTAAAAATGAGTTAAAGTTGTGCCCTTACTTGACTGATCAGTATAGTGATTTCATAAACATAATGATGATTCTAAGCTAGTTGAGAGTGATGAAAGGTCTAAATGATCAGAAAAGAATCTGTAGCATTCTAGTGTCAGAGCTAGTTTTGTTATAATTTGAGTCTGTAAAAATTGATAATCTTTGTGGTGGGAAGTTGTTTGTCAATCAGAATATTCTTTCTCCTGACTCTTCTTTATAATAATATTGAAAGTAAATTTGGAGCTTCAGTGAGAACTTTGCTAGTATACCTTTTAATCAGAAAAAAAGATATAGAAAAGATGCTAAATATAATGGTTATTTTTGAACTGTGATTTTGTGTATTTTATACAGGAGGTAGACCAACTACGTTTGGAGAGGCTGCAGATTGATGAGCAGTTGCGACAGATTGGAGCAAGTTCTAGACCACCACCGAATCGTGCAGATAAGGATAAAGGCTATATGACCGACGATGGCCCAGGACTTGGCCGAGGTAGTAGGCCTTACAGAAATAGAGGACATGGTAGACGTGGTCCTGGATATGCTTCAGGTATAAGATGAAGAATATTGGCGAGTAATCATTTCTCCTCATCATCTAAGAGCTGCTAATTATTGACATGCATTGGATATTCTTTTCCTCACCCCCCCATGATTACATATTTTGGCTAACCATATCCCATAAAACATAGCTATTTACAGTAAAAATCTGATAGGACACATTTAGCCCACAGAGTGAGTATAAGGAATGGGTATTTTAAAGCTCCCATACGTCTGTGAACTTGTAACAGATTCTCTTATTGGGGGGGGGATTTTTGTTTTCATCTTGACCTGTTATTTCATTGGTATGAAGAGTCCCTCCATCAATGCAATGCATTGTCTGTAACTTCCAGCTTTAGAAAGTTGCCTGGATCAGTGATTCTGTCATTGTCATGGAGTTAGTATGTGTCAGGGGTAGGATTTGACCTCCGTTTTTCTTGACCCCAAGGCCAGTTGTATGTCTGTTGTAACACCACCTTTCATTTTATGTATCATCTAAATAGAATTTGCGCTTTGGTTACCAGGGCTCTTGTTTTGTCAGGTATGTGCTGGTAGTACATGAACATAGTACTATGTTTCCTTAGTGAGTTAGCAGTCTATAATCTAGGTGCTGCAGGTTTTAGTTTCACCTTGTTTCAGTGTGGTTGTCCCTAAAGCCAAAGTAAGTAAGTAAGTAAGTCATATTTCACTTTATGCCTTTCTTATTCTCAGAGGTTAGCCCCTTTATTCTTTCCTGACTCCCCCCAGGTATGCCTATTTTGTGCCCCTGTTATCACTTTCCTTTGGTTGTAGAGTAATCCCTGCTAAGGTATTAACTAGATAGCCTTGGTGTTAGCTAATAACTGCTTAAAATTTAACCCTTCATATTTACTTACTTGCATTTTAATAATAACTGACGTTTTAAAAGGGCACTCTTGAAGATGGAAAAGCCTTTAAGACCCAAAGGATTGAAGCTATAATGGTGGAATAGCAGGCTTTGAGTTTGAAGGTTGACACTGGGAATGATAGTTGGAGCTATAGACAGGTGGGAGTATGATGGGGTGGGGGGAGGGGAAGCATCCCTTCCCCTTCCTGACTGCCTCTTTTTATGGGGCCTAAGAGCATTACTGTGCTTTGCTGCTAGCAAATTGACTCAGCTGGCTGCTTTTCATGTGTTTCAACACAGCTTGCTCACTATCCATCCTCCTCTCTGCCAGGCTGATCCAGGCAGGTTGCATTTGTTATTGTAGAACAATATTAATGAAAAACATGGCTTCTAATGGCATACTTTTTTTGTCAAAAAGTGCTACCAGGGTAGAAGTAATGTAGATAGCCATTCTAGGACTTGAATTCCCTCTCTACCATACTTTACCAAGGCCCTCAAGTGAGGAAGGTTATGGCTTCCAGGCCCTTTTGCTTCTGGAGTATGCTCTCACCTCTCTCAAGACAGTCTTCTGCTCAGGAATGAAAAAGTCTCTTGTGAACTTCCCCACTCCTTGATTATTCCAAGGTATTGCCTATGACTATGCTTCAGAGTAAAAAGGAATGAAAAATTTTGTGTAAAAGGTGAGTAGAAAAAAAATTATGCTTAAGGTGTGCTCACACAAAATATGGCAAAGCTGAATGAACTATGTGTAAACAATCTTCACCTTAGATGGGACCAGGCCCTCATATCACCACCAAAAGCCTTGAGATGTCACCATTACTTCCTCTTAATTCTCTGATCTACTGTTAAGGTGACTGGTATTTCACCTCTTCCCTTTTTGTTAAAAGGAGTTTTGTCCCCAAGGTATTTATTATTCAAGTTATGGTTTGTTGAGCTGTAGACCATTTTTTTTCCTACAATGAGCTCAAGTGGTTGATTGTAGAACACTCAGGTTTGAAAATATTACTGTGCTTTCATTGCAAAGGAAATAGTTGAAGATGATTGATCAATTGTTTTTTATAACAATAAGTACTAACACTGTCCATAAACCTATGTTTCATGAAACTCCTGAGTAATACTCAGTTGAAAAAACTTATTACAAAGTAAACAGAAAAGAGATTCTGTCTACTCTGTAACTGACTTATCAAGAGGAGAAAGGCATTCAATTGATATTTGGAATTTTTCTCCAAGGTTGTTAATTTGATAGTGTTTTTTAAAAATGAACGATTGTATATGGCTTTTAACTCTTGATAGGAACTAATTCTGAAGCATCAAATGCTTCTGAAACAGAATCTGACCACCGAGATGAACTCAGTGATTGGTCTTTGGCCCCAGCAGAGGAAGAAAGGGACAACTACTTACGTAGAGGAGATGGACGAAGACGTGGAGGTGGCGCCCGAGGACAAGGAGGAAGAGGTCGTGGCGGTTTTAAAGGTAATGATTTTACTGAGAGGTCATGGCGATTTTAAAGGTAATTTTTTTTTGAAAGAACAAAGTAATGCTAGAGAGAAAAACTAATGAAATGTAAGATGTTGTCTAAATGCCATTTATTCTGGCTATTGGCTACTGTGAAATGTAGAAAAATATTATTGGCCATTCATTTGTGTCGTGGTTGTCTTGTGGTTACTAGCTTTCTGTACTGACTCCTATAGAATGGTGGGAGGAATTGATAATGCTTTTTCTTTGAGGTTATTTTTACTCTTTTCCAAGGTACTAAGTGTAATTAAGGTGAAATGAGAGAGCTAGGTGGCGCCAGGCCTGGAGTAAGGAAGAACTGAGTTCAAGTCCGCTTCAGACACTTGCTAGCTTTGTGACCATGGGCGAGTAACTTCACTTCTGTTTGCTTCAGTTTCCTCATCTGTAAAATGGGGGTAATAATAACAGCACCTCCCTCACAGGGTTGTTGTGAGTATCCAGATAATCTTTGTGAAGCGCATAGCACAGTGCCTGGCACAGAGTAAGTGCTATATTAATTTCAGCAATTAAAATCAGAATGAGATGCATTTTGTATTGGCCAGTTTGGAGTGTAGTTTTGTTCTTTTACCTATTGCCCATGGTTTTTCGTTGCTTCTGCTCTTGGGTACAGTCATAAACAGTGCTTAAGGATGAGCACTAATTTTTGTTTAGATATAAAAAGTTTGTGAGAAGTAGTTTACACTGTTGGGGAACCTCTAAAAGTGGCTGTTTGCAAGTAAACTGTTTTTTCTGTGGCTTGGAGGGTTGGGAGGAAAGTTGTGGGGCAGTCTTGTTTACTGTCATACTTAGTTTATGGTGAGGTCAAAAGGGATTTGAACTGCCTATTACTAGTAATTCATCGTTCATCTCTTAAACCTACCTCGTACACTTGGCACAGAATCTCTTGGTAGCCTGATAAGTTGTTTTTTTGTTTTTTTCACCTTAAGGTTTTTTTTTTTGTTAGCAATTATAATGTAATAGGATGTGCAGACATTAACTTTAAATTACAAAGTGGGAGCAGTTTTTTTTAAAAAGCTTTTAATATTCATTTCTGGACCAACTTTGCTGCTGAAACTTTTAAAAAAATTACTTGTAGGAAATGATGATCAGTCTCGAACAGATAATCGTCAGCGGAATGCAAGAGATGCTAAAGGGAGAACAGCAGATGCATCACTTCAGGTAATTGGTGTATCTTATTTTTATTTATACTTAATATTTGAATTAAATTGTAAGAGATTTTACAAAAATGTGCGTATCTCACATTACATGATAAACACATCCAAAGAGCATAAATTTTAGTTCACACTTGAGCCAGTACATAATTCTTTTTCAACAGTATAATTGCATTTTTATTCTTTCTTGACAAGGATAGAAAAATCTGAGAATTTTTGCAAAGAAATTACAATTTTATATAAGTGAGTGAAGAGCATCAGTTCTCAGAGAGAGAAAAGAAGAGGAAACAAGACATGGAAACCCCACTCTCGGGCTCCAGGGCACCTTTAGAGGCTTGGAGCTGAAGAGGTTTCTAAAGACAGACAGGAGGCTAACACTCCACTCAGGGACACAGCCCATGGAGCCATGCTGAAGAGCACAAAACAATGTCATTTCTGTCATGAGGAAAGCAACTACTGGTAGAAAAATTTTATATAAACTTATATAAAAACTTGAGAGGCCACAGTATTTCTGTAGCTTAATAATAAAGAAATAGACTCTTGATAACCAAATATGTAACAATCAGCTCTTTTCAAATCTTCATTATTAGAATTTCCTTCTTGTTCTTCAGATATTCACATTGCCAAATGAGCTTCCATAATTGTTTAGCATTACCTTTAAATCTGCTTTTTTTTTTACTGATATAGCAAAAATAGATGATAAATGAGATTTCTTCCACTGAATTAGATTTTTTCATCCTTTTCAAAATTCATTCCAATCCCTGCTTCTATTGATTGTTAATATCGTAAGAGATGTAGAGATCAAAGATATTGAAGCCTAAATGTTCATGTTTAAAAGAATAGTAATCATGTTTATTTCACTTCCATTTGGGTGGATGGGGAAAGGTACAGTACTCGGAATGAAAACAGCAGGCACATTAGTTGTAAGGGACTACATGGTTTCATAATTGGCCCACTGACTGAAATGATTTGTTATTTCATATTCCCCTGTAATACTTAATCATAGTCTAGTGCTTGTCTCATCCTGCAAAAGCTTTTATATTTTTGCACAACTCGAAAAAGCTGTGAATTAAAAATGCAACAGACGGGCTCTTCCACTGTCATAATTTACTTTATCAGTTGAGAATTAATATGCTCCAGAAGCATGTTTTTTCTGGAGTATATTTGATGTTTTTGAGGGATGTCACAGGCTCTATTCTCAGGGGAGCTCTAGGAGGTTTTAATAGTGCTTAGTTAGGTAAGTGGAGGGCAACATTGTAGGTGCTCACTGATCAGAAAAAGGAAAAGAAACTTAGGAAATGAAAAAGCAAGGAGACAGATTTTTTTCTACCAGTAGCCGCTTTCCTCATGACAGAAATGACGTTGTTTCGTGCTCTTCAGCATGGCTCCATGGGCTGTCCCTGAGTGGAGTGTTAGCTTCCTGTCTGTCTTTAGAGACCTCTTCAGCTCCATGCCTCTAAAGGTGCCCTGGGGCCCGAGAGTGGGGCTGCCATGTCTTGTTTCCTCTGCTTTTCTTTCTCTGAGAACTGATGCTCTTCACTCTGCTATTCTTCCACAGCATTCATTCAGCCTTGTCAGAATTAGTTCTCCCAGCTTGTTTCCCTTGGGCACTGGCTACTATTCTCATATGAAAAGAAAATAGCTGGAAAGAGGGATTTTGGTTAACAACTTAAACCTCCATAAGTAAATGATATGAAAAGTTTGAGTGTTGAAAAATCTAATAGAATTTGTCTTGTAATATTAGAGTAAAATCAGATGGATGTTCCATTTGGATCTCATGGTTAGGGGGTAGAGTGCCATAGCGGGATCATCAGAGTTTCGTCTTTACAAATGAAAAAATTTACCCAAGGTTGGGGTTTAATAGCTCTCAAAGTCTAAAGTAACCACACTCTAGGAACCAGAGTCCCAGTTATAATCTAATTCTTTTGTGTCCCTCATTACTTTCCTTTAACACACGATGTTTATGTTTCAGGCTTAGACTCCTTGGCAGGCAAATTGGGAATTATGTTGGGATATGCCTTACATAACAAATGTGACTCGTTTTAGATCAGAATTGACTACAATAATGAAAGAAGTGTCCACACTAAAACATTACAGAATACGTCAAGCGAAGGTAGTCGGCTGCGCACGGGCAAAGAGCGTAATCAGAAGAAAGAAAAATCGGACAGCGTGGATGGGCAGCAACCGCTGGTGAATGGAGTACCCTAAACTGCATAGTTCTCAAGTCATATTTCCTATACTGTTTCATTAATTCTTATTCCACATTAGAGAAACTTTGTTAGGCCAAAGACAAAATAGTAGGCAAGATGGCGCAGGGCATGAAATGAAGACAAAAGTTCTGTTAGCCGTTTTTGTTTTTTGTTTTTTGTTTTTTTTTAATATTGGCTGTACGCAACTGTTTTCAGGATAAGAAGTTATACAAACATTTACTTAAGAATATCTTGGACTTCTAAAATATGCTTTCAAGTACATACTGTGTACTTCAAAAAGTTTTTTTGTTTTGTTTTGTTCTAAAAATAATGAGCTGTGCACTAGTATACTTTCTGTTCATTTGGACTTTTACTGCATTGGGTCAATCACTGCTAAATTTATTCTTTTTTCTGAATAAATAGTGTTTGTGATAATCAAATTAGGCTTCTGTTTTCAATCAAACTTCAAAGTCCTTATGAAATGCTCTGTCGTTTCATGTCCTGTGTCAGTTCACGTTTTGGTCCACTTTTTCAGTATCTTTGTGGACCTTGAAATGTGTGATGTAACAGTTGTCATTTTCATTAGCAAAAAAAAAAAAGTTGTATGATCTGTGCCTTTTTTATATCTTGGCAGGTAGGAATATTTTATTTGGAAGCAGAAATCAGGGAAGAGAAGTTGGAAACACTAAATGTAAAATATATGTAGCAAACCCTGTCCAGACATTTAGTACTTTATAGAAGAATGCATGCTTTCCATACTTTTTTCCTTACTTAAACATCAGGTTAGGCAGTATAAAGAATAGGGGTTTTTGTTTTGTTTTTGTTTTATTTTTGTTTTTTTGCACTGAAGATTAACATAGTGTTGAGAGAAGTGTAATTTTTATTTACACATGGGACAAGAAATCACTATCTTTCCATTTTGAAAGAGAAAAATTTCTTTGGGAACAAATCTTCCTGGTTACAAGCGTGCATAACATGCCTATTTGGCCAGATAACTATATTCAGTAAATAGTCATAATTTCATCTTCCCACAAATTATAGAATTGTTTTTCATAATTTTAATTTCAAGCTTATCTCAGGGGAGGTAGGAAGGTGTTGTCCTTTGTGATTGATATGTGAAGCACAGGTATCCAACTTTGTAACATTGGAGGCAGGTTAAATTGTTAAATTCGAAGTTCAAGGCCTGATTTGAAAGAAGAATCAGAAGACATTCTAGAATTTGATAACAAGTAATAGACAATTAGGGAATAGGGTGGGGGGTGGGCAGGTGCATTTTTGCTTTTTCTTCCCCTTTGGGGTCATGAATTAAGTTTACTGGGGAAAAACTGTGTTAAGGACCTTCATTTTAAAATTTTCTATTTTTCTTAAAAAATTACTCCAGTAGGAGTGCCACTGATCATGTACAGAACTGTACAAACCAAACCTGCCTCTGATGTATTTTGTGAGTTTCATTTATCTTTGCTTTTCTTTTCACTGTTACTTTTCCTTGCATACAAGTAAGCATATAAAAATCGCAAGAAACTGCACATGGTTTAACAAATATTAAAATGTCTTTACAATCTTGCCAAACATTATTGTTGATTTTTAGTTATTTATTTTGGGAATGTATAGCGTTTGAGGAAAAAAAAACTGGTACCTTGCACACATCATCTGTAAGCTGTTTGGTTAAAATACTGTAGATAATTAACCAAGGTAGACTGACCTTGTAATGTAACTGCTCTTGGGCAATATTCTCTGTACATATTAGCTGCAACAGATTGGATTTTATGTTGACATTTGTTTGGTTATAGTGCAATATATTTTGTATGCAAGCAGTTTCAATAAAGTTTGGTCTTCCTCTGCTAACTGATGTTGACGCAATCCTTACAAATGATTGCTTTAAAACAACTCCAACTAAAGGAAAAGAAACCTATTAAAAAGTATGTTCTGTCACAACACCTAAATCTTAGCTATTGTTTCTTTCACAGGTCATAGGAAGCCATCACTTAATCTACCAATTTCTAGGAACTTGGCATTAGGAACGTGAGAAATCACTGACAAAATGGTCCAAAACACATTGTGGTGTTACAACATGTGCTATGTGTGTATTTTTTATATTCAGAGGCTGAGAGTTTAGCAAGGCATTAATTAGCTTAAATGTGAATGGTTACTAAAATGTAATTTGGTTTATCCCATATCATTGTTATCAGATGGAGCTGGAGTCAAGACTAATTTTTACAGTATTTGTGTGCAAAAGTTGAATGTTTGTCTTTTAGTTCAAAATCTTGATTTTTTTTAAAGAATTATTTAATAATTTTAAAAATATGGGAATTGTAAATCTTAAAAGTTTTATTAAAAAATCTTGTTTAGAACAAAGCAAAAATAAGTCTGACAGATGCTTGATTTTGGTTTTAAATCTTAATTTTGAGCTTATGTTCAAATTCTCAATTTTGGTGGGAGAAGTTTTAGAAAATTATTTGTCTGGGGGATAGTGTATATATTTCACAAATCTTTGTGTGTCCTTAGGCAAAGGCAAAGGTGAAAATTTCATTTTTTACACTGTTTCTAGCAGTGAAAAAGTTTTAGTTGTGTTATTGAGGCATTCGAACCATAGGCAACATGGTGGCCATGCCTACACCAAGAACAGTCTATCAAAATACTTGTTTACAAGGCAAAAAAAGAAAATAAGTAAGAATTTTGTTTTCATTGCCAGTAGTGTCTCCATAACGAGACCAGTTGATCTTGATCTGTTGGCAAGAATTTCAGATCATTACTGCCCCACATGGGTGATTGCAGCCCTGAAAAGTAAAGGTTCTGCGCAGAGAAGATGGGTAGAGCATCTGGTTTCTGCAGCTCATTGTTGGGACCTAAAAGGAACCAAGAATTCAGTGGAAATTCAGTTTGTGTAGCTACTGGATCAAGAAATACCATCCTTTATATATTTTTCTATCTGGTGTTTACTTGTCTATATACCACAGGATCTGCCTAGCTCTTCAGATATCTATTAACTCTTAAAAAGGACTAAAATACTTTAGAGGGGAGTTTGGCATGCCCAATAGCCAAAAAAAATGGTTTGGTACTATCACAATTTGGCACAGTTCTCATCCATTTAAAATTACTTAGCTGGGTGTTATTCCAAGTAATGACAAACAGCATTTTCACTAAACAGGCAAATAGTCTTCCTTTTAAAAATGCTCTATTTAGCTTATAACTGAACAGACTTGTATGCCTCCAACTTTAACCCTCTACTATGGTTAGCATCATTTGCCATTAAAATGTAATCAATACAAACGTACTTTAACTCCTACAAAAATTCTTTTTCCATTTATTTAATGATGTGTCTGAGTAAGTTCAGTAGAGTATAGTATAATACATAGTATGTATTAGCTTTCAGTCTTAGTCTGGTTTCTGTCTCACGATCATAGCCTATGCATTTCTTCCACTCCAACAATCAAATCTCTCAAGAACTATGCCATTGGAGACTAAGGATCTTCAGTGAAAGAGTGGAGGTTGTGGACATACCTCCCACAGCTTACTAGAGGAAAAAGTCTAAATGTGGTTATCTATTTCTTTTTTATGATGTAAGTATCTTTATTTTTTTCAGGTGTCCTACATATTCACATCTCCAGCACAACTTCTGTGAGAAATTCTAAGGGAGATATGTTTGGTAGAAAAACAATTTGAAGATCTTAGTGTTCATAGCATTAAAATTTTTGTTTTTATTATTTAGGTGATTAAAAATATTAAACTTCGACAACTAGAAGCTTCTAAATAGCATGCTGTATAGTTTTATTAAGGATTTCAACTTTTGTTTACTCAGTATAGAAGGAGGGAAGAAAATAAGTGTCCACAAAACTGGAGAAATCCTGAGCAATATTGATGTGCATATTAGTACATACATTTTATATCTATGTATATCTTGTGTGTGTGTGTGTATACAGACATATATCTTGTAAATATTTTAATATTTAAAAGAATTTGCTTCTGCCACAAAACAGAAATTCTTATCGAAGGGTTGAAAAATCATTTTATAAGAACTGGCATGTTGCTAATTTTCCCATTAGTTTAGAATCAGTCTTAAATTCCGCTATTCTTTACTACAGGATCTTCATTCCCAGTTTTATAATTAACCTTTTGATTGATGAACTAAGAAAGTAGTATTTTATAGCTTCTATGTATTAAAAAAAATAACCAAATTTCCATGACTTAGCTATTAATAGTACTGAGGGCTTCTTGGGGACAGTATATGGCATTTTGACAATTAAAAAATATTGACCTAGCACTTGAGTTCATAATCTGAATGGGATTTAAAATATTCTCCCAACATAGGCATCCTGATGACTTGGAAAGACCGTGCGCTCTGGCAGACACAAGAGGTTGGCTCTGTCTTTGTGTGACCTCATACAAGCCATTTCACCTATCTTGCTCTTTGTTTCTTCATCTGTAAAATAAGAAGGTTGGATTCTAAAGTTCCCTCTACCTCTATTATCTATAATTGTGGAAAGGGAAGAGGCCTATTTTTCACTAAGTTAAAACAGACAAAAATGTCAAATCAAGACAAATATTTTCGTACCTTTTGTGTGCTAGGCCCTGTACCAGGTAGTATGGCTATGAGTCCAAAGAAAACTAGTCTTTCCCCTATGGTAGTTGGAAGATCAACAAAGTTAAATCATTTTAAGTATGGTTACAAGTCTCAAGTGTATTAATCCATTTATTGTGTATATATCAAGTCTTAACAGTCTTCAGTTAAATAAGAAAGAAAGTGGTTATTTACTGCATGTTTTTATGTGCAGTAAATGCTTCTCATCCACTTTCTCCTGGTGAGCCACAGGTGGCAGATACGTGTGGCCTTTCCAGCTTTGACCTAGTCCCTGCCAGAGCTTTCATTCTTCTGATAAAACCATTGAGAACTATCTTCTTTCTACCTTGAAGCATCTCAGGGTAGGACTTGGAGGAGAGTAGTATTGACTTATTTTTAAAAGTTATGTTTAGTTATACTTATGCCTTTTTTGTTCACCATGAATTAAAGAAAAGTGAATTAAAATACTGTTCCTGGGCCTTCATTTGTATTTTTAGTGATATTCCAAGTTATTTTTTTATGCATGAAGTTTCCTTGAGTGATTATATGCTGATGAAAATAGTCTACAACATTGTTGCTATTGATGAAACAGTTGAGTCAGTTCTGGTAATCCTTAATGGATTGGATGGAGTGAAGGAAAGGTATGAATAACATGGGATTATCTACAAAGCCCTTTATATTTGGTTTTAAAGTTAGGATTTTATTATTGTGATAAATTTACCTTTCTACTCTATTTTCTTAGCCTAATGTGAAAATTGGTTTGCTTTTCTTGAGCACCATGTAGTACAGTGCAAAATGTCTTCTGAAGCCCCAGAATTTATTCTAATATTCCCTCTTGTGCTTAGTGTGACTTTACATGTCACTTCTTAGCTCAGTTTCCTCATCTGCAAAATGAAAGAATTGGACTAAATGTTCTCTGGAGGGCTTAACCAGTTTCATAATTCTATGTACTCAAGGCATAGAGAATGAAGAACTAGCCTGTAAGACTATATACATCCCCGAGAATAAAATTGGACTAGACCTGGTTGTGAATTCATTTATGAATCCATTTTATGTAAATTTTCCATTAATGTGCTGATGTAATGGTTTTCTTTTCCATTATATTGTTGGAAACACTCTTGACACTAATAAGGTATCAAGGAAAATTTATTGCATCAGAGTTCAGAGGAATTGAACACTTTGGCCAGAGCAGGCCCCTACCCTCTTTTTAGGAGGAGGGAGCCCTGAGTACAGAAGTGAGATGAGCTATATATATATATATAAAGTTAGTTCAAGACAGATCCTCCCACCAGGAGACAGATTGGTCCATTCTCAATTAGGTCACCATCTTCTCTACGTGCCCATTACATAACCACCCTTGGTGTGATTTTCCCCCCCAACATACTTTAACAAACATAGGACTCATGATCAGAAAATGGAGGGATAATTTTATGTGGGGTGTGTCTACTTAGGCATAAGGTTCATTAAGCAAGCACAGTGAAGAAAAGCCTTCTGGTAACTCTGGGTCATTTTTGTCTTAACTACTTCTAGCTAGCTGTATATTTGGTTCCTTTATCAAAAACTTCATAATTTTCTGAAGGCCACTGTCTGTCTCCTGATTGGTTGAGTTTACCTGTAGTCTGCTGGCCTTATTATCTGACTTACTCTCAATGACTTCATCAACTCATAATAACTTCTGTGGAAACTTAACTTTTCCTGTGTCTCACAACATCCTGTATCACTGTTAGTATGCTAATCTTAGGTGGGCAGGGATAGGGGCTAGGTCTGTGTGTTTTTTCCCTTAGAATATATGTAAACTGTGGGTTTAGTAATGGTGATATCTTTCCAGTCTGTTGCTGTGCACCACAAACATTTTGATTTCTACAGAATGCGTATTTGCATATCTAAGCAATATCTCTGTTGTAAACCAATCCAAATTGATTTCATTCGAGCGGAGCTGTAACACTTGGTGCTGTCGTTTAGAGTTGAGTCTACCTTTCAATTTGATCATTATTGGGAAACTAAAATGTTTTTCTCCTCTCATCCCTCTCCCTTGTAGTTCTCATTTCTCTTACGTAATCACTTTTTGATTTGGGGCACTACTGATTGATCTAATTCAGCCCTCTCATTTACAGTAGAGGAAAACAGGCCAAGAAGTAGGGACTTGGTATTTTATTACAAAGGTAGTGAAAGGTGGAGTTGAGATTAAACCCACTACACTTAAACTCCAGTTTTGAGCTTCACTCCTTACCATTATCAACTCTCTACATCTCTCTGAAAGAACTTCCATGTTAATTACTCTCCAGTTAGTAAAACTGGAGTAACAGAAAGTTAACTCCTTAAGAGTTTGAATTTCGAGATCACTTCCCTAGTTCCTGCAAATGTTTTCCCTAAATTCTTTATCTTAGAGACAGGCAATGACATTCCAGATTTTTAAAATGTAGTTTTATTTGTTTTGTGCTTGGATTCATAGGATTTAGTGATGAAAGGGATCTTGGAGAAAAGAAACTACACAGCAGTTGGGTTCAAAACCCATGCTTTAGATTCCAAAAGCCAATGCTCTTTTCTACCAGATACATTTCAGTTGACCACAGTGTGCATCTTCATGTATTTCCCAAGTGCATTTCTTAAATAGGTAGAACAGATCTGTCTTTCTCATCCTGTTTGTTCTGGGCTAAAGTCAGTTCCGGTGTTGAGTATTATTAGTCAACAGCTATTAACTGTCTGCCCGGCACTGCTAGGTCCTGTGTGTAGAAATACAAAGGATACTCTCAGGGAGTTTATGTTCAAACAAATGTGTCTTGCTTGACCTGCCTTGCCTCAGTTAGCCCTTCAAGTCACCCCTTTATGATAGCTGTTAAAAATGAAGAAAATAGGGCCCAATATCATACAACTACTAAAAAGCTAGAAGCGAAATTTGAACCGACGTTTTCACAAAATGCTGTATTTCCAGGCCAGAGATTCTGAATTTTTGTTGGGTTCTGGAACCCTTGGGAAGTCTGATGCCTATGGATCCCTTCTCAGAATCACATTTTTAAATGGGTAAAAATATGTACATAATAAAGATTTCATTCACATGAATGGAATACGTACATGTGTATACAAACACATTAAATTTTAAATTCGTGGATTCCAGATGAAGAACCTTTAATCTCTCCAGAATGGGACTGCTGAGGGCTGGACAATATCATCTGTTTGTGACACGTTTTTCTTACAATCAAATAACCATTGGAAGATTAAGCAACTGCATGTATTTCCCCTAAAGGAACTGGCCCACTCATAACTAGCTCTCCTCCGCTGTGAAGGAATCCCAAAAGTTTTGTGTTTTAGAGCGTGGATCAGAGTGGGCATTTGAGGATCAGACACATAATAATGCCCCGCCCCGAAAGTTCTAAGCACATTAGTGGTTTTGCTGCTGGGGGGAGGAGGAGGGGGAGGGGGAAGGGGAGTAGAGGGAGAAGGAATTCTGTGGACAGTATTATAAAAGTAGTGTAATAAATACCAAGACCATACTTCTTGGCCTGTTTTCCTCTACTGTAAATGAGAGGGCAGAATTAGATCAATCAGTAGTGCCCCAAATCAAAAAATGATTACATGACGGCCGTAGAGCTCTACAGCTTCCAGGCAACTGGGTTTGTTAGTGAAGAGGCAGATAAGGTCGGCTCGAGCATCGGGTGGCCTTGTAGGTCTCGCCCTCTTCTTGAGGGCGAAGGAAAGGTGCGTGTGCGCTCTGGGAGATTGAGCCTCACGTCCTTCCAGATGGGCAAGGTCGTAGGCAGTTGTGCCATATGGATGCTCTACTCTGCCTTCAATTCAGGTGAGTGCCCTGGGTCCAGACCAAAGCAAAGGGCTTACTGCCAAGAGCGGCTTCCGGTGGCTTGAGGGGTACCCCTCTCCTGTCCTGCTGGCAAGTCGCCCATGGGTGATGCCCGAAACAGAGAAGAGTCAGGCTTCTTGCCCTCGGGCACACGGTGATTGATTCTTAGGTGGTACTGACACTTTTTTCCTGATCGTCCTCCCTCCCTTCACCCACTTGAGCCTACGTAGTTTTCCCCTGACAAGGAGGCTTTAAGGCTATGGAGTAGTCTGATTACATGTCAATCCATAGTAAGGAATTTCTCTCATTCTGATTGCAAAGTTGGGCATTTAGAATCACATAGCACTTCAGAGCTGGAAGATTTGAGAGATTTTCTAGTAAATCCCCTTATTTAAGTGAGGGGGAAAACTGAGGTCCGAGAAGGGTAAATGGTGAAAAATGGTAGCAAAGCAAACTGAGAACCTAGTCTTCCTTGTGGGGGTGCGGATACACACGTCTGACACCAATAAGGCCCCTGGCCAAAGATACATGCTTCCCCTAACCCTCTGCATAATTAAAGAGGGCAATCGTAGACCCCAAGACCTTCCGTATTTTGCTTTCCCTTCTCCTAGCAGTCTTCCTGGTACAACTATCAGAATTTCTCTCGCTCCAAGGTCCACTCACTCTGGCCCCCGGACCTCAAACCAATCAAGCTGATCTTGGCCAGAAACAAATCTATGGGGTTTAACAATATCACCATAACACAACTGAGACCCTCAACTTCTCAGAGCAGCAAATCTCCCTGCTTCTTCTGCCCCCACGTCCTTTGAATGTAGGCTTGGGTTTGGTGTGTTGTAGATGTTAAAAACTTTGACGAAAAAAAGAGCACCCTTGTCTTTATTATGTTGCCGTAGCAGAGTAATTCATAACCTAGAAGCTCGTCTCCTGGCCATGGGAGACTCAGTTCTTAGGACTGTCTTTGGAAAGTTGACTCAGTTTGTTTCTGAGATTTTATTTGACTGCATCACATGAAATAATACATAGTAGAGCTCTTTGCAAACCTTAAAGCACTATGTAAGAGCTGGCTATTGTTATTTAAAGTCATTCCTTCTTGGTAGAACCTGCTAAAGCTTGCCTTTTGCTAGCATAGCCTTCAAGTGGTCACCATGATGAGATATTAGTGAAAATTGGGCACAGTGAAAATCAGCCAGAAAACACTTGTCAACCAAGGCAACACAACTTTCGAGTGCAAATTCAGTTTTGGAAATTATGGAGGAGGATATAGGAACATTATAAACTATCATTTCACAAGAGCAACAAATAGCACTGGAAGAGAAAGTAATCCTATAGATAGCTTGGACTCAGCCAAATTTAATGTAATCCAAGAGCATTTTTTAATCGATGAAGCTAGAACGACAAATAGAAATGAGAAAACAACCTTTCTAAAAGAATCTAGATCAGAGATGTACATGTGGCTATTGTGAGCCAAGTTGAAATGTAATTGGGCAATACTGAATAAAATACAAGAGATTATTAATAATGAATAAAAATACAATAGGTATTTTATTAAGATATAATACATCATTTTAATATGTGGTTTTTAAGTCAATATCCTCATGTTATATGGTTCAGTGGCCTTCATTTCTATTTGATTTTAACACCACTAATCTAGATGAGAGTGAAACCACCAAATTTGGGCTCATTTTTCGGTGGGTTATCTGTGAAAGTGAAAAATGGCACTTTGTCTTAAGTGGTCTGTGTTCCCAGTGATTCTGGGAAAAGTCCTGGGACCTGATAGAACACACATAGAAGGAGACAAGCTAATGACAACACTATTGATACTTGGGAACTGATTGTCAAGGTGTCTCCAAAAGATTTCAATCAAGGAAAAGTAGACCCTCCAATTTGCATAGAGATAGCTAATAATCGCTAACATTTATAGAGTACTTTAAGATTTGGAAAGTGTTTTACATATTATTTCTCATTTTCTCCTTAGAACAACCCTGGGAGGTAGTTGCTATTATGATCCCCATGTTAAAGATGAGGCAACTGAGGCTAAGAGAGGAAAAGTGAGTTGTCCAGGGTCACACAGCTGGGAAGTATCTGAGATAATCTTCATAAATTCAAGTCCAGTCCTCTCTCTAGAATAAGAATTTCATCTCTATCTTGCTATGTAACAGAAAGTATATTAGCATGGAGAAGAGAAGCCTTTGGGAGTGACAAAAGCAGAATGGTGCAGTGGAAAGAGCATTGAATTTGCTATCAGAGGACTTGAGTGTGACCCAGGGCAAGACACTTAAGCCCTCTTTGGGTCCCAGTTGCCTGATTTATCAAATGAAGGGATTGGACACAGTCCTGTATTCTGAGATCCTCTGAATATTTGAAGTGTTTACAGAAACATGCCATTTCGTTCATGGAAATGAAAGGCCTTCTTAGGACACAGCGTAATGACCCCTTTTCTCCCTTTTGTCATCATATAGACCCAAGCAAATGCCCAGGAGAGAGCAAGTAGCTTTGCTCCCATGACACTTCTGTCACCACCAGCTTGGCTTGGCCTAGTCCTCACGAGGAAACTAGTGGTCTACTTCATAGGGCCCCCAGATGACTGTGACCATGAACCCTTTTGATCCCAACACCTAAAGGATTCTGATGAGAAGGATGGAATAGTAAAAAGGCTCCCCCAGCCTTATATCCTTGATGTTACCTTACTTCACTGAAGGACCTTTCTAGTCTCCATGGCCATGGACTTTCCTTTGATCTAATCAGAGTTTATGTCTGATAGTTAGCAAAATCCTACCTCCTGCTCCCCTAACTCATAATGTTTTGCCTTGGTTTCCCTATGTCTACCTGTTTCTCACAAGAAATAAGCAACTTAATAAATACTTTACAGAATTGAGTTGATTCAGTTACTGCCAAGAAAATTCCTTTCTCCTAGACCTTCCCTCAATTTCATCCCTATCTAGCTAGGCATTCTTTTCCCAACCTCCTCTGCCCACTCCAGACTTTATACTTTACCCTGCCCTTCCACTATGCCCTCTGGAAATCCCTTTGTTCTTTTCTTAATGAATGTCCCTTTATCCAGGACCTCTTCCATCTCATATTTTTGAAAAACTATTTTATTGCTGCTTTTTCACCCTACTCTCTCCCTGTTCTCTCCACTGTATTGCTGTTCTTTCCCAATACCAGTCTTCCAATAAAAGCCTCCCTTGTAACAAAATACAGTTAAGTGAAGCAAGCCAACACATTGATGGTGCCTGCCAATATATGTGTCATTTTGCATCCATGGGCCACTGTTTTGTTTCCTTGTCCATCCTCTGGAATGAAGATTGGTCATTTCGCATTCATCAGAGGTCCTTTCTTTCTAGTGTTTGTTTTTCATTGCATTGTTGGGATCATCGTCACATTCTTTTCTTCTTCTGATGAAAATGGTCAACTCTGGGCAAACGACTTTTCTGAGCACGTGTTAGAGAGTCTGGTAAAATAGATCACTTATTAATCATTTAGAATGTGCCAGATACATAGAACACTAGACTTGGAGTCAGGAAGGTCTAAGTTTGAATTCTGCTTTGGAAAATCACTATATTTGTGACATCCCAAGTCTCAGTTCTCTACGAAATCTCCATGAAATATAGCACTTTTAGAGTTTGCACTTTTCATACAGAATCTCATTTGTCCCTCAAAATGACCCTGTAAAGGAGATGCCATTGTTAGCTCCATTTCTCAGGAGACTGAAGCTGAGAGGTTTATGGGATTTACACAGGATCACATCACTAGTATCTGCCCTTGAAAGTCTTCCTGACTCTGTCTGTCTACTTTGCCCCCATCTCACAAGAGTATGAGAATCAAATGAATGTATGTAAAGCTCTTTGAAAATCTTAAAGTGCTATAGAAATTGATTTATTTTATTATTACGTATTATTATTCTTTGCCACACTTGAGTATTCGCCTGCTGCTTTTCTCATTCTTTTCCATTAGCATTCTTGCCACTTGAATATATATTGGTCTGGGAGGAAGTGTCAATGTTCTTGTACTCCTCTGCCACCATCTGTCTCTTAGCAACCTTTCTTCATGGGAGGTTTACTCTTATCAGTCTCTCTCGCCCGAGCTATCTCATTGGTGCTTCATTCCACTTCAGCCACCTGCAGGGAAGTCCATACCTTAGACCAGAGATGAAAACTCAAGAGTGAGACTGAACCAGATTAAAATGCCATTGGGAAATGTTTAACAAAATAAATAAAATTACAGTGCAACATTGATAATGTTAATTTGTGATTTTCTAAGCCAGTATGTAACCTGGATGTTCTATTTGAGTTTGATGACACTGATAACATTCATTGCTCATAACATTGCTACCTCAATGATCCCGAATTCTGAAATTCCTTTCTGATCAAAACCTTATAACCTTCCATTTCTTCCTTTGTTTCATTCATCCTAAATCAGAAGTTTTAACGTGGGGCCTATGAACTTGTTGTTATTATATGTATATATGTGTGTGTGTGTGTGTGTGTGTGTGTATATATGTGTGTGTGTGTGTGTGTGTAAGTACTTCAATATAATTGATTTCCTTTATAATTTTACATATTTTATTTTGTGCACTTAAAAACATAACCCTTGAATGGGGGTCTATGATACAAAAAAAGTTATGAGCACTGTCCTAAGCCTAGTCTTGATCGTCACCATTAGCTCTAGACTTTCAATGTCTCCCTTTTCTCCCAGTCCATCATTCTTGCTCTGGCCTCACTTTCTTTCATAGTACAGGCCCTATGGTTGATGGATTCAATGAGGGTACACTGTCCTATACTCTTGAATCTCTTATTTACTTATCCTGTGACCATTCACACATTACCAACTCTCAAATCTGGCCTATCATCTCTCTCTCTTCCCTGCTACTCCTTGTGCTGCTTACTATCAGTGATGGAAGGGCAGTTAGGTGGTGCAGTGGATAGAGCACCAGTGCAGGAGTCAGGAGGACCCGAGTTCAAATCTCCTCTCAGACCCTTGACACTCACTAGCTGTGTGACCTTGGGCAAGTCACTTAATCCCAATTGCCTCATTCTGGGTTATCTCTAGTCAGCCTGATGAATATATCTGGTCACTGGATTCAGATGGCTCTGGAGGAGAAGTGAGGCTGGTGACCTGCACAGCCCTCCCTTACTGAAAACAAAGTCAAATGCAAGTCATGTCATCATTTCTCTGATGGCATGGTCTTCTTCAGCAACGAAGGACGAACACACACACACACATACACACACACACACACACAGAATCAGTGGTTGAAGCCCTTATTTAGCAGAGAGTTTGGTGTGGGGTAGTCACTTAATAAATGCTTATGGATTGAGTTGAAGTTGTAGAACTGTACTACCCAAGTCTGCTAGAAATTTATGTCATTTAATCTTTAGACCCTTACTGCTGCGTGATAGTTTTTTTTTTAAACTGTTCCCTGATTGACTATTACATTCCCCACAATGGATGTTCCAAACCCCCTGTGGCCTAATGCTTCCCCACTATTCACCCCTCTTCAGCAGAAGGCCTTGGATCCTCTTCTAGTGAGAGAATTGAAGTCATCTGCCATGTGCTCCCTCTTCTCTCTTACTTGCATACCCAAAAAACTCTATGCAGTTTCACCGTTCTGTCCTTTTGTTTCAATCTCTGAAGCATTTCTACTTGTCAAGGCTAGCACCTTTAGTGATCTCATTCATAATCCCTTTGAGATGTAGTAAAGTGCTGAATTTGAAGCACTGACGTTAGGGTCATGGGACTTGAGTTAGAATCCTGGCTGTGTCTGTCACTTAACCTTTCTGAATTTAGGTTTTCTCATCTGTAAAATGTTTGTAACTGTATGATTTCTGAGGTCACTTGCAGCTGTAGATCCATGATCTCATTATCCTTCCCCCCACCCCCTTAAGTATACCACATGATCATTCCCTCTTTGGCATCTTCATACTCTTGCTGTCTGCAGACTCTTTCTCCACTGCTTACAAAATGCCTAGGTCTCTCCTACCCCTTCAGAAATATTTCTGCTATCTTCTCTAGCTATCATCCTTTATTTCTGCTCTCTTTCATAGTTGAGCTTTTAGAAAAAGGTAAAAAAGTATAAAGGATAAGTATAAGAGAATATAAAGGTGGAAAATACGTATTTGACAATCAAAGCTATAAATATGAATGGGATGAATTTACCCATAAAATGGAAATGTATAGCAGTACCCAGAATCCAGAACCCAATATATGTTATTTATAAGAAACATTATTATTATTTATTTTTAACACATTTTATAACAGATAAAGCAATTCCAACTTTTGGTCAGGTGATACTTCTTTTTAAAGCATTTACAATATGACCACAAAAGAATTTTTTTTAAACATTAACCAACTGAGACACAGATAATATTTATGTTG
>CM053775.1:21017635-21035263 GCA_028658325.1 Potorous gilbertii
TCTCCTTCACTGTGTTGCTGCGTGGCTTCCACTGTTCCAGAATTTGTCAGGAGTTCTTTTTACTGGAAATCTATGGGCTGTGGGTTCGGACCTAGCATAGGTGAGTCTTTCTACTCCGCCATCTTGGCTCTGCCCCGTGAGTACCATTTCTTGATGCTTTCAAAGTATCAAATGAACTAAATATTGTACCGGACTGTGCTACAAAGTAGTTGTGTGACCTTGGTTAAAACTCTCCTATTACGCTTCTCTAACTCCTTTAGGGCATTGTCTTCACCTATTGGACTGTAAGTTCCTTGAGGGCAGGTACCCCCTCTTCTTGGCTTTGATTTCCTTAATTTTCCAGTAAGATAAGCATGTTGGACTAGATCAGTGAGCCATCCCCAGTCCTTAATAAATTTTTACTGGTTCATAACACATGACTAGCAGCTAGAATTGGAGGCAGCGGGGGAGGGCAATAGGGAGAGAGCTGAAGTCAGGAAGACTCATTTTCCTGAATTCAAATCTGGCCCCAGACACTTACTAGCTGTGTGACCCTGGGCAAGTGCCTTCACCCTGTTTGCCTCAGTTTCCTTGTCTATAAAATGAGCTGGAGAAGTAAATGGTGAACCATTCCTGTATCTTCACCAAGAAAATCTCAAATGGAGTCACAGAGTCCAACATGACTGAACAACAAAAAATACATGACTGCCAAAGATAATTATTTCCTAAAACTTACAAGCATAAATAAACGTTATTCTTCCTCATCTTGGTATTTTGTTGCTTTTGCCCCATGGTCCTTCCTCTCTCATTTCCAGACCCCAGAGTCATTGAGAGCATCTGAGCTGTGGTTAGGGGAAGTGGAATTGTTCTTACTAAGTCAGTTAAGTACTTTATCAATCTGTACTATGATCTGTAGGTAGTCAATTTTTTTTAAATAATGGAATTGTTCAAATGTATTATTAACTCACTTGTCTTCTTAGACAGGGTAAACAGAACATCATATTCTTTGTTTTCTGATTCACATAGGCATTATTATTGTGTCGTGCCTTACATATGGCTCCTCCTTCCTCCTCCTCTCCCCCCATCCTCAGGTCCTGAGAGGATTACATCCTGTTAAACAGTGGCCCTCAGAGTTTTCTGGAGTATGTAGAACTGGTTTCCTATACATTGCTTTGTACATTCTAAGGCCAGTCATTTTGTTGTTCTGGTCCTGACCTCACTATTAGTCTGTCACTCAACTTCCTCTGCCATCAGTGAAACTTGTCTCTGTGTGAAGACAGAATAGACAAACAGTGGAGAAAAAGAAAATGAAAGGTAGAAAAGTGAGTAAGCATAGAACAGGCCAACCTTGAGAACCCACAGCAAGGAGATTAGCCTTGCAAAGGAGACTGGCAGAATGCATGGGAAAACATGCTTTTGGATGGGGAGGAGAGGAGAAATATGCTGTAATTGGATGACCTAGGTTTTTCTCACTGAAGCAAGAGATAGATCTTTCTGCCAAAAGTACTTCTGATGTGGATTTCCTATAGCTCATAGATGACCAGCAACAGGAAAGATTGGAGAACCCCTTGGATTTTGAAGCAAGGGGCATGGATTTAGATTTCTGTTCTGTGACTCCATAGCTGTGTGCCTGTGAATCCCTCCCTTCACTCCCTAGGCCCAAGTTTCCTTCTCAGAAAAATTAGAGGCTCAGTTGGACTTGCCAATGTCCCCAGCTCAAACATGTAACTAAAAAATCTCTGATTCTCCTGTCTCCAAGTTGTCAACTCATTTATCATTTTGATAAATGACTAAGAGAAGCATTATTTGTGACTTACAAATTTCCATTTAGTTATCCTGTCTTGACACTAGTTGTCTGACTGTGGGCAAGTCACTTAACTTTTCTGGGCCTCCGTTTCCTGAGAGACAGTGATCCTCCCGGAGCTGTTTTGAAGCTCAAATAAGAAAATAGATACCAAGCATTTTGTGTACCTTCAAGTGGTATATGGAGAACTGTCAGTTATTGTTGTATCAGTCTGCCCTTTAAAATTTTTTTTTATCATAAATTGTTTAAACGTAAAGGCAACAGTGAATTTTGCTTTCTGTCCTGTATATTTGGAAATATATTTAATTGTCATAGTACTCTGCTATTCAGTTATACGCAATAACTACCTACTAACTAGAGTAAGGTGTATTTAAACAAACATTTGAAATCTGGTATCTCTCTTAATATTACTTTTGATGCTTTCATAAAGAAAAGTAGTTGCTATTAAAATGTCATTAAAAGTAATAAATTCTTGAATATATTGGGTCCAAATAACCTAATTCTTGAGTGCTCTCAGGTTTTGTAATATCATTTGGATATCTATTGAGAAAGAAGGAGATGTCTCTTCAAGACTCTAATCCAGTAGTAGGGGGACCACAGGATGATACAACCCAGTTCTTCTACCCAAGGTGTAAGTACTTGTCTTAAAGCATTGGAACTCTTCTCTCCTGCCTATGCCTAGCACATTAGCAGTTAAAAATGTGTATTAAATGGTTGAATTGAATTAAATATGCCCTTCTGTAACTGTCTGGCAGCATCTCTAAGTCACTCCCCAATGATTGACCTTTGGAACAGAGCCTGAGATTCAGTCAGTTGTCCCAGGTTTTGCGAAATATGAGCCTTCTGTGGCATTTAGCCAGGTGTTGGGACGCCCTGATGTTATGGACTAGACCAGATGTTTTTTCCATCTGTCTTGCTGATCTTTTTTTTTAAAGGTCAGATTTCATCTCCCAGCATTTCTCTGTAATACTGTACTTAATGTGTTTCTCAGGCCTGCAACTGCCCCCTGAGAATGATTAACCACAATGAGACATTTCCCCTATTGGAACACATTTGGTGTCCCTTCAAGGAGAAGCACCATACATACTGCCACATGAATTACAAAGATAAATCAGTTATTTAAAATTATGCAAAGATATGCCGGAAATAATTGGAAGCCATTAGTATGTTAACAGAACATTCCATCAATTGCTTTGTTTTTATTCCAGATTTAAACACTGCCCCAGTCTGTGACCTTGGCCTGATACATTTCATGTATCTGTGTCCCTGTTTCCTAGCCTACAAAATGTCTGCAATATCACCTAGTTAGAGGGTGGTGCGTGGCATATGCCAAAACCAAACTGGGTTTTTCCTGTAGCGAGCAGCCCTGTGCTAGAGATACTAATAACTGAGGTCTTACAATGATTTAGCCTTGCAGGCTCTGAGAGGTAGCCACTTTATATTTCCATAGCTATCGCAGGATTCAGGTAAATTGTCCTCTGGCAGAAACACAGCTTTACCTTGCCGGCATCAAAAGCAGCTTTGATCAAGGTATTTTCACAAGAGATTGGTGTGTGGAAACAGCCACTGTAAACTGGTACCCCAAATTTGGCTTTCTGGCCTGACACTGACATCTAATAAAATCCAGCTGTTATATATCAAGGAAGCATAGAATCTGATGTGAGTCAAATCTTAAGAAAATTTTGATGATCAAATCATTTGAAATGCCTTTCGCTGTCCCAAATTGGCCAAGTATGTCCAAGGATCAAATGAGATAACACATGTACAGTGATTCTCATATTTTAAAGCTTATGTAAATATGTTATTATCTCCCCTTCCACAATTGACAGTTTATGTAAAGGCATTTTACAGAACTTAAAACTGTGTCAAAGTGTTGAGTTAGCATGAACAATGAATACTCTCCCACCAGCTGCTGCTTCCCTTTTAATAGTCTCTGTTATTCTGCTATTGCACGATTAAACAGTCTCTTGTGGCTTAAAAAATAATCAAGTTAAGGTATAGCATCCTTGACCCAAAAGGCACTTGAGATATCCTTCTTGTTCCCTTCTTTAAGTCTGAAACGGCTATGGTTTTCATGGTCTTCCTTTTGTTCCCCTTCAGTATGCCATGTTTGCAGATTGCCTTCTTCCTTTGAGTCTGGGTATTCTTCTTAATGGTAAATCCAAACTGGGATATGTAAACTGAGTTATTCCTAAAGACACGTGATGAAAGCCCATGCCATTCAGGGCATGTCTTTGGAAGATAACTTTATCCTTAATCTGTTGATGACTCATTCATTTTCTGTAAGTTCATCTAGTAGCAGACATCTGACCTGAGATGGACTGCTTTTAAATTTTAGTTTGACTTATTTCAACAATCATTTTGCTATTTTCTTTCAGTGGGCAAGATGAACTTTCCTCTCTGTTTTTGGCTCTGCAAGACATTTGAGTTATAACAGTTACTCAAATGAGGTGTAGGAATGAGGTGAAGTATTAATGACTATTGCTAAAAATCGCTCTTGAATTTCTGTCTCTGAAAGCTTGCCGGCCAAGGGATGGACAGAAGATTGAGGCATGTCATGGACATGAGAATCTTAATCAAACCATGTGTTTGAAGTTCAACTGCTGCTATACCCTAGAACGAAAGCTGAAGATGACATGTTATGCTCCTTTAGTAGACAGTAAGCTTATCTTCAGATGGTTGATATGGACCTAGCTGAGAAAAATGCTGAAACTGTTTACATGGGCCCCCAGTCAGAGTTTTGCACAGTCTCTCCTCAAGTCCCAGGCACATTCCATTTTTATTAATCCTTTCTTAATGTACAAACTAGGAACTGGTCCAAAAGCAAGTGAAGTAGAAATCTCTACAGTATTTTGGGTAGATTAAGTTGTAACAATAGGAATAATGTGTGAGATTTTTCTAATGCAATGAGTTCACAAAACAAGGGCCTCTGATTTGGAAAGAAATCACAAATCTCTCCATTTCTCTGTCCCTGTTTTGCTCTCGCTCTCATTCTGTTTCTTCCTCCCCTCACTCCTGTCCCCATGCACTTGGGATGATACTTTATCTTGTGAGGAAATCTTTAGTAAAAATGCATGCAATCTCCTGGCTTGAGACAATTTGTACTTGTACTAGATGTCTAGTTTCCATTTGATCCCCTGAATCAGGACGTAGCAAAAGGTCAAGGATGATGTTCAAATGAGTCAGGAAATGTTGAGTTGAAACTAACAACTTCTATTCCTTTTCTATTCCTTTTGTTATTCTTTTTTCCCCCCACCTTACAGACTTATAGCCATCAAAAAGTAACCTAATTAAGAGAAACATTTACTAATTAGATTTGAAAGCTGTTCTTTTTTTTCTGAGGAAGTTATTTGTCTCTCTGTAAAAAATCCTTGGATATGGATACCATGCTATGGCATATGTAGCCAGATGGTTAGCCTCAACCATTTTACTTTTTCCAAAGAGGGCCCATGGATAGCTCTCTTACGTGGAGGGCACAACCTTGGTAAAGCCTGCTGTGTCCAGACACATAGGGGAGGTTGTGTGGTGAAATGGAAAGAATGCTGGATTTAGACTCTGAGGACCTGAGTTCAAATCTTGATGCTGCCATTTATTGCCCAAGTGACTTTGGCCAAGTAACTTTCCCTCTTCGAGCTTCATTTCCTCTGTAAAATGAGGGAGGTTGGATTCAGTAATCTCCAAGGCTCCTTCCAGTTCGAAATCTTTTGTCCCCAGAAATGCTCTCAGTGCATACTTGAGATGATGATGATGGAGGGGATGATTTTTCTGAGCTGGCTTTCCAGCCATCATTTCTGGGGAAACTTCTCCTTGGGTCTGTGGCTGATCAGAATAGTAGCACTCCCTTTCTCTTGCTTTGAATTTTCCCATAATTTTGTCTCAAACTTTTAGATGTTTAGGAGTAGAACCATTTTGGCCTTCCAGGAGTTACCATTTTTATGTGCATTTACAGTGCACATGTTCCGTGTCTCTGAGTTGTTATATGTCAAGCCTTGATTACCATTATATGGGAAGGTTGGCTTAGATATTTCCAGGGGCCTTTTTTTTTGCAGAGATGTGGGGGGGGGGTGGAGAAAGGAGGTGTTTTGTGGTTTTAAATTTTTCTGCTGCCTCCTTGCATTTGATATGCCAGGGAGCAATGCTCTGGCAAGTCCTGCCAACCTATACGTTATCAGTTCTTTTCTGAGAAAACCTGGCATAGTAGGTAGCATTGGACTTGGAATCAGGAGGGACCTGGATTCACATCCTGCCTGTGACACTTGGAAGCTGTGTGATTCTGGGCTATTTATTTCACCTCTCTGATCCTTGACTTCCTCGTTGGTAAAATGGAGGTAATAATAGCATCTGTCTCACAAAGTTGTTGTAGGGTTCAAATGAGCATGTGAAATGCTTTGCAAGCTTTAAAGTGCTACAGAAATTTTATTATTATGTATTATTACAAAAAGTTTTGATTCCACATTTATTCAACATTTGTGTGATGGTGCTGAGGAGACAAAACCCATAAGGGGAAACAGTCCCTGTCTTCAAGTAGCTTTGATATTATTAAGTAAGATTGTGGATTTTATGGTTGAGAAAACTGAGGCCCAGGGAAGGGAAATGACTTGCCCAAGGTCACCTAGAGAGCTGGAATTGAAAGTCGCATCCCCAAACTCCTTTGTGCCTTCACTTTGCCAACCTGAAAGCACTATCTAAATATTGGTTCTTCTTGTTGTTGCTACCTTGGGCCCAGTACCACACTGTGTCTCATGGCTGAGGATTTGGCTGACCAAGTACTGAGAAGCTCAACCCCAGAGTCATCTTGGGTGATGAATTTGTTGGCCATAGTACCTCTCAAAGTCTGTCTGCTAAATTACAGAAAAGTCTGGGAGGGGAGTGCTTCCACCCCACACAGTTGGGAGAAGTCTTAAAGAAGCAATTTAAAAACTGCATATTTTTCAATAACAGTATCTAACATGTATATGGTGCTTTGAGATTTGCAAAATACATTTCTTATTTGATCCCACAGCCACCCTGTGAAATGTCATTATACCCATTTTAGAGATGGATAGATTCAACTCAGAGAGGTGAAGCAGCTTGCCAAGGGTCACGAACACAGCTTCTCTTTGTGCCAAACTTTGGTCAGGCCTCTTGGTCAATTCTTCAGAATAGTGAGGGCATAGTACTTGATGATTGAGTGCTACAAGGCCCATGAGAAATCATTTCTTTTAAAAGTTCACATAGTCACTCTTCATGTCCCAATTCTTTGTTGGCTATGTAGCATTAATAATGGAAACTCTATCTTAGTTGTAATTATAAGATTGCCAGTTTAACACTGTTACACTGTATTTATTATTCATTCATCTGTATGGTGTTTATATTTTATGGGAAAAGATATGGCTTTTTGTAGAAGAAAAAAGTTGTGCTGAGAGTGACAATTCCCCAACTCTTTTAGAACATGCTTTGGAAAGAATGAAAGTCGGAATATCTGTAGTCAACTGCTGCTACTTGATTTCTTGATTAATTTAATGGGGTATAGTTTGGAAGTCAACATTTAAGAGGCCATTGCTTTATCAAGTTAACTGTTGAGAGATGAATTAGCTACTTGACTGCCCTGGGATGTATAGCATATGTCCAAAAAGAAAGCAGACGTGTAGCCCTAGGAGGGAATGCCTATGATGGATCACAATCTGTTGGCAAAAAAAATAACCCGATTTTTAAAAAAAGCTCATCTTTTTGGTGAGTCGTATTTTTACAGGACAACCTTGAGCCATGTACCAGAAAGTCCCTTTGCACTACTCCACCTTGTCATGAAACAAGGGTGGTTCCTCCTCCAGTTCGATTAGTTAATGGTTTTCTCTAAAGATTTGATGAAAGATGGCTCATCTTTGCTTTGCTTGAGTCACAAAGATGTTAACAGGTCTTGTCCTTTGCCCAACAGATATTCAGCTAATTCTTTGCTTTTTCGTCATTGGGATTACCTGCTTGATTTTCCTGGGGTGTGTTCCGATCTGTTGCTGCATCCTTTTGCCAAAAAAAGTACGTCAGCATGCAAGTATATTCTTTCATTTCTAAGTCTTCCGGTATGGGGAGATCTCTTTCTGTCAGGCAGAGCCACCTGTGGGCTCCAAAGCTTGGGGATTGTGCCTCTGTTTCTTTTCTTTCAAAAGGGAAGGTGACCTGGAGGCATTTTTGAAATCCCTGAAAGTAGTATTTCCATGATGTTTGTATAATAAACATGCTTTAAAAAAAAGAAAAAAGCTATTCTGCATCATTGCCTTCATGTGTCTCTTCCAGCCCCAAACAATATCTGCATGTGAAGAATGCATATTAACTCTATTTCCAAAGGGTTTATCACGGGTCGGAGGTACATTGTCATACACTGGGTAATGAGAGATGATCTAATGCCCAAATGCCGGTAGAGACAACAAAACGCATTTCCTCCCAGTTTGGGATGGCTTACTCTGTTGCCTAAGGAAATTTCTTAGAAGAAGGAAGACTAGAACAGAGCCCTGAGACCTAGGGAGAATTTTTAAGAGCAGCTGAGGAAGAGATGGGGAGAGTCTTGCCTTGAAGCGTATATTTAAGTCTTATGTGGGGGCTTCTTTCGTACAATACCTTTGACTATCATCTCCCTGCAGAGCTTTGCTGCAGACTTGGTGCTCTTTTCTCAGGGTAATTGTGCCAATATGGATTGCTGGAAATGTAGCAAAATGGAGCCTGTGTAAATTTGATGCCAATATCTTTATCTTATGGTCTAAAGAAACATCCTCAAATTGAACCCGAGCCTCTCTTCATTGTCCACTGACTGGGGCCAGTAAGTACTTTGCAAACTAGCTAGCCCAGTGAGGTCCAGCTCTCCATCCCCCTAGCAGGCTGAAAGCCGAGCTAGTTGACCGTGGAGAGGAAGAAAGCGCAGCCCCACTGATTGTCTTGGGGGCCAACTCCTGGCCAACATTTATCTAATTTTAAATCAGTTGCAACTGTTGGTACCAACTCTAAGGGCTTTGTTTGTTTACACTGATAACATACTACTTGTGCCTGTTGGGCTTTATAAATGATGCTTTTCAAATGCAAATGATATGACAGTAGGCTGGTTAAACTTAAAGAAATGTATTTCCAGAATTCTGTTTTCTTCCTAGGAGACTGAATTACTGAATTCCCACTAAGTGGAGAAATCAGTACTAGGAGTCTGGAGATGACAAACTTGTCATTTTCCTTTCAAGTAATACAAAGCAGTGGTTTTCAAGATTGCACATGATCTGTTATACTTGGAAGGAATTAGCGAACAGAGCATGAATGTCCCTCCACCCCCAAACCTGGACAGTAATGGCATTTGTCTAGTGATGATCTATGAAAAATGTCCCCTCTGAGATATATAACATGGTGTAAGTTTCTGTGTTGTAGTTGGTAGGTTCTGGTATACGGATAGCTTTGCTCACAGCTATCTTCTTAGAGTGTGGGAAGGGAGGGAGGGAGAGAGAAAGAGAGAGAGAGAGAGAGAGAGAGAGAGAGAGAGAGAGAGAAGGAGAGAGAAAGAGAGAGAGAGAGAAAGAGAGAGAGAGAGAGAGAGAGAGAGAGAGAGAGAGAGAGAGAGAGAGAGAGAGAGAGATTGAGAGAGATAGAGAGAGAGAGAGAGAGAGAGAGAGAGAGAGAGAGAGAGAGAGAGAGAGAAAGAGAGAAAAAGAGAGAGAGAGAGAGAGAGGGTTAAAAAACATTGGCAGGAAGGAGTCATAAAAAGTGGCCCATAAATTATTATCCTTTGCATTTGGGGATAGGACACAATGTTCTTCATGTTTGTGTGTTTCACAAGGCTGTAATATGACCAGAGATGTTCTTTGCAAACCCTGGATCTGGTCGTTCGCCACCTGCTGAAAGGTTTCCAGTTTCTCGGCCTAGCTGTTTTTCTAAGTCTAGCTTTCAGGGAAAGAAAAGAAAAGTCTCCCAATTTTCAACACAGTGCTAGTTTTAGAGAAATATTGTAAAAGAACATTTTGATCACAATCTGAGTACACTGGAGTCTGATGGTAACAGTTCATGTTATAGTGTGAAATTCTCGCCTCATCCCAGGCAGTTCAATTGCTGAAGTAAAGGTCAGTTTTCCATATGAGATGGTTCCATCATGAGGCTCCTGAGAACAGCACGGGATATTTGAGTATGGTAGAAAGTCTATTATTCGAGGGGGCACTGAGGCCAGAGTCAGAAGACCTGGATCCAGATCCAGGTTCTAGCACTGAATTTGAAGGGAAAGGATCTTGTTTCAAATCTTGACCTTAATACTTGTTAGCTGTGTGACCTTGGGCAAGTTATTTACTTGTCTGAGCCTCAGTTGATTCATCTGTCAACAGAAAAATAGTATTTATACTACCTACTTCACAACTTTGTTCTGATTATAAAATAATTAAAGCACCAAAATGTAACCATAAAATGACCTGGAGTCAGGAAGACCAGAATTTGAATCTTTCCTCAGAGATCTATTATCTGTGTGACTCTGGACAAGTCATTTGACATCTGACTCCGTTTCCTCAACTGTATAATGGGAAGAATAATAGCGCCTACCTCTCAAGGGTTGTTGTGAGGCTCGGATGAGATGATATTTATAAAGTGCTTTGCAAATCATAAAGCAGTGTCTAAATGATAGTTGCCATAATAACGACCACCATTATATTATTTCTCTTATTATTTCTGCATCCTACCCAACCTCTCCCATTCTGGTTTCCGTCACCCTAATTCCTACTGCACGTGTTCTTCTTCTTCTTTCTTTTTTTTAATCAAATGGACCAAAGATTTATTAATTTTATTAGTTTTTCATAAAACCAGCTCTTGGTTTTATTTACTAATTCAATAGTTTTCTTAATTTCAATTTTATTAATCTCTCCTTTGGTTTTCAGTATTTCTAATTTGGTATTTACTTGGGAATTTTCAATTTGTTCTTTTTCTAGCTTTTTCAGTTGCGTACCCAAGTCATTGATCTCTTCTTTCTCTATTTTATTTATGCAGACATTCAAAAATATAACACTTCCCCTAAGAACTGCTTTTGCAGTATCCCATAAGATTTGGTAGGTTGTCTCTGTGCGTGTTCTTTTTAAGGCTCTCTAATGACTCCCTAATTATTGAATCTAAGGGTCTATTCTTGGTCATCATTTTTCTTGGCTTTTTGCTACCTTATCCTCTCTAATTCCTTGGCTTCCACCACCCTGGGGATGTGGCCTGTCTGGCTGCTTCTTTTCTAGTCCTTTTACTGGGTTTTCTTCCTCCACCTGCTCCCAAAGTGTGGTGCCCCTCCAGGTTCTGTCCTCAGCCCACCCTTTTCTCTTCGTTGTCTCCCTTAGCAGACTCCTCTACTCCCATGACTTCAATGATCTGTCTCTTTCTGAGACTTGTTGCCCTCTGCTGGTATCAGTTTGGTTGCACTGCCATGCACTGGTTGCTAGGACTACTTGTTTCTTGATTCCATGTCTTCTTCCAGCTGCCACCATCTCTCCAGCTTGCCTATAGCGCTCTCTGCAATATTTACATATAACCAACGGGAACCTGGTCTCTGCTCCCTCTGTACTGTGGTCAGTGATTACTGCTCTTTCAACTGACTGTAGAGCTTTGACAACAAGGTAATTGACTAAGGATTCTGAATGCCAGAGACTAGGGGAATTGTGCCTCCTTAGAAAGTAATTCACCATTCTTTTCTTGGAGGAGGCCCAGTTGGAATTCATCTGTTGGCAGAGGTTTGGACTGAAACCCCTGCAGGGTGTTTGGGTGGGTCATCCATTCTCTAAAAGCAAGGCATCCCAATTCTCCCTCAACTCTCTCTCTCTCTCTCTCTCTCTCTCTCTCTCTCTCTCTCTTTCTCTCTCTCTCTCTCCCTATCTCACTGGATACTAGGCCTGAATAGTTAGATCATCTTGATCTTTTACCAAAGCACTCTGTAAATTAAATACTTTGTAATCTCTCACCAGAATTCTTATCCTTATTGCAAACCACCTCTACTAGGTGTCTCACTGTTTAATTTCCTGTATATAAAATGTGTTAAAATGCCACATCCTCTGCCGTATTTCCTGTAAACTTTGGAAGTAAATTAATGACAAGGTCATCTTGGGGTAACTACTCGCATAAAGAAGAGGCAGCATAGCACAGGGGACAGAGGGCAGAACTTGGAGTCAGGAAGACCAGAGTTCAAATCCTGATTCTAGCTGGATCACTGGAGAAGTTGCTTTGCTACTCTGAGACTATTTCTTCCAATGGGAATATTCATTCCTGTGGTAAGTACCTTGCAGAGTTGTTGTGAGTATCAGATGAAAAGAGGAATAGGAAGTGTTTTGTGAGGTGCTGGAAAAATGACAGCAGTTTCTAGTGATGCTGCTAACAAAGGAATCCATCTCTGTCTCTGCCCTTGCATGGTGACAGTCATCTCAAAGTTCTGCACTTTGATGGGTTGTTTAGGAGTTCAAGTGATCTTTAAAATATTAGTTAAGGAGGGATTGAGAAGACCATGGCCTTCTAGCCCCAGTTCAAAAGCTTCACTCTCTGTGTGCCCTAGATACATCACTACCCCTTCTTCACCAGGTCTCTGTTTTGTCCTCTAGCTAAGGGCTCTTCTAGCTCTTAGATTTGAAGATTCTTGTCAAACAACATACAGTGAAACTCTTGAGTTTCCTTGCTGTAGCTTTTGTGGGGTTTTTGTATTTTTTTAACCAGCTCAGCTAAAGTTCTGAGGCATGGAAATGGATTTTGTTATATGGAACTCTTCTTTGTAAAGGTATTTGTGGTAGTGGGATCTTAGCCAGAGGACTGTCACTATAAGGCTGAAAATACCTAAGGGAGACAACAGTACCTGTTCATTTATAGTCCGAGTGTGGTACTCTATTTCTAAACTGACATTTGAAATTCAACCTTTCTTTCTTTTTTTTTTATAGGGACATACATACATTAACAGGCTTCAGGTCCTTGAACTGCACAGGCAAGAGGAGCAGGCCATAATCACCTGATTGCAGTCTAATATCTTAGAAGAAGAAATGTATTTTTTTCATTTTTTTGTCTTATGGAGACTCACATTTTTAATAAAAAAGAGGGTCTTTTGCCTCATTTAGGTATATAATTTGTGACTCCTTAATTGTCTAGCTGAATAAATCTAAAACCTGTAACTAAGGAACACTTTCTAGGAAGATGACAGTGTAGCATGTAGGTGGGCAAATGGTGGGTTCATTGTTGCTGTTTGGGATGACTATGTCCCTTTCCCCTGCTGTGGGGCTAGAGGAAGGAGGACCCTGGATGTAGCTGCCCCCTCCATCAAAGCCACCCAAATTAGCAAACACATTTCATTGCATATTATCTTTCTCTAGAGCTGGGTAGGGAGTTCTGTCTTTCCTGGCAGCTTCTTTTTAAAATATGTGCAGTTCCACAAGACATTTTGAACTTCCTCTGATTGTGTTGGTTTAGAAGAGTGCATTATAAACCCTAGGAGCAACAGGGAGATGAGAGCTTTCTAGAGCAAACCATCTATAGTTACCCTAAGGGAGAAAGGAGCTTAGTTGGCAGTTGTTTTTCCTGGTCTTGGTAATATTGTCCATAGCTCTTTTATTTGATGTTGGGCATACCATCTGCAAATCAATGGGCAGGGACTTGGGTAATCAGATATTATCATTGATATTCATTGAAATGCCAAGAGATGCTGTACCAGTCTTAGATAGGAGGGTAAGACTTTGAGACCAGCACAGGCTCTCACCACAGACCGGAGAGATCTGAGCGACCTGAGATCACCAGACAACCAATGTGGGATCCAGGGCAACATTGCTTTGGAATTTAATACTGTTTTTAGAGGTGTTTTACTAGAAATTGTGGTTTGACACAAGCATTTGTTTAAGAACAGAATGGTGTGATGAATAGAACCCTGGACTTTGAGTACTGGAAGATTTGAGTTCAAATCCTGCCTATGATACTTGAGTTCTGTGGGATTCAGTTTCCTCATCTGTTAAAGAAGGGGGTTGGACAAAGTGACCTCTAAAGCACTTTTTTTAGGTCTAAGCATATGATCTTATGTTTATGACTTGTTACTGGTCAGCATTGACTGTGAGACTGGATTGGCTTATTTTGGAGAGCATGATGTCGGATGTATTCACTTTTTGAGAACTGAAAGCTGCAGAATGAATTTGTTCTTTGGCTCTGAAGGCATGAGGCAGTACCTTACTAGAAACACAAGGGTTTCACTGGATTCAGCATTCCTTCATCATGTGTGATAAATCTGTTTTCTTAGTATTCACAGTTGTTCTGTAGATTAGCTTGCTTGTCTGGGGGGACTAATGGTTTCAAATATGGTATCATTTTGGGCATTTCTATATGAGGTCAGCATTAAAAGTAAATGGAAAATACTGCTATGTTTCTATGTACACAAATCCAGTTGAAAAAAATGCTAGCCTTCAACTTTCAAATCAACATTAAGTTGTCCAGGTTATCAGATACCTATCATAGATGACCTTTGGCCTTGCTAGAGATTATAGCTCTTTCTCAGAAGGCAGGTTTCAGACCAAAAATAAGGAGTAAATCTGAATAATTTTAGTGGTCCGAGAATGGAATGGGTTGCCTTGTGAAATAGTGAGTTCACCTGGAAAGCAGGTGACAGCATAGTGCAGTATAAGGAGATGAACTAGGAGCCACAAGGCCTGAATTCCAATTCTGACTTTGCCACTGAATATCAGTGTGACCTTAGGCAAATGATATATCCTTTCTGGGATTTGGTTGATTTATCTGTAAAATGAGAAACTTAAACTAGATGATTTTTAAGCTTATTTCTAGCTCTATCTCTTTGATGTTGTGATGCCTCACCGGCAGCATGCCCATCGCCTGGCAGGAACCAGTAGGGAACCCTGCGTTGGACAGGAGGTTGTACAAGGCAGATTAAGAGACAAGTCTTGCCTTTATAAAACAATTCACCATAAGAGTTTTCTAGTATAATTCATGAAATTTTTGCTTGTAATTTCTCAGAAACACATTCTTACGGATGGCTTCCCCTTTTTCTTTCCTCTCTCTTCTCCTTTGGATCAGGGCTGCTTAACCTTGGCTCTTTGAACATCTTTTTTTTCTTTTTTGTTTTTAATACTTTGATAACTAATTTTTTTTCTAGTTCTTTGACAGCTAAGTGGTACAATGGTTAGAGTGTTGGTCCCATAGTCAGGAAGACGTAAGTTCAAATCCAGCCTTAGATACTTATCTTGTGCCCTTGAGAAAGTCACTTAACTTCTGCTTCTTTTTTCTCAAATGTTAAAATAGGAACAATAGTAGTGCTTACCTCCCAGGGATATTGTGAAAATTAAATGAGATAAGAATTGTAAAGTGTTTAGCACAGCGCAGAGTACATAATAGTCATTTTAAAAATATTTCCTCCTTCTTTCCTTCCTTCCTTCCTTCCTTCCTTCCTTCCTTCCTTCCTTCCTTCTTTCCTTCCTTCCTTCCTTCCTTCCTTCCTTCCTTCCTTCCTTCCTTCCTTCCTTTCTTCCTTCCTTCCTTCCTTCCTTCCTTCCTTCCTTCCTTCCTTCCTTCTTTCCTTCTTTGTCTTATGTATTTTATTTCATACATTTAAAAATGTTATTCTGAGAAGGTTTCATCATCCTGCCAAAGGGGTCCATGATACACAAAAATGATTAAAGTCAAACCTTCTCTCAGGAAAGCATCTGATGAATTCATTCACACTACAGTATAAATGAGTAGTGGGGCTTAATGTATTACTTCTCCCAGGAGTATTTGGATTTTTACAGAGACCTGTATCTAACTTAAACCACTAAACCTAAATGCTAATGTTAGAACTCAGACTTCAGAAAAAGTCATTCTTAGTGCTCCAGAAAACATCACACATATGTTTTACATATTATATATGTTGTTATATATACATATGTGTTTATATGCACACAAATGCATCCATATATGTGCATGTGTGCACACCCATATACATGTATGAGCCTTAACCTGTGATTTCATTAGTTTGAGGGACCCTTCCAATTGATTGAGCTTAGCTTTTGCATTTCTCTAACAGTCTTAGACACTACTGGGGTATTGAGAGGTTAATCAGAAGGAGGACTTGGACCTAGGCTCTTCTGACTCCAAGATCTACTTTCTCTCCTCTCCAATATACTTCCTGTGTGAGATGGGGCCTAGTATTCAACAGATATTGAAGCAAGGCTGTCCAGACTCAAAAGTCACCACTGAGGCATGTCTTCTACTCTCTGGTGGCAATACAACCTAATTGAAGGTAACTGTCAAGGAAGAAAGCACCAGCCCATTACCTGCTGCTACATTTGTACAACAAAGTGACAAAGAATGGTAGATATCCATGGCTACTATTACATTTACAAGAGAACAAGGGTGAGAAATGAGGTTCTGCTTTGAGTTGAACCCTTAAGTCAGGCTTCTGGTCATTTGGAGTCACAGCTTTCCACTGGTCCTGTGGGAAATAAGGTTCTCTGTCTCCTTTCTAGTTAAGGGGAGTTCTTTGGAAAGTAAAGGAACAATAGATGTGAATATAGACTAAGCTATGACTACATTTGAAGCTCCTGCTGTGTAATCTTTGTACAAAAGACTGTGAATAGGGGAGGAGTGAAGCTTGCTGGGAGTGGGAGGTGGTGGGAACTTTCCATAAGGGAAGTAAGAAGTTATTCATAATACCCTCAAAGAAGATGCCCCCCCCCCCCCAGAGACAAATCCCCTTTCTTGCATGTCTTCTTTAGTGGGCATTTCTCTTTGAGTCTCACATTCTAACAGCTACATGGATTTATTTCATCAGCACCATTTTCTATCCCTTCTCTCCCTCTATTCCCTTTTATTAGTGAAAGATAAAGACTCCTGGAGCCCAACTGATTAAATACTTGTTTTTAAACTTCCTTTCTCTTAGGACTGCCCTTGCTCAAACTCAAGAGACCTGAAAGGACTATCAGGCTCAAGTTTCCTGACTGGAAGGTAATTTTTGTTCAAATTTTTGGTGTGGTAGGAAGGACACTGGACTGGAAATTAAAAAAGCTACCATCTATTGAGTTTCTTGTATTAGCTCTGCTTTTGACTAGCTATATGGTCTTGGGCATATGGGTTTTTGGGCCTTAAATTCTATATTTCTAAAACAAAGGAGTAAGGCCTGGATTTCTCACAGATATAGATCTTGAGAAGAAAAAACCTTAGCAGTCAACTAATCCAATGCCCTCATTTTACAGAGAAGGAAACCTAGCCCAGGAGAGGAGATGTGACTCACCTAAGGAACTACAGTGGAGGCCCTGAATACACCCCCCCACCTCACCTGGGCCTTTGATTCCAGATTCAGTGTTCTCTGTACTGTGCCCTCCCCCCCCCCAATAAGAGCTCATATGTATAGAGTTCGGCAAGCCCTTTTCATGATTTGATCTTCCCAATAACCTTGTAAATTAACTGTAGTTATTAGTCTCATTTTTCAGATAAAGAAACTGAGGCTCAGGGAATTGAAGTAGCTTCAGCAGGATTACACAGCAGAAGCAAGGTTGGAAGCCAGGTTTTTCTAACACTACAAGTCCAGCATGCTATTTACTGGTATGCTTCATCTAAGTTCCCTTCTAGTGCTAACATTCTCTCTTGTTATTTTACTCCAAAGCCTTTCTGTGGACTATCACTCAGTAAATGATCTCACATACAATACATTTGTCAAAGCTAGACTGCCAGTGCATAGCCGTCCAATTTTTTCTCCTAATTTAGGATTGCAGTTTCAGGTTAACCACTGAGCTGTACCATGATGTCTCCTTTATTTGTGCCTGTTAGGAAGTCATCATTTGGAAATGACAAAAATGTGCTCTCTCTGAGGAAGAGAAATATTCTCCAGAAATTCATCCCAGATTTCAGTTTCTTAGTGATAAATACAAAGAAATAGG
>CM053775.1:21035763-21055003 GCA_028658325.1 Potorous gilbertii
ATGACTGTAAACATCATGTAATCAAACAAATGATAAAGGAATGACTAAAACCTTAAAATGATCTGGTGAGCCACTTCATTACTAATTAAGATTGTGCTCTTCTTACTTGAAATGTTTTTGGTTTGGTTTTCTTTTACCTTCAGAGAATAACATGGGAAAAAGACAATCCAGCAACATGGATAAAGAAAACTGAATAGTCCACTGCTGAATGAAAGTTGGCCATATAATAAAATTCAGAATATATTTGAATATCCAGGAATTATTCATTTGACAGTTCATCTTTAATAAGCAAGACCTATCTCAACCCTCCTACTCTACTTCTCCCCAAAATGTTAAGGAGTATTCATTCAAATAAGGAGACACTTCTGTGTCAAATAAACAGAATTTGATATTTCTACAACATCTATCATGGGGGCTGATAATAGATGATAGACACTTATGGACATGTCAAGCTTCCACCAGGAAGTTCAATACTACAACGAACTATTAATCGCTTTTGAGCTGAGGTCAATGGCCAAGTAAAAAAGGAGCATCACTACTGCTAAAATCCCTACAGGCTCCTTCACAGCGATGCTAGACACCATTGGAGTAAAAAAATCACAAAGAAAAGAGTTCCTGGAAAGAAGACTCCTTTCCATTATTTTATAATATAGACATGATACAAATGTGTATACTTTACTAAAAAAAATCTAATAGCAGAGCTCATTGCTCACTGCAGATAATTTCTGAGTTCATCATTTCTCTGATTTGAATGAACAGACATTCTTCAAACCCAAGCAAAAGTTAAGCAAGTACAGAAAAGCACCTCCTTGTCTTCTGTGAAGGAGTGGAAGACTGTGGCATGGAACACTACAAATGTCAGACTTTTTTGATGAGTAGGTCAGTTTTCTCATGCTGTGTTTATCCTTCTGTTTTATTCTTTGTTTTAAGGGATGGCTTTCCAGAAGAAGGGAGGGAGACATTAGGGAAATGTAACATGTAAGAAAACAAAAGCATCAATAAAAAAATTCTTTAAAAAAAATAGAAACCAGTGATTGTAAAAAACTGAAAACAAATTAATAAAAAAAAATAGAAACCATTTGTAACATATAGTCTGATTTAGGGGAACATAATAGTAAGATAAGTCTGACCCTCTTGGGAACATGTGCAACATTTACCTCAGTTCAAGATTGAGTGATGTAAATTTGGCACTGCTAAGGGCATATTCAACCCTGTACAGCTTAATTTTAACTCCACCTCCATGGATAGTCATGGGGAATTTAAAATTGCTTTAGCTAAAGAGAACAGATGGAAGATACCATGCACTTCTATTCACTCTGCACTCCTTTGCAGTATAACTTCATTTGCTTCAACAGCAAAAGCTTGCAGTGGCTTCAAAGTCCAATTGAGCACCCACTAGAAAAACGCATGTTGGTTTTCCATTTGCTAGGCATTTATGTTACTCAGACTATCATAAAGAGGAAGACAACAGTAAAAACAACAATTCTGAAAGTAATGGGACATTCACAAACTGACCTCCCCAATCCAATTTTTATATATAATTGGCTGAAAAAAGGACTGGAAATCAAGACCTGGATTTAAATACTGCTTCATACATACTCTGTGATCTGTGTGGGTACATCAAGTGTCCTGAAAAATTCCAGGACTAAACAATCACCAAGGATTTGTCAATCTACATCAGTGGAAGGAATTGCCACAACATATAATTCCCAAATGGATGAAATCATGGTCTGGGAAAAGAATAACAACAGTAATGGAGATAGAGAGTGACTTTAACAAAGCAGTAGAATTATTTAGGGTGGATATGAACTCCTTTCTGGTCACTCACTAGTCTAACTTCTGCCAAGGTATCCTTCCACCCTAACCCAGTGCCAGCTAGCTCACTTCCTGAGCTAGTGACTTTTTATACTTGGTATGAAGCTTTTTAGTTGAAATATCATTCTATATTTAAAATCTAAAAATCTATCCAAGTAAACCTAGCATTTCTAAAGGCAGTATCAAAGGCTATGTATGATTCCTCAGAAAAAGAAATAGAAAGCTTTTCCCAAGTAGAGAAACTTCTTAATCAAGAGAAACATCTCCGGAAAACTGAACTTAAAAGTCAATCAGGAAAAAAAAAGAGAAATTCAAAAGGCATATAGTATCTAATTAAAGGGCAGGAAGAAAAAACAAAATTCTAGGTTAGCTTTGAACATTTTTTATCACTATTACAAATGAATTTTGCAAATAATAACTCAATTTGTACAAACTTTGTTCTTATACTCGAGTTTGCCTACAAACCTTAACATGAAATCAAGTAACCACTTAAAAAAAAAAAACAACAACCTGACAGAGTCAAAACCAACAATATCGAAACAATGGCAATCTTACTATAGGAAAAACTCCATCATTAATGAGTGTGATTTACTTATGATGAGGGACAATGACAATTTAGAAACAGAAGTCTACTATAGGTGACCCATCTATATATGGAAACATTCTTTTAAAAATGAATTTGAAATGGAGGCCTAAAAAATGATAGCCTCATTAAAAAAACTAGATAATAACTTTGTGGCAGACAATGATAATGATGAAACAACATACCAAAATTTCTAGAACACAGTTAAAACAGTCCTCAGAGGACAAATTACATCCTGAAAACATACATGAGTAAAACAGAAAAAAGGGATTAATAAACTAAACACACAATAAAAAATTAGAAAGCTAACAAATAAACCCAAAGTAAGTACATAAGGGGAAATTTCAAAAATTAGACAAAAGGATAAATTGGAAAACTACAAAACTGATAAAACTAAAGGCTGATTCTCTGAACATTAACAAAATTGCTAAACCTTTGGCCAATCTGATTAAAAATAAGAGGTGGGAAAGTCAAACAAAATTGAAAATGAACAAAGTGAGGCTTAAAGAAATTAAGAGAATCATAAGAACCTACAATACAGTTGGAGGTTAGCAGAATCAAAAACTTAAGAGAAAAACAGGGCTACCTACAAGAATACAAAATATTTAAGAGAACTTAAATAATCCTATTTCTGAAAAGGAAACTGAATTAATTATTAAAGAATGCCCAAGAGAGGGGAACGTTGGTCCAGATTTCTAGAATTCTATTTTCTCAAAATTGATAAAAGTACTCCACCAAATTCCTTTCCTCAGATGAATATAGTGTTATTAACTAAACCAGGGAAGGATAAGGTTAAGAAAAAGAACCAGAGACCAACAGTATTAAAAAGCATCAATTCAAAAATTTCTAATAAAATCCTGACAAAATTATTCACTACAATCAGGTGGAATTAATATCATGTATACAAGAATAAACATTGAAAAAACAAGCAACACAATGAATCATGTTAAATTTTAAAAATCCCCATTTCTTTCCAAGATGACCTTATATTCGTATTCAGTATTCAAAGAAATTCAGAAAAATATTATTCAATTCATAAATCTAAATGTAATTTTCCAGAGCAAAAAAAGAAGCTATAAGTATCACAGGAACTGCAGTTAAGATTTTAATTTAAAAAAAGAAAAACTGACTAAAACATTCAATCAAATTTTTGTATTTTGTTTTCTTAGCTCACTCATGGCCAATATATGACAGTATATGTTTTAGACAGTAAATGGTGCTGATTGTTCTACCTCAGCATTGTTAAAGGAAACCATTTTACAAATCTTAAAGTACTTTAGAAATATAAATGATTCAATACTAATAATTTCTCAAAGCAAGGAAGATGGGTACTTTAAAAAAAGCTATTAGAAGTTTAAATACACTAAAAACAGGAAACAGAGGTAGCGTGGATAGCAAGATAGATATCCTGTCAGTCTCAGAATTCAGGAAGACCAGAGTGCAAGTTCTATCTCTGACATATATTGACTGCGTGACCTTGAACAGCTAATTTCACCTCTCAGTGTCCCTCAGCAACTCCCTAAGACAATGAGGTACAGAAAGACAATCTGCATTGTAGAGGGATGTTCCTCCATTGAAAACACTAGTAATTTTTTTCAAAGGACATAGGAACCTAAGGAAAGATGGTGTAGAAGAAGAGGGGGAGAGCAGGCATGAGTGGAAAATGTTGAGGACTGATCTGAATAAGTATAAGGATATCAGCACTAGGAATAAAGGCTTGTTTCTAAGAGATAGTGCCAAAAGGAAGATGGTCTGAAATGACGACAGCTCTGTTCAACATTTTGTATTTTTATCCTCAGCACCTAGCACAATGCCTGGGACATCAGCAGGTATTTAGTATTTATTGACTGCACTGCATTGATTGAGTATAACTGATAGACAACTAATGTACAACAGTTATAACATGATAGCAAAGTGTTATGATTTATTAAAGTCCCAAACTCAAGTGGAGTCACAATTATGTTCCCAACATGATTGTTCACTTCTTCAAATATCAAAACATTTTCAAAGAACAGTAGAAATATTCAGTATAATAAATCAAATAGCTTCAGAAATTTTGGTGCATTTTAGGTACCACTCGTAACCATCAAGAAATACTAGCCACCGTGCCTGGCATATAGTGGGTGCTTTAAAAATGTTTGCCGATAGTGGAAAGACAAGGGAAAAAATGACAACTCTGGTTAAGAATGTTACGTGGTAAATGCCCTCAAAGAATAGACTATGGTTCTAGCACACCATGGCCACGATGTAAATATGTAGTAACTAACATTTACGATGCATGACTATCCTAAGAAATGAAAGTAAAAAGAAAATAGTTGTTAGGACATGAAGGACTGCTTGGATTTTAAAATGTCATCCATTTATGAGATTGAGATAATCAATTGGTGATAGCATCTCCTCCTATATATCCTTAGAGACAGAAGCAAAAACAGCAGTCCTTAAATATGCTCTAAAAATGATGTCAAATTAAATTTAGTTTATTGAAAAAGCCATCGAGATCAAAAGGTTGAGCTGTTAAAACTCTAAAATACAGCCTTTAACAGCTCTCCTCCATCAAGATGTCTTTCATTCATGTTATGATCATACAAGATTCCCCAATAAATAATAATTATTATATAATGGTCAACTCAAATGATCAATTTCAAACTAAGAATAAAATATGTACATACATGCTTGCAAAAGGTGTTTGTCAATGTCATAAAACATAGCTTACCAAGATCAAATCAGAAGATTCTCTATAAATTGTAAAGCCCAGGTTTCTCTTTATCAATATCAAGCCCTGACACACTGCATTGACTCACTAAAGACATGTACAATATATTCAAAATACATTGACCTACCAATTCACATAGAAAAACAGTATGTCTGGAAAGAATCTTTGTCCAGATAATGTGTTCATCCTTTATTTTCAAATAAGAGCATGACATCAGAGAAACGATGACATGACTTGCACTTGACTTTGTTTTGAGTGAGGGAGGGCTGTGCAAGATCACCAGCCTTACTTTCCTCTCCTGAGTCATCTGGATCCAGTGACCAGATATTCAGCAGGATGACTGGAGAAGGCCCAGAATGCAATGGGAGACCTTAGCCTATGCAGGTACTCACTTCCATTCAGTGAACAGGCCTCTTTAAGAAGTAATCAGGGAATGGCCCCTTTAATAACCAAAAGAAAAAAATAAGTAAATCAAGCTGGGAAGGAAAGAGCAACAGTTACTCACAAGTCAGGAGGGTCCAGAAAACAGCCATTAAGTGGAGTTTGGGCAGGGATCTATTATTGTGCAACGTATGGGCTTCAGAGTGTACAGGGTTTTAAGTTTTGGGAAATATAAGAATGAAAATAGAAAGACAGAGAAAAGAGAAAGAAGGAGAGAAAGAAGGAGAGAGAAAGAAAAGGAAGGAAGGAAAGAAGGAAGGAAGGAAGGAAAAAAGAAAGAAAGAAATCTGGCCCATAAACCCCAAGTTAACCGGACATCCTCTGGCCATTCAAAATCACCTTCCTTTGGAGAGGAGAAGGAATTGGGGGGCGGAGACAGAAGGAAGCAGATGAGCTGAGTAACCCAGCTAGCTGGGTCCCCATTCTGGCAGCTCGGTCTACTCACAGGTCTGTGTTCATCCTTCGTTTTCAGAGAAGACATGGCATCGGAGAAATGATGACATGACTTGTACTTGACTTTGTTTTGAGTGAGGGAGGACTGTAGGAGGTCACCAGATAATGACGTATCATTGGATGGTAGATCAAGTGAGTATATATATTTTAGGTAGATGCTGCAAAGATGCTGCTGGGACCAGAAATGAACAGGAGAAAAAGAACTAGAATAGATTCCATTAGAGAAATCACAGTCGTTTTAATGATTCTAGGCTATTAAGCAAAGCAAACACCCATCCTTTCCGCATATATGCTCTACGGGCAATGTCTGCACCCTTGGGGACACCACAATTTCTGAGTTCAAGTTCTGGCTCACTCAAAGGGCAATAAAAAGGTGCATGGTGGGCCCCCAAAGTCATAAGACAAAGGAGTCAAGCACAAGACCAACAGGCAGGCAGCAATCTCCTCAGTTTAGCCTACCCTAGATTAAAAATTGGAAAATATTTAAGAAAAATAAATAAAACTACAACAGAGCATAGATAATGTCAATATGTGGTATTCTATGTGAACATGTAGCTGCATGGATTCTTCTGCATGCTGCTGCTGTAGGACATCTCCAACAAATAGCATATAGGATACCACCAAGGAAATGTATGAGTAGAAAATGAGGCTATTTGATACTAGTATAGAGTCTTGAGTGTGCCATAGGCACCCTCGAAAAGACAAAATACTGAGAGAGCAGAGGTTCTTTAGCTTTTAGAGTCTTGGTTAACTCCTGCCCTCATCACCCGTAGTAGTCTGATAAAGCATAGGGATCCCTTCTCAGAATATTTTTTATTCACAAAATAAACTACATAGACTACAAAGGAAGCCAATTATGTTGAAATACAATTATCAAAAATATTTTTAAACAAATTCGTAGACCCCAGGTTAAGAAATACTGAAGAAAAGGATAGTTACACAAAAGGGTAGTTCTAATGTGGAAGAATAGGGACAAAAAGACTTCAATAGGTGATGATCTGTACTGAGTGGAAAGCCAGCAGTTATGAGATCACAAGTCTATCAAAGTATTGAACTCAAGCAACTGAAGCTAAACTCCTTTTATCTTATGTAATGTGGGCTAACCCAGTACAACTGCATATCTAAAGAACATTAGAGATCACATGTAAATTTTAAGTAAACATCTCTTTAGCAAGTTCATTTTTATGTATTTAAGTTTGTAAGTGTAATTATGTTTTGGAGTCACATTCCCCAGGAAAATGCATCTCTAATAATAATTGCTAATAGAAGAGGTCTTGATCAAGTACACAATAGTAACCTAATAAACAGTACACACCAACAGAATGCCTTCTATTTCCAAAAAGATTGGTATTATAGCTATTTTAATGTTGCTATGTCAAGAAGTTAAGAATTCATCTGCAAAACTTTTTCATTTATTTACAAGTCTATATTAATACTACCAATACTGGAAAGAAAAAGCTAAGGAATTTAAGTCGGTAGCTAGATAAAACGTCAAAGTCTAGTTCAGAAAGGGAAACAGAACTAGGTTAGTAGCATCAGATGAGTTCAGAATGTATTTTGCATATTAATTTTAAAATAGCACACTAAATTGTGTCATCAAATCCTAAATTGTACTCTAAAAGTAAGCCCAAGTGGAGATCAGTGGTCATCAATTAAATACAATTCAGAGAACTGGACTTTTTTTTTGGTAGAGAATTTTACCATCTTTTATCCCTCTGTCCAGTCAGTGAAGGAGGTATTTATTAGTGATCAATGAAATGACAGAAAGAGAAGTACCAAGGAAGATGCCAAAATGACAAATCCATTGACAGTATACAGTAGTGCGCTGTTTCACAGTCCATCAACCTATCACAAAAACCCAATGAGTCACATCAAGTTCTGTTTCCTCATTCATAGCTCCAGCTCCTTCCCTGATGAGCCTACAGCATTCATTCATATTCTCCTTTGCTCCCTCACTCAAAGTAAAGTCAAGAACAAGTCATGCCATTTCTCTGATGTCACGGTCTTCTTCGAAAACGAAGGATGAACACACAACTTGTGAGTAGATCGAGCTGCCTGAGTGGGGAGACCCAGGCAGCTGGGTAACCCAGCTCATACTCTCCCTTCTGTCTCCCCCTCCCCTTCAGGTTTACTGGCTAGATGTCCGGCCAGCCGGCCGTCCGTCCTTCCTTCCTCCCTCCCTTCTCGTTCCCAAAACCTTAAAACCCAGTGCACTCTGAAGCCCACAGGTTGGACAACAATAGGTCCCTGCCCAAGCTCCACTTAATTGCTGGCTTAGAGTGATTATCAATAGTGACAGTTTCTATTTCCCTCCCAGCTTGATTTATTACTTTTTTTTCTCTTCTGTTCATTACAGGGGCCATTCCCTGTCTATTTCCAAAGAGGCCTATTCACTCAATGGGTGTTACTTCCCTCTAAGTGAGTACCTGAAAAGATGCGCCTAAGGTCTCCCATTGCATCCTGGGCCATCTCCAGTTAGCCTGATGACTCTCTGGTCACTGGACCCAGATGGTTCAGGAGAAGAAAGTGAGACTGGTGACTTTGCACAGCCCTCCCTCACACAAAACAAAATCAAGTGCAAGTCATGTCATCATTTCTCTGATGTCATGGTCTTCTTTGAAAATGAAGGACAAACACAACAACCTGCTCTTCTCCTGTGCATTTCTCCTTTTCCCTAGATATCAGAATCCAAAGTGAATAAAAAGCAATCTATGACACCTCAGATTTACTTGTAGTAATCTTTGCTACACACATAATACTGGCTTCAGAAATGATACATTGTCCTGGTTTTCTCTCCTCTCTAAATTATCTTTCTCTAAAACTTTCTAACAATACTTTGATCTCAACATCACTTATACTCTATTTATTTGTATATGGGTCTCCCCCTAGTAGAACACATGCTTCCTGAGGGTAGGGATTTTTATTTACTTATGAATGCATCTCTAATATATAACATAAGGACTTACATTTTGTTGAATTGTCTATCTAATCTTTCCCTTTCATATTTAAGATGGCTCAAATTTATGATTTGAAAATAACAACCATTTACCTTAAACCACATTTGGATACAAGGAGAAGAAATCACTAATTTCCGTCAAAATATTTGGCTTTGATATATATACATAAGTCTCCAGATGGAGTCCATTTCAGCTACTCAACAGCAACTTTAAACTTTATCACAACTCACTACTACAACTCCATCTCTTAAAATCTCTAGCTCTAGAATTTTCCCCTTTCTGATCACAAATTCATGCTTTTCTATCTACCAACCTTATGGGCTTTGCAAACAGAAGACACTAATTAAAAGTCTGCTGATTGATTACTTGCTACAAATAAAGAAAACAAGTTAGAAATGTATTTTGTCACTAGGCTGACTGACTGGAGAAAGCCTCTAATCCTACCTAGAAAATCCTACTAAAGCTTCTGAAGAATGGGGATGGGCAGAAGCTTTCCCCAATCAACTACGTATAGTGGGAAGAAAATCAGCCTTTGGGTCAGGAAGATTTCGGTTCAAATCCCACCTCCAGACACATACCAATTGTGTGGTCCTGGGCACAAGTCACTTCACCTTTCAATGCTCTAGACAACTCTCTAAGACTCTAAGTGGCAGAGAAGACACCAACCTGAATTAGTACGAGTTTTCTCACCTCTGAGTTCCCTATACTAATAAAATCACCAATACACTCTCTACCCTTATCCTCATATTGAATATGCTCTTCCTTTGTAATTCCTTCAACAGGAACACACAGTCTTCCTATCCTTGCCATGCTGCTCCCTCCATAATAGCTCTACCCCCACCCACTCGCTGGATAAAAAGTTTCTGCTTCCAGTGGACCCTAACAAGTAAATAGTAGCAAAAACTGTGGAGAATGAATAGGTTAAGAATTCCAGGGAGGTTTCAAAAGCAGGGAACCTGATCTGAGCCTTAAAATAAGAAGCCTGATGCCACATACAAAGAAAATGAATAATAAATGTTTCAATTGAATCGAATCGAATCCTGAAGTGCAAAAATACAGACAAAGTATGTTCCATGTATAAGGGATGGCTTGTGCTAATGCATAGGTCAGATTTGAGGAACAGCAAATAGTTCAGTTTTGCACAGAGTACACAAAGCAAATGTTAGAAAGAGCTGGAAAACATGATTAGCACCAACTTTCAGAGGGTCTTCTATGTGAGGCTACCAAGTTTGTATTTCTCTCTAGGCTTTTAAGTAGAAAGTGTATGTAATGGGGCCAGTTGCATACTTGAGGAAGATTATTTCAACTGCTATGTGAAAGATCTATCATAGCAAGGAGGAACTACGGACAGGAAACCCAATTAAGAAATTATTAAGAGAGAGTGGACATCAACTAGTAGCCAAGAATGACATTATTAGATCTTAATTCTGAAAGTAGCAAATCTATTTAAAGGCAATTTTTGTTAAGGAACATTCCCCCCAGATGATGCTAGCTTTCATCTTAGTTGCTTTGGGAAAATAGGACTAACCTATTTGGAAGACAGTACTTTTCCTAGTCAAGGTAAATAGTGTATAATAGGGAATGAGGAATTATCCCTTTAGCGCATTGAAAACCCATTATTACAGTTAGGCAAAGTAGGAAGGAATTTGAATCTTGCAGAACCTGGGATTTCTAATCTAATAAAGACACAGGGAGGGTCATGGTAACTCTCTTCAAGTATATAGAAGGCTATCATGGGAAAGGGTGCCAGATTTTTGCAGAATGGCTGCCTCCAAACTCACCATTTTTCCATTTACCTTGTTTCACAGGTACATAATGATTTTCAAACTATATCAAAGAGGGAAGAATTGAGGAAAAGAAAAATCAACAAAGGTATCAATATTACAAAAAGCAACCAAGAGGTCATTAATTGCCACCAACCTATATATTTACTTTCTAATTTGTACAAGGTCCCTTGGTATATGCAGAGATATGATCTTCTAGTACTAAGTGAGGCATAAAAGAGAAGCAGAGGAATAAAACAGAAAAACACACACATGCTGAAAGTGCTCACCACCCTTCAAAATCCAGACAGAAAAGGAATGCCCTGTAGCTGAGGTGATTAAGATGCTTATGTGGAGATGACCTTGCGCTGATTGCATCAAGCCCCGAAACACTGCAGAGCCTCCTCCATTGGATCTTGATAGAGATCAGCCTAGTAACCCTCAGAGGAAAAGCCAAATGGATGGAAATTTTATATAGCTCAGATTATGTATGGTATGTAGTTGGACAGCCAATTGAGTTAGTAAATGTATCTTCAACAGGCACCACATACAGACAATGAGTAGTATTCATAACTGAAAATGAAGAAGAGAAATAGCTGCGTCTCATTCTTGCAGTGACGCCACACAGCTCTAAATCATGAAAACATTTCAATTTCTGAAAAATCAGAACTCCAGGTAAAATAGCAACAGAAATACACATAGTGGGAAAACATATGCTGACAGCAAATTATCTTATGATGACTTGCACACAAAAGTGCAAAAAGTGTATTATCTTTGAAATGTTACTTCCCCAGAGTCTGGTAAAGTAGCATGTGATAATAGAGTGCTGCACTTACACATGTGCTGGAGCCAACTCAGATAGCTGATTGTTAAATTTTCAATGTGAGCATCTACACTCAGGAATAGATAAATGCTACAAGTCAGCGCTTGATTTATTTGTTTTGCGAATTGTATAGACTTAAAGTAATGAAGAAAATGTTAATAATGCAGATTCAACTTAAAAGTGTGCTATGTGTTCATTTTTCCCCGAGCTGGTTGTTAAAACATTTACCAGGACACTGCTGGCTGCACCGGTATCCATAAAATATTCAAAGATCTAGAGGAAAGCCTCTAGCATGTTTGAAGATTCATGGAAGAGTATGGAGAAAAATCACTCAAGTTAAGAAAGCAGAGATGGACTGTGTTCTATACTGGTTAAGGGAAAAACTGTATCATTGAGATCACAGATTCATTAAAGCATGGCAAGTTTTGCAAAAAGTAGTAAAGAATCAGTATTCCTTGTATGTGCAAACACTAACATCCCCCCCCCCAGAGATATGAGAGTATAAAGTCCACTTTATTATAAGATTATAAGTTATACTCCAAAGCGATCAATGATAAAAGGGCTGAAATACATCAAAATATAAGTTGAACTTTTCTGTAGGTACAAAGAACTGGAAGGCATGGATGGGTAAAAGCAGATACTGATCAACTGGGGAACAGGTAAACAAATTGTGGAATATCAATGTAATAGAATTTTGGTATACTTTGTGAAATGATGAACATGAAGAACACAGAAGAATAAGAGACATATAAGAAGAGAAGAAAAATGCTTTGAAATTATAAATGACCATGTTTGGCCCCAAAAAAGACATATGAGAAGGCACTTTCCTTTCTTCATTTCAGAGGCAAGGGACCACAGATGTGGAACCCTGCATATAATGTCAGACTTGGTCAGTGTCTTGGCTAATTGTGCTAAATTGCCTTTTCTTCATTCCTGGCTATAAGGGAAGGCTCTCTGAGGGAGAAGAAGGATCTACTTGGAAATGACAGTAATATAAAGGCAAAAGATAGCAAGAAAAGCTTTAAAAGCATAAAGAGGTTATAGGTATTAAAATACAAATAAAAAAGGACTGCTTCTGTATAAGATACTGAATTCTAATGAATCTGGACTAAGACGTAAAGAGTGAAATTTGAGAAGGATGATGATAAATTTCCATTACAAGGCAAAGACAGAATATGAAATCAAGAAAGAACTCATATTGTCACTGAGGAGAAAATTTATCCAAGTATATACGCTATGTGATTCCTAGGTGGACAGAGATTTTTTTTTTGGATTTGAAAAAAAGGGGCAAAGAAGAGGAAAGGATGAAAATAGAAATGGATGTAATACTGAAGCTGGTCAGCCGAAGGAGCTGAAGTATAATGCTCATGAAGTAAATGTGCCAAATGTGAACTGCACCCCCCGCCCCCAGAAAAAAAAAAAGTCTCTTTCATGGTTATACCATGTATCCCCCTATTTCTAATGCACTGTCTCACACACAGCGGGGGCTAGACACAAGAGAAACTTTGATCACCTTAATGCAAACCCATAGTCACACCTGGAAAAAAAAATTCAGAGCAGTAATACAGTTACTAAGAACAATATGTGCAATGCTACAACGTAGAGAAACTTTGATCACCTTAATGCAAACCCATAGTCACACCTGGAAAAAAAAATTCAGAGCAGTAATACAGTTACTAAGAACAATATGTGCAATGCTACAATGTAACCAGTGTGTCAGTATCACAAAAACTAAACAGTGTTACAAAGGATAAACTTATTTTGATAACTATTTCAATGTAAGTGGTTTTATTCACAAACTTGTGCTTTATTTTATACATTTAAAAATATTATTCTGAGAAAAGGTAAATAGTTTTCACCAGTCAAAAGAGGGCAGAGAATAATAGTTCAGTTTGATAGCACTCCTAAGGAACCTAAACTTTGGCTTTCTTTACAGCAACCCTTTGAGATAGGGTAATGTAAGTGTTTTTATTAACCTCATTTTATAGATAAGGAAACTGGAGGAGAGGTAAAGCAGCCTGTTGCATTCACAAAGCTAATAGTAGAAACACCTCCATCTCTAGACTACAAACAACTGGGTTATTCTTTCTCTTTCATATGAAATCTCTATAAAGGCATTTCACAAGACACATAAAAGAAGTCTCACTGTTCTATATAGTCATACCTTAAGCATGTACTAAAACACTTTTCAAGAGGATGAACAACTGATAAGAGGAGATCTAAATAAATACAAAAGAATTTCTGACCACAGTTCATTCCCTGGCACATTCTTACTTAGTGTTTTGTTTTGAATCGAACTCAGTTTTCCACTGCATATTCCAAGGCACACAAAGCAAACCCAAGTCGTCCCTGGACCACCCTATCCCTACAGCCTCCTATGGAAAAAATATTATGAAAGATTTTTAAACTATCTAGCACCATCATCATTATGAATTTCTAATTTAACAACTGCATGCTACAGCAAATTTTGGCAGCAGTGGTAAGGTGAAGATGTCTATATATGCGTATATTTTTTTTCCAAAATCTAAAAAAACTACAGCAACAAGTCTTCAGATAAAGAAAAAATAAAGAAATGATGATGTTGAGTAGTGAGATAAGCAATAAACTAGGAGTCAGTAAACATGGTCTTTCTTCATACCTCTCCCAGGAACAAATTGGATGACATTGTAAAAGTCATTTTCACAAACCTAACAGTCTGTGTGACTCTAAAAGAAAATGTCCAGGATAAAGTTCATATAGTTCAAATTCTCTCTCCTAGGTAAGAAGTAGAAATGGTAAATGACACTAAACAACCAAGTGCTTCACCAATACTTCCAAAGCGCTACAAAGGAAAAGATCCCCTAAACTAAATGCAATTATTCCCTCGGATGAGCAAAGTAGGATAGGTTCACTGGAATTTAATCAGTTGATACACTATTAAGTCTATCTTAGTTCAATAATAGATGCTATTGATACCAAGGAAGTGGGCTCTGTCATTTTCAGGGCAATTACCTTCACAAAAAAATATATTACTTCAGAAATCCAATTTATATCCATAACCCTGGTCTTACACACAGGGTATCCCAAGGAAAGCTGTAAGATTAGGCTTGATTTGATGAAACTCATTGGCACTACCGTAAAAACAATTCGAGATGAATGCCCTGATGTTGGTCAATAGTATTATCTTTACCATGAGGGGCAGCATTATTTTAATTATGTTAATGAAGTTAAACATGATGTCTTAAATTTTGTTAGAATTAGGTAACATATTTTTTCTACTTAATGAGGAAAAGACCACCTTTTAATAGAAAATATTAACAGTACGCTGAGTAGTTTTCATTAGAATTCATCAGTAGTTTCTAATGTGATGCATACATTTTTAAAATCTGATAAGTATCTTAATGTTTATTTTCTCCTGAGAGTCTAAGTAACTTGGTAAATTTTTATTTACATTCACCAAATAAAGTCTCCCTTCTAATAATTAAAAAAAAAACTCCATTATCAAATACACAGCCCAGCACCATTGAACTTGACTATAATAGTCAAACAATTATCACACGGTGGATTTTTAGATACAGTTCAAAGATTTCTACTCTTCATCCAAAATACTCTTGGTGTACATATGCCAAGTCACAGATTAGAGAGGCAGCATTGTATGTTATAAAGAGTGCTAGACAGGGTCAGCAAAACCTGGTCCATAATTTCTGACATGTTACCAGCATGATGCCACTGGACAAGTCATAATCTCTTTGAATTTAAAGAAATGCTCATCAAATCTTCTTTGCACTTCCTACCTCACACAAAGGTGTTCTGAGGAAACTAGTCAGGAAACCCTAAAATGTTATCTATACATGAGTTGCTGTTATTTTTAAACAAGGAACAGGAAAACTTAAAGTGATAAAAGTTTGATATGAGGATCAGATTTAATCCATTCATGCTCTTATCAACAGCCTTTAAAAGAGGGGTTCTTAATCTGTGTCTGTGAACTTGCTTCTTTTCATTTTAATTATTATTTTAATGTAACTGATTTTCTTTGTAATCCTGTATGTTTTATTTAATGCATTTAAAAAATTATTCTGAAAATAATTTATAGATTTCACCAGACTGCCAAACGGTTCCAAAACAAACAAAACACACTGTAATTTCGGTAGAAAGCATTGGGGGAGAGGGGGCCTTGAAAGTGTGAAGAAATATTACTTGACAATTATGCGTTTTGGTAGCCCATTTCAGAGATCTGCTTAAGTAACAGGGCAAAATATTTTTATACTATAAATAAGGTAGTATTAAATGGCATCAAACAGATGGGCATTTTTTTCTAGTAAAAAAATACTCAAGTATAAAAGTGAAAAGAATACTCAAGTGTAAAAGAGCTCTCATCACTACTAAATCTAACTTTTAATATGTTTTAGAATGAAGTCCAAAGAAAACCCAAACGCACTTCTTATAGATTTTCTTAGTTCATAAAGTAAGCAGAGCTAGTCATGCAGGCTCTCTTTAGTAGTTCCTACAGAAAGTATAAAATTGACTGCTACCTGCAGAAACTACGTTAAGTTTTGAACTACAATCATATGTTCAATAAATTTCAAAAATTTCCTTAGAAATACAGGGTAGTTTTGGTTAATAAAATTTGAATTCAAACATCACACTGAAATATTGTCTCATTTGCTATTTTTCAAAGGATCTTTTCTTTCACATTTTCCTAACACAGGGACTCCTATATAAACACAATAGTTTCCCAGGATTAGTTCATTTTAAATTAGTTTTTTAATCCTTCTTTCTCTTATCCTTTGCCTTTTTTCTTTTTTTTCATCTCCCCCAAAACAGTGGGGAAACAGTTCATCTGTATTTTTTTCCTAACACAATATAGCAAATTATGATTAATACAGAAATCTCAATTTTCCCCCATCATTTGCCCATTTGTCTCCATTAACACCAACCATTTGGGGTTTAAAGTGAAACTCAAAAAAGAAACGCAGAAATTTTTCTATTGTATATTGTTGTAGATCTTCTTCCCTCTGGAACTAGACAAGGCCGCCTTTCCTCCCTTAAAACTAAGGTTGATTTAAAAAAAAATCCATTAACTAGGCATTGTTCTATGCATTTATATTTCAATTATAAATTTCAAAAGCAGGGGAAACATTTCTGAGAAAGTTCAACAGATTCTTTCTGATCTGGGTTGTCAATACCTGTGATGTATGCCACCTCTGGCAAAGTGATGCTCCCTACTGCACTCTACTGAGAAGCAAAGAGGGAAGAAAACAAGAATAGCCTTAATTCACTAGGGCATGCACACTTCTTCCAAACTAAAATCCTACTATATACAGCTTTTCTCTACAAAGGAGGAAACGTTATAAAATATAGAAATGTAATACATACTATGATTTGTCCGAATGAAATCAAATACGAAACTGCCAGGAAGAGGGACGCCTTACAAAAGTAAATGCCAAATTGCTGTTTGCTAATGTTTTGCCTTATTGGGAGTATTCAATGCATTTTAGTTATGAAATGTGTCTAACTTGTCGAATTTTTTGTGCAGCTGCCTTACTCTGGAATAACCAAACGTGTTTTCACCCTGTACAGTCATGGAGCTGGTTTGAAAATTAAAAGGGTTGGGGTTTTTTTTCTGTGCTTGGGTGCTTACTCTCAGCTTGTAAAATCAAAAAGTATAATTTGAACCAAAGACGAGGTTTAAACTTTTCAGAATGATTTCCAAAAAGTGATACAGCATTAAACAGGCAACGAGAATGCACAGAATACCAGATCAAGTGGCAGCAAGCATCAGTGACTTTGTTTAAATGCATTACCGAAAAAAAAAAAATCAAAGGATTATTTTTAAACTCGTGTTTTGCTTTTCAGAATTTAAGTATTAGTCAACAAGTAAAATGTTTTGGGTTTTACTTTAAGCCTTATAAAAGCAACTAATGCCTACCTTCTGAGTACCTTCATAAACAGGAATAGGTTTCTGTTTAGCCATAGATTTTGCAATACATAAACAAAGTATTTTGAAACATTTATGATCCAAGAAATTACTAAAGCTTATGTTCCATAAATTTAGGTCTTGGGGCAAAACAAAGAAGTAGACTTGCTAATGTCTTCTGAAGATGAACCATGTATTTTCCCGAACATCCCAATACTTCAGGGAACGCATGATCTTTTCTGAGCTAACGATTTTTAAAAGAAGGATCCGCTGTCTGATCAGCATTTATTGAGTGCCTAATGCGCACATGGCACCGTAAGCTACGGAGCCTCCAAAATTAACCACTTTTTTTTTTCAGATGTTCTGCTCAGATCTCTTTGTGGAACCTGAGAATGTGAGGTTCTGAAAAGCACAAAGAGAGAGAAACAACAACAATAACGACTCCTTACCAGCCAAAGCGCTCACTCCAACTCTTTGCTCTTGCCAGCCCCGTGCCAGGGACCAGCGAAGCTCCCTCCGGTTCCCACCCAGCCGGGCAAAGAGCGGCCCCCAAAAGTGGCCGCCAGTCCCCCGTGCACCGAGGCCCAGGCCCGGCACGCTCGCCGAGCCCCCTCAGCGCCCGCCCAGCCTCCCTGCCAAAGCCCCGCACCGCGAGTGCGGCTGCTCCGCCGGTGGGAACCCACCCGTTGGGGCTGAGGAGGGGGGAGGCGACGTTCAGAGAAACCGAACGGACCGACCGACGGAGAAAAGGAGGGGAGGGAGAAGAGGAGGGAGCGGCGCTCTCGCCTCGCGCCGCGGTCCTCGGGTCCCGGCTTCCCGCTCGTCTTCGTCCGGGGCTTCCCCTCTAGCAGAGGGGAATGAATCGGCACGAGGGACAAAAACCCTCCGGGCCGTTCCCACGGGTGCCCGGGGCCTCCGGGAGGCGCGGGGACCGCGCGGCGGCCAGGCCCCGGGCCCCTCCTCCCGCCCTCCCTCCCTCAGCCCGTCGGTCCCTCCCCAAAGCATCGGGCGGCCCGCACCGGGGCCCCGGGAGCCCAGGACACCCGGGGCGGGAGCCCCGCGGCCCCGGAGGTAGCGGGGGCCGGAGACTGGGGCCTTTCGCCAACAGCAGTACCTTGTAGAAAGCGCCGTTGGAGCCCCGGACTTCCACCACCAGTTCCTCCATCTTCCCGTCGCCCCTTCTAGGACTGGAGCCCGCCACCGGGAGCCGGAGGGGGAGGGGAGGGGACAGGAGGAGGCGGGGGAGCGAGAAGGAAGGCCCCGCTGCCACTGGGGACTGCCGCTGGTGCCGCTGCCGCCTCACGGCCGGCCCAGCAGAACCCGCGCGCGCCGGGCAGCCGAGCAGCCAAGCCGGGAGGCAGCAGGCGGGCGGGCGGGCAGGCGGCGCCGTCACTGTGGGCGCCTCCCGGGCTTCGCTGAGGCTCCCCCTCCCCCTCGCTCGCTCGCTCGCACGTTCGCTCGCTCGCTGGCTCTCCCTCTCCCTCTCGCGCTCTCCCTTCTCCTTCTCTCGGCTCCTCACCGGAAATGAAATGAAACCGAAAGGGACCCGAGCGGGCGGACAGAGCCGTGGGCTTGTCCCGCTCCGAATGTAAACACTGAAATCCCGTCACGTGACCCAGGCCGCGCCCTCGCCGCCCTCCCTCCGCCCCCGCCCCCGCCCCCGCCCCCTTCTCCCGGCGGGGCCTCTCACTCGAGCTCTTCACACCCTTCGCTCTCTCTCTCGCTCCCTCTCTCCCTCTCCCTCTCTCCCTCTCCCTCTCTCCCTCTCCCTCTCCCTCCCTCTCCCACCCCGTCTC
>CM053775.1:21055503-21081509 GCA_028658325.1 Potorous gilbertii
GGTGGGGGCAGGGCCACCTCCCAGGCTCAGTTCCCTCAGGGGGTTTATGCAGAGACCTTCTGTAATGGAGCTGCTGTTGAGCTCCTGCCTGCTCTGGGAGCCTCTGGCTGAGCTGCCTCTGCCTCTGCCACAGCGGCTGGCTCCCAAGGGGGTCCGAGTCCCGAAGATACCCGCTCCCCTCTCAGCCCGTCCCTCTCACTGACCTGTGCGTCTATGGGTGGAGGGACCTTCGCAGCCGCTGGTGATTCTGGTCCCTGACACCTGCTTGGATCTTCTCGCTCCTCTCAGTGCCACGTGGCCGGGGCAGGGCAGGGGAGAGCTCTGCTCCCATCCGGGGCTCGGTGGACCTGTGGGGTCGGTTTTTCAGAGCTCTCTGCAACGGAAATCTCCTTCACTGTGTCTCTGGTTTAGAGGAAATCCATGGGCTGTGGGTTCGGAGCTAGCAAATGTGAGTCTTTCTACTCCACCATCTTGGCTCCTCCTAAATATTCTCAATAAAGAAATTTGCCTTTATCTGACATTTTCTTTGCACAACAGTAAGATGGAGTTCGGTTGCTCTTTCCTGCCTATGCTCAAGGTCAATTGAGTTAAGTATCCCTTGCAACTGTAGGACAGTAAAGCCAATGGGTGGTTAGACTGACAAATGTCTTGGTTCAATAGCCCTTCAAATCAGAGGCACTGATGGATAAGACTGGGCAAAGTCTTGGTCACACCTATGAAGAAGTCACTTCAGATAGGATTTCTGAGGCCCTCTTAGCACTGGCCTACCAAGAAAATCTCATACTATTCTAGTCTTAATGAGTTTACATAGTCCATGATTGGAATACTGACTTGTCAGAGTCATTAATTCTGTCAATTGGTAACCTCCTTCTGCTTGGGATGTTCAAATACCTGCTTAGAGTTTCACAAGAAAATTCTCCTAGAAAACAAATAGTGGACAGTCCTCAAGTATCTAAGTCGTGGTGCATTCAGTCATTATGTTATTCAAAAGCCTAGATTCATGTATAGCTGGGCCTAGGCCAAGAAAGACCTCCAAGGTCCTGATCAGAAGGCTGATTGAACTATTACTCAGTGTCACTAAAGTGAACAAGGGCCTCCATACCTTCCAGGATAAGCTAGAGATGTTTCTGTAGGTTTAGAATCTTCTCAATTAGCCAAGAATTCCCTCTGAACCCTCAACATGAAACTGGTGATCAGGGCAGATCAGAAGGTACAGCCCACACAAGTTAGGGAGATTCTTATCTCCCTCCCACTCTCGTAGATAAATCTTGGTTTCTAGATCCCCAACCTACATGTCCCCCTCAAAGTTCTAGGTGTGCCTTTAAGATGATTAGATGACTACCACCTTGTTCCCATAAATGTGCTTCCCCCCAAGATAATCAGTTGAGAATCAGCTTAATCAATAAACACCTACTGTGTGCTAGGTACTACAATAAGCACACAGCTTTAGTCTGTTAGCCTTAAGTAGGCCTTGCTAAGGTAATACAATAAGAAAGTTGGTACAGTATATCCCTGTGATACCCTGTCCCACAAAGACATACAGAGTCTAGGCATAAGTAGGCTCAAGTTTAAAGAGAGTACATGTAGCAAAGAGGTACTCTGAGCCCCTGATTGCTTAAAATCCATTTATTCCATTCATAGGATACTCAAGAAACTCCCCTTATACACGGGGGAAATCTACATCCATCTGTTCTTGGCTCCTGATACAAATATTGCTGTCAGTTGATCCAGGGATAGGACTAAGATGCAGATGGGAAGATAGGAAGTCCAAAATTCTCCAGATCTTTCAAAGCTCTTGAAGTCTTCCACTGGCCAAATAGGGGCTGGGGGAGAAGTAGGCCAAAGTCAGTGCCAAGTCCTCTCCTTCCCCTCCAAGTAGTTCCTTCTCAGGGGGATTAGCCGAACTCTAAGCATGATCCAATCTTTCCAAAGAATCTGGTTCTAATTAGCTTGGTAACTTATAGATGACCCCTGGAGCATGGCTGAGTTTTCTTGGCCTATCTGAACAAATTTCTGTGCAACATCACTCCAGTCTAAAGGACTTTTTGTACTTAGTCTAAAGTCTATGGCTGATTAAGATCTAGTTAAGGAACCAGAGTTAAATAGGTTGGGGTGCTTTCAACCACACCCTTCCCAAGGGATTGCATTGTAGGCTTTCTATGTCATGCTGAGAGAAAGGCTTTATACATATTGGTGGGGGATTTCAAATCTGAGCTCTCAGATATGCCCTTAGGGTAATGAGGCAGACCCTCAGAAGAAATCCCATATGCTGGATACAGCGAGACCTGTCACTGCAACTACTCTCCTCAGAGACTCAGTCCTTACAAGAAAAATGGAACCAGGACAATGGTTATGTCAACAAACATGGGATGACCATGGAAGGGAAATGTTAACCCAGGGTTCCCTCACTCGACCTTACCCATCCACCCAACAACCCCAACTGCCTTCCTTCTGGTCAGGAGGTACAGAGACAAGCTAATTAAGCAAAACCTCTCCTTGGGAAACCTAGCAATGCCTTTTTCCATCCTACATGATTCCCTAGGTATCAGCTGTGCTCTGCAAACGATCTAAACCACCTAAGTAATGGACTGTCAGTCACTCTGATTAATATGCTAGCACCCAATAGCAGCTTTTGATCTTTCTAAAATACCCTGATGCCCATGCAGCTAGGTGGCACAGTGGATAAAGTCAGGAAGTTAGGAAGACCTCAGTTCAAACGTGACCTCAGACATGTACCAGCTCTACCTACTTTGAGCAAGTCACTTAATTTCTGCCTGCCTCAGTTTCCTCAATTGTAAAATGCTATTGCCCCTATCTCACAGGGAAGATCAACTGAGATAAAATTTGTAAAATGCTTAGGATAAGACAATATGCACTTAGTTAATGCTTTCTTCCTTCCTTCTTTGAATGTTGTCACAATGGTACAACATTTGCATAAAACCTTTCTAATACTTTCCCCACCCAGGTCAATCAATCAATAGTTATTAAGAGCCTGCTCTGGGCCAAGCAGTATGCTAAGCCTCAGGGATACAAAAGTCCTCCATCTTCTCTCACACACAATTAATTACATTCAGTCAAATATAATAGTCAACAAAGGCAAAGACAAAGCTTGTCTGGGTGTCAAGATGACCAGGATTCAAGTTTCATCTCTTACAAATACCAGCTATGTGTGTGATCCTGGACAAGCCACTTAAACTCTCAGTGACCCAAGCAACTCTCCAAGAAGAGAATCACAGGGCAATTGCTTTTCTGTGTTGGGAGGAGGCATTTCCTCATCACCAGTTCCCTACACAGGTCTGGACAAATCAAAAATTATATTCACTTAACAGTGTACAATTTCTTTCTCCTGGTTCATATGAATTCCTTGAGGTTGGTCATTGTATCCTCAGTGTCTGACCCATGATGGATGTTTGATAAATGCTTATTGAATAAAAGACTTGCTTTTTCAGTCACCCAAGGGTTACTATGAAGTCTCTCATCCCATATCAGTATGTCCATGTGAGGTGCTATGACTAATACCATCGCCTTCAGAGCTTCTTAGCCAATGGTACCTTCCTTGTCCACATTGAAGACTATGAACTGGAAAAACTTTCACCCCTCTCCCTGACTGAGGATTACCTCTCCTGTAATATGATTTCAGAAAAGTCAGAACTATACATCCTCTCACTCCATCCTCTCCAGTCACCTCCTGCACAGCCTCCTCACCAAGCCACTTAATGGAGCTGCAGCTAGAGCACCCTTTGTGTAGTTCCCCAGCCTCTCCATTTCCAGAAGTGACCCAGGATCATATCTACTCTATTTTGGGGTTTGGTTTTTTGGTTTGTTTGCTTGTTTGGGGTTTTGTTTTTGTTTTTTTGCAAATATACTGGAGTGGTTTGCCATTTCCTTCACCAGATAAGGTTTACATTGACAGATAAGGAAACTGAGGCAAACAGGGTATGTCCAAGGTCACACAGCTAGTAAGCATCTGAAGCTACAATTGAACACAGGTCTTCCTAATTCTAAGCTCAGTGTTCTATCCCCTGAGTCACCTTAACTTTTCGGTATCCCCCAGGAAACTCTCTAAGAGAAATTGTTGAGTCAATCTGCATATTGGTAGAGCCAAATTTTCCTCACTCTCTGTTCCCTATATTCACAAAATCTTAAGTTTGAACCCCAAATGCAATAATGCAAAGTCTCTCAATTTCTCCCATGGATATATGTCTAGAGGAAAGTATAGAGTGCAGATTGAGATAGGGACAATCTGGACTGGATTCTTCCATACTTTGTAGAGATCACTGGAATGAGAAGCATAAAAGGAACGTCATACATAGTTTTGGCTTTTGATCCAAACAAACTCTTTGTTACACACTGACTGCAGCCTAGATAGTCTGGGAGGGGCAAGGACTACCATGGCTAATATAATCCATTGGCAACAACAACTACGACAACCACAACTTGTGGGATGACCCTCTTAATAAAATTAGAGTCTTAACCAAAGGAGTAAAAAGGAAAGATGTTTATTCAGCTTTCTTGAGAAAGGACACTCCCACCTGTGCTCAAGATAGAGATGGCTGAGGAGGGTGAGGGCGCACCCTGCACAGCAGTTTTTATAGACCCTGGCCACAATATCCCCACCCTAACCCCCTTCCTCTTAGCCCATTGTTTGGGCCTTGAGGGTACAATCTATCCAAGAATAATCTAACCCAGAAACAAAGAATAAGTGTACAAGAGTAACTTTTAGAAAAAGGGGGGAATATGAGAGTGAGCCACTCCTATTCAAGCACTGTCACATAATATGGAATAATTGTCTAGTAAAGGAGATAAAGGAGTGAGTAAAGGCAGTCTGGAAGTGAGCAGAAAGCAGTCTCTATCAAGGACTATCTTGTAACACAAAAAGAATTTTAAGGAAAACAGAATCTCTATTGTTTAGTTTCTCAGGGCTGGGTAAGACAAATGGGCTGACACAAGGGATCCCTGAGGGAGTCTTCACTAACTATACCTATTCTACTCCCTGAGGGGGTCCACTAAATACACCTGTTCCACTCCATGATAATAGTAATACCTTTTATATGGTAGTTTAAGGTTTGCAGGGCTTTATGTACGTTATCATATTTGATCTCAATTCTGTGAGGCTGAGAGAGGTTGAGTGACTTAGACATATGGTCACCCACCTAAGTAAGTATCTGAGGCAAATTTGAACTTAGATTTTCCGGACTCCAGGTCATGCACTCTATCCACTGCACCGCCTAGATGTCCAAGTAACCAATATGGCACTTACTAATAAAGAGACTCATTACACAAGTTAGAGTTCTGGACCTTGAAACTATGTGTGGAGCTTGATTTCAAGCACAGATAGACTACAATCCATTGGCCGTGTCCTGACAAGTGCTATGCAGGATAGGGAGTGCCTCTGACTACCACTGATTCCTTGGGCATCCCCAGTCTAGGAAGAACCAATATGGACCCAGATCCTCTGTCCCATAGGCCTCCTACATCAGAAGCTATGGAGTAGATGAAGTTGATCAATGGCATCAAACTATTTTGTACTTGCTTTTGTATATAGTTTATATTTACTTAGTTGTAAGCATGTCCTTTTCTCAACAGACTGATGCTCCTTAAGAGCAGGAACTATTACAGCTGCCTTCGGATCCCCAGGGTCTACTTTAGCACATTACCTATCACATATTCGGCACTGAATAAAAACTTCTTGAATGTTGGGGAACAGGGAGTAGGACCCCTTCAGTTGAAAAATATCAGAGAGGACATAGTCCACTCTTTAAGGGAGCTCTCCTTGGTGGAAGTAAATTCTGTAGCCTTCCTCCATATACTGATTGAATGTGGCCGGTTAGTAGTGCACCCAGCTACAGGATGAAGGACACAGGGATGTGACCCTCAGGAAGCCACACTTAGCTCCCCCTAATGCACACCTACCATTGCAGTAGTGACAGAAATTGCAGCTTGATCATGCAGTACTGGTTCAGATCAAGGCAAATGAGGTATGAGAAGGCATTTTGTTCTTCCCAATGCCTGCTGACCCATGGCTATGAGATCCCTACCAGGTGATTTGGGACACTCAGACCAAAAGAAAATTCTAGATCTGATGAGGCTCTATTAGCCTCAGATGACAACAGGCACACATAAGAACAAGACCTCTGCCCAATATGTTCAAAGGAAAGTTCTATCAATCTGCACAGATGAGAACATCTAGTCTAAGCGTTCTTTACTTTTTTTGTGTCTTGGGCCACAGACTAGATCTTGTCCGTCTCCCCTCAAGTATACATACATACATACATGTATACATACATACATATGTGTGTATTATATACATGTGTATTGCATATACATGTATTATGATTATATATGTATGCATACACATGTGTGTCTGTGTATATCATATACCTGTCTACACTTGTAGAGATACATGAATGGTATAAACATAATTGTACATAAAATGACTCATTAAGAGCTAGAAGTGATTTCAGAGGCCATCTAATACAAGTTTAGATAACTTGCCCAAAGTAAGCAGGGGGTTAACATCAGAGTCAGGATTTGCACTCGGTTTTCCCCTAGTAGATTGGAGTAGGGATTATTTCTTAAACTTCCCATCTCCAGGATGTAATATATTCCTAGCACATAGCAGGTACTAAACAAATGCTTGTGGAAATAGAACTAGGAGCAATGGGTAGCAATGACAGAAAGACTTATGTAAATATCAGGATAAACTAATAACCTGAGCTGTTGCCAAGTGAGCTAGGTTGTCTTGGAAAGTTCTGGGCTATGGGTCATTGGAAGTGTTTAAGCAGAGCCTAGGAGAGCATCTGTCAAAGCTTGTGGTTTCACCTCTGATCCTATAATTTTGTATCCATGAAGATAACAAACAGAACACAGCCTTCCTGACATGCTCTAGTTAACATGAATATCAGGTCAGATAACATTTGGGTGAGTGACACCCCAGCATGACTTTTTAAAATAAATTTTAAAATGTTGTATTTTTTTACATCTTCTAATCATTTCCAAATATATTCTCCTTTTCCAGATGGTTGTCTCTTATAATAAAGAACAAATGAGAAAGAAAAGGAAACTAACCAATCTATCAATCAACTCTAAAAGTATATGTAATGTCCACCCTCACATCTCAACATTCTTCAGTGTTGAATCATATTTCAAGGCCACCTCTTTGGTGGAAAAAGACCAGCTAGAGCAGGAAAAAAGCAAATAATAGACTGGTAGATAGCCCCATATGAACTGGAAACAGTGCTTTGCTTGAGGATTCTGACTTCCCACAAAAATTTAAGGTTTTTAAAAACCTTAAGTAGACATTCCCTATTTCTATTCCCTTTCTCAGCTAAACTTGAAAAAGCTATCTATGCTCACTGCCTCCACTTCCTCTTCTCTCATTCATTCCTTAATCCTCCACAGTCTTCAGACCTCATCACTGAATTGAAAGGATACTCTCCAAAATTATCTTGTAATGGCCAAATCTGTTGGTCTTGTCTCATTCTTCATCCTTCTTGACCTCTCTGTAGCCTTTGGAACAACTTCTCCTGGATATACTTTCCACTCTGAGTTTTGTTAATATTAGTCTCTCCTACTTATAATTTAACCTCTCCTTAATTCCCTTTTCTGGGTCTTCATCCATATCACACCCGCTAACTGCAAATTAGGGCAAATATATCAGCTCTCATGGGCTTAACTGTTATGTCTATGTAGATGTCTCTCACATCTACATATCCAGCCCTGTCACTCCTCTGAGCTTCAGTCCCACATCACTAATGGCTTATTGGGCATATCAAACCTGACATCCCAAGAACATTTCCAACACAAGATGTCCAAAACTGAACCTTTTCCCTCTAGACCAGAAGTGTCAAACTCACAGGTCCCAAAAAATTCCTCAATCTGGTCTGAACCAGATTAAAATATAATTGTTTCAATGTTTAACAAAAGAAATAAAAATACAAGACAACATAGATATTGTTAATTTGTGGGTTTTGAAGTCAATATGTTGCTGTCAGGAATATGTTCTATTTGAGTTGGACACCACTGCTCTAAATCATAGCTTATCCCTCTCTCTAAAGGGTCTTTATTTCTATAAGCTAGGATGGAGGTAGAGGACATAGTGTTAGAGCCAAGGTATATTTGTACAATAAATGAGCTTCTCTCAGCTTGCCTAGGGTACTGAATCTCAAAATCATCTTAAAGGTAATCAGAGATGGCAGATGTGGAAAACTGTCAGATTTCATATTCTTGGGCTCAAAGATCAGTGCAGATGGTGACTGCAGCCATGAAATTACAAGACACTTGCTCCTTGAAAGAAAACCCTATGGCAAATCTGAAAAGCATGCTAAAAAGTAGAGACATCACCTTGCTGACAAAGGTCCATATAGTCCAAACTATGGTTTTTCCAGTAGCAATGTATGGCTGTGAGAGTTGAAATATAAGGAAAGATGAACACTGAGGAATTGACACTTTAGATTCATGGTTCTAGAATAGACTTTTGAGAGTCCCTTGGACAGCAAGAGATCAGATTAGTCTGAAGTAAAGTCAGATTCTTCACTGGAAGGTCAAATGCTGAAGCTGAAGCTTAAATACTTTGGCCACATCATAAAAAGATGGGGCTCATTGGAAAAGACTCCAATTTTGGGAAAGATTGAAACCAAAAAGAGAAGAGGACAGCAGAGGATGAGATGGATAGATAGCGTCATGGAAACAACGAACATGAAGTTGGACAGACTGAGAGAGACAGTGGAGAATAGAAGGGCCTAGTGTGCTGTGGTTTATGGGATCACAAAGTTGGACACAAGTGAACAACAACAACATGCTGCAGTGAGAAGCATTGAGATTTGGAATCAAAGGATATGAGTTCAAATCCCAGCCCTGTCTACTCCTAGCTAGTATTTATATTGCATTTTAAGGTTAAAGATTCTGAGCTGGAAGGAACCTTGGAGATTTTCTAAGTCCTACCTCATCAGTGTCCTAGGTAACTGGACTATACATTGCTGAGATGGTTGATCGCATTGTTAGAAAGTGTTTTTCTTCCCTGAGCAGCTCTTCCCTTTCTTTATACCAATGAAATACTAGATCAGGTCCCTGTCACCAATTCAGTCTTCACATCAACCCAGTAAGGTAGGTGCCATTTTATAGATGAGGATATTAAGATTACTTAAGTGACCCAGAAGCCCAGAATCAGACAGCTAAGGTTGGTACCTGCTGGGGAGTGAGGAGGAGGAAAGGGGAAAGGGATAATGTGATTCAAACCCAGTTCCTCCTGACTCTAGATCTTGCGTAACCGTTACAACAAGTTATAAGTGACTTTGGGTAAGATATTTTGACCCCTGGGCCTCAGCATTTTCCTCTTTAAAATCAGAAAGCAGACTGAGAAGACTTCAAAGGTTGCTTCTAGTTAGATCCTATGATCTTTTGAACCAGTTCTCTGTGTACCCAAATGGGGCTAGATGCTCTAGCCTGGAGGGCATTAGGTTGGCAGACACTAAACTGAGAGAACTGTGGAAGAGCTTAAGAAATGTAAAGGCCATGAGTGAATACAATCCATGGCCAAGGTAAATTTCTTTTATAATCACTTCTGCTTGCCTTATTCTGGTGTTTTCTTTCTCGATTTGTCTCTTTTTTCTTGTGAATAAACACTGGAAAGTGCACTCATGCACACGTGAGAAGAGATTAGCTGGGGCAGAGATGACTGAGGTCATCTGCTCGGAAAAGAACCCACCCCCCGAAGCCAAAAGTCATTTTTCTGATGGGGAGAAGGATCTAATTTAAGATTCTTTGCTTCTCCTGGGATTATTTCTCTGGTCTCTTTCAGATACAGGAGGGTCTATCTTCGGGAAAGTCGGGTGGTTGTGACAAGAGAAGGATAGCACCATTCATTCTTTGGTGGTTCCACTTCCCTCCCCTTAAGCAGCCACAACCTTAGCCTTGCCTGGACTATTGCAAAAGCATCCTTCTTGGCCTTGCTGCATATATCAATTCATCCTCCACATACTTGCCCAATTGATATTCCTAAAGCCCAGGGCTGACCACATCATTCCTCTGCTTGAGAAGCATTGGTTTATTTCTATTGCCTCTGAAAGAATTACCTCTAAAGTCCTCTGTTTGACATTTGAAGTACCTCCCAGTCAGACTTCAGGCTATCTTTCCAGATGGATTCCATAATACTCCCTCTCCCTGTACTCACTGTTCCAGCCAAACTGGCCTCTTTGCTCTTCCCCCTGTGTGACATCCCTGACATTCTATTTCCCACTTCTGGAATTGTCCACAGGCTCTCTCTCTCTCTCTCTCTCTCTCTCTCTCTCTCTCTCTCTCTCTCTCACACACACACACACACACACACACACACACACACACACACACACGTACTCCCCATGCCTGGCAGGCTCTCTGTCTTCACGTCTGCCTCTTGAAATCTCTGGCTTCCTTCAAGATCTAATTCAAGGGCTACCTCCTTTTACGAGAAGCCTTTCCTGAAGCTCCCAGATGTTAGTTCTCCACTCCCCACTATTACTTTGTATTTACTTGTTTAACTTCAGAGATTACAAAATTCTTATTCCCCAATGTTCTCCAAGTCCTCCACCCTTTAGGTGCCTCCACTCTCACAGTAAGCATCCATCAGTCTACTGTTTTTACTTTCCCTCTCACTAAGGGGGAAGGTTCATACATACTATAGAAAGCAACAGGAATAAGACCAGTAGAGAAGTCCAGAAAACCACAGCAAGGAGCCACCAGTATAACCTCTGACCTCCAGGTCGCCACATAAATACACAAAACATGGGCAACAAGCAAGGGCAACTAGGAGGCAAATATGACCATCACTGAGACATTATGGAATGAAACCATGACTGGAATATAAACATTGCAAAGATGCCAATTGTGGCACCTAAAGTTCCTAATAGAGCCACAAGTGCAACTAGCTGCCTTGAGCGATGGCAGGTCACTCACCACCACCACCCTCACTGGAGGTCTACAGGCAAAGATTCAATGACCACATGGGCATATTGTAGAGGCAATGCATGATCAAGTATGGATAAGACTAAGAAGACTCTGGAGTCCCTTCCAAACTTGAGATTCTGTGATTCTACCAGGTTTTCCACAGCATAAAAAGGTGTCATTATATGTAGGCACCTATCTCCTTCCCCCTTCCTTATTACTTGAAAGCCCTGTTCACTTTTTAAGTCTGCTTATCCAAAGCTTTGCCTTTGATGGGTATCATTGATTTAAGGCTTATCTGTGGAGGAAATGCCCATCAATTGGGGAATGACTGAACAAGTTATGATATATGAATGTAATAGTATACCATTGTTCCACAAGAAAGGTTGAGCAGGCAGATTTTAGAAAAATCTGGAAAGACATGAACTGATACTGAATGAAGTGAGCAGAACCAGGAGAACACTGTATACAGTGACAGGAACATTGTGTGATGGCCAACCTTGATAGCCTTAGCTCTTCTCAGCAATGCAATTATCTAAGACAATTCCAAAAGACTCATGATGGAAAATGCTATCCACATCCAGAGAAAGAATGATGGAATCTGAATGCAGATACTATTTTCTCTCTTTTTTTTCTTTCTCGTGGGTTTTCCCTTTTGTTCTGATTCTTCTTTCACAGCACAACTAACATGAGAATATGTTTAATATGATTGTTCAGGTATAGCCTATATTAGATTGCATGCCATCTTGGTGAGGAGGAAAGGGAAGGGGGAAATTTCAAACTCGAAATCTTATAAAAGCGAATGTTGAAAACTAAAAATAAACAAGTTTTTTAAAAAAGAATGTAAGCTCCTCGAGGGTAGGGACTGTTTTTTTGTTTATATTTGGATTATATATAACTATTGTCTAGGAAACAAAACTTTTCATTTTCATTATTAAACAAAAAGAATTACCTTTGCCCCTGATTCACTCACTTTTCTTGCCTAGGACTTCATAATCCTTACCAAGGCTTTCTAAAGATCCCATCTGGAGCATTTGTCTTCACATGACCCAGCAGAAGAGGTAAGTAGTCATCCAACGTGACACATCTTGGAAGGTTCCCTCTTCTGCTCTGGATGCCTGCCCAGGGTAGAGAGCAGATCTCTCTTTTGTTAATATCTAAGAACTCCTCAGGAAGGAGTTACCAGCCACCACTGGTCCAACCTCCCACCCTAGGAATGGTCTTCTATCTATTATTTAGCTACAAGTATTCCATTGTCTTTCTCCTTCCTTTTCTCATCCTCATCACATTCTTTTACCCTCCAACTTGATAACAGAAATCCCCCTTTCAGATCCTCTTTTATTCTCTGTTGTATCCATTTATTTCTAGGAATCTAAAGAGAGGAAAGACATCTTGGAGCCCTTTTACCTTCTCCCCTAGGTGGGAGAACAGCCTGCATTTTGATCATAGAGAGCAGTTAGCAAGGTTCTCTTTGCTCGTTGGATTCCATTGATAGACATCCCCTATGATTTAGTCCTGGCTGAAATGAAACCTCTATGAACATTCATGGTCAGGGGTGGGGATCAGGGGTACTCAAGCTCTTCTTAATGGTTGTAATATCACCTCCACTATTTCCTGTGGTGCTAGGGACTAAGCAGTTGCTCCAACACAACTTGACCATCATCACTCCCTGTCTACTGGGGGAACTTATAGCATTTCTAGAATGTGTTTAACACCATAGAAGAAGTATGAGGTTCCACCCCCTACTTACCCCCTAAGTCCTGTTGACTACAGAACCCATCTGAGATTGAGTAAAGTAATTTAATTCCACAAGAATTTATTGTCTACCATATGCCAGGCACTCTGCTAGGTTCTGAGCATCCAAAGACAACATTTAAACAGTTTCTGCCTTAAATGTATTTATTTTGTGTCAAGACAAATAAATATAAAATAAATACAGAGAAACTGGGTAGGGGAGGAAAGATTGCCAGGAAAGACTTTCTGTGGGAGGTGACACGATTTCAAAAGGAGTCAAGGATTGCAAAAGGCTAAAAGTGAAGAGAGAAAGTATTCTAAGCATGTGAGACAGCTGGTGCAAAAGCACTAGAGGTGAGAGACAGAATGTCATATACAGGCAATGGTAAGTAGGCCAGTGTGACTGGACTACAAAGGTTATGAGGAGGTGTACTATGAAAATCGTCTCAAAAGACAGGTTGGAACCAGACCATGAAGGGATTTAAATACCAAAGAGAAGAGTAGTAGTTTATCCTCCAGGCAATAGGAAGCTACTGGAGCTTCTTGGGTAGGGAACAAAGCTAATTGTAAGTAGGTCCTCTGTACTACTTCCCCTAATTTGCAGTCGAGTAATCATGAGAGGTGGCTACTACCTTGGGTTTTAAGAATAACCTGGGCTTCAGAAAAACCTGGAAAATCTTATATGAACTGATGCTGAGTGAAGTGAGCAGAACCAGAAGAACATTGTACATAGTAACAACCACAGTGTGTGAGGACTGTTTCTGATAGACTTAGCCCTTCACAGCAATGCAAGGACCTAAAACATTTCCAAAGGACTCAGAATGCAAAATGCCATCCATGTCCAGGGAATGAACTATGGAGTCGGAATGTAGAATGAAGCAGTCCGTTTTCTTGTTTGTTATGTTTTGTTTTGTTTTATTTTTCCCATGGTTTCTCCCATTCATTTTAATTCTTCTATGCAACATAACCAATGTGAAAATGTGTTTAATAGGAATGTATGTGTAGAGCCCATATAAGAATGTGAAAATGATTTTTGAAAACTGAAAACAAATAAATTGATAAATTAAAAAAAAATAAAAGAATATTTAGCCATCACCAACAAAAAAAAGAGTAACCTTGTGGGCAGTTTTTCCTACTGTAAGTCACAAATGTCCACAGGTATGCTTCCCCTTAACAATCAGCAAGTAAGACTTAATTAACTCTTAGAAAAGGTATTTACTAAGGTGACATGGTAAGCACATTTGGTACCAAACATTCTCCCCATAAACTTGAGGCTCATTATCTCATAAATACACAGTATCCAAGGGAAAAATGGACCCCAACTGGGAGTGCAATGGTCATGATATGCATATTGGATATATATGTGGCAAAGGATAACTCGCAACTCCTGACATCGCTTGACTTGAAAGACCTCTCTCTCTTTGTAGAGTCCTCATAAAGCTCTCAGGTACGGTATTTCTGCAGGGAGGGCTGCTCAGCTGGGCTTTCAGACCCTACTCTTTTCTTGAGATCAATGCCAGTCCCCTTCTCTGACATGACACCTCACTCTTCTGAAGCTGCTTCCTCTCTCAGATGACTGTCTTTCTCTGTATCCATATCTGTCTTTGGATGTGCCTTTCTGCTCACGACTGTGTGTATTGTCTCCTACTGGGCTAGTAGCTCCTAAGACACGGCTGATGGGGCGGAGGGAGGAGAGAAAGTCCTCTCCTTCCTTTGCAGGGATTTCCCCCAAAAGTACTCCTGACTCTTCAGGGTTAAATGAATTACTGTTTTTATACATCGGCCCATGGGGTATGACTGATTCAGCCAGTCACAAGAGCTTTACTGTATTATGTCAGTTGCCTTATCCAATGACAGAGGCATGAGAGTCCTCTCAAATTGATTAAGGATTTAGGCGCACATTATCATGGGGTTATAAAATAATTTCTTAACGCTCAATTTTACACTTTGTGAATACATTCTAAGTCCTCTGGGACCACATCAATTAAGGGGAGAGGGAAATTTGCTTCCTTACGATACTATCACAGAGGCAGAGTTGGCACTAGCAACAGCAGGAATGTCAGGATTGTGTCTCATAGGGTTTGTTCTCCTTAGAAAAGAAACACAAAAGTAGAAGAATCAAACCAAGGATTCCAACTTAGCTGGGCAAGCACATATTTTCACTGCTATGCATGTAAAATGCAAGTTGCTATTGCTATTGGAATAGGTAAAGGGCAAATCAGTGAGAAGAAGAAGAAAGAAAGAGCTTATGAGGGTGAAAGGAGTTCTTTGACTATCTGTAGATATTGCCTATCTGACAATGGCCTAAGAAAATCACATAGAAACTTTTGGAAATCAGGTTTGCAACCATGTGTACCTGAGAGGTTTGTGGTAAAGGAAAGCTTTCTAATTCTTTCCAGAGTCAGGAAAAAAAAAAGATCGTTGAGCTGGAATTAAGTAGGTAGACAAAAGAGTTGAGCTATTATAATGTTATCTTTTATCTGGTTTGTTGCTGTTTTGGGTTTTTTTTAGGAGGCAAGACTACTTAAGGTTGATGGGGGTGGGGTTGGTGAGTGCAGAGGAGAGTCAGCCCTTTCTCTCACCTTGCGTAGTGTCTGTGGACACATGATCATTTCTTTCTCTGCTTCTTCTCTCCTTATCTTAAGTGAACAAGTATTCTGAGAACAAAGAGTTCAAAATCTTGAATTTTCAGTTAACCTTGTGAGTTTAGGAGAAATAGAGATCCCCCCCAGAGATCCCACTGGCAATTGGAGCTGAAAGGAGCAAGAAAGCATAGCAAAAGGAAATAGAACTGATTGTGGGGAATAAGTGACTTGAGGAGAGCCCAGCTTTACAAAGCATAGTCCTTCATGATGGGGAGAAATGACAGTTGAGGTCTCCAGATTTGGGTAGGCTAGCAATAGAGCAATACCCAAGGAGAATTTTGTAAACATTCCTTGAAAGAAGAAAAGGATATTTGGGAGTAAGAAGTGGGGCTTCCCTCTGTTTCTGTTTAAATGCCTCACAACCCTTTTACCTTATATATGACCCCTCTTTCCTCATGGATGCTATGTGTATTTGTGGAAGAATGTGCTCCAGGTTTTGGGAGAAATGTTTTCTATCAAATGTACTATTTAAATATTCTCTATAAATCCTTGTATTAAAAAAAAACTAAACGGAAGAAGGAAGAAACAAAGGAAGGAAGGAAGAAAAAAGAAGGAAGAAAGGAAGAAAGAAAAGAAGAGGAGAAAGAAGAAGAAGATAATGACCATACCTCTCTATATGTCTTATATAGCCTGCAGCCTTTCCTGGCTCAAGTGCCTGTAATCGTTGATGAAATTCAAGTCATAAAAACTATAAGAGCCAATCAAGAGTTGCTAGGTCACATATGTCCTTTAGCATGGAGACAGAGTGTGTGTCCTATAGAAAGGGCTCTTGTCCATCCTCACGTAGATAGAACACATGCCCAGTTCCATAGGACAACTCTTGATGTACAGGTTATTGTCAATAACCTTAAAGTGAGCAATTTCAGGCAGGTAGTAGGACCAGAAGCCAATGGAAAGGATTTGAGAAATGAGAACTCAGAGGCAACAAGTGGAGGCAACTTGAGGAATCTGGACGTGAAATGGAGAGGCAATACATAGGATGACTACTTGAGAGATGGCAGGATCAAGTGAAGGGTTTTTGTTTTAGGTTGGATGAGACTTCAGAATGTTTACAAGGAGTAAGGAAGAAGCCAGTGGATAAAAAGAGATGGGAGATAAGAGAAAGGCCTGATCAAACAGTCAAGCTTTTGAAATAGATGAGAGGAAATGACTTCAAGGGCACAAGTTAGAGAGGTTGGTCTTGGCAAGGAGGAAAGCCAGAGACTAGAGCAGAGGAAAAACAATAGGATGAAGTCCCAGGGACTTGAGGCATGCTGTCAGAGTTCATCATGAATAATTTAGATTTTCTTGATAAAGTAGGAGGTAAGGCCTTTGACTGAAAGAAGGGACTGAGGAGAGAGGAACAAGTTTGTAAGAGTAGCTTTCTGGAATGTGTCACAGAGTCAAGCGAGGAAAAGTTAAAGGATTTGCAGAGGGCAGTGAGGGGCCAGCGGAGATTTAGTAATAAGAATTTACAGTGTACCCAGTCATCAGTGTTGTGAGATTTTCCCCAGTGCAATTCAGGAGGTATGTGGATTGGGGTAAAAAGGGTAAATACTAAGGGTGACTCAGGGTTGGGACCTGGCAAGACTGGAATGGGAGGAGACAATATGGCAAAATGAATAATATGTGGGTCCTGTAGTCACAAACATCTATGTTTAAATCCTGCTTTATGTTTTACTAGCTATGTGTTTCCAGGTAAATAACGTCATTCTAAACCTCAGTTGTCTTATCTGTAAAAAGGGATGACAATAGCACCTACCTACCTACGGTAGAGATCAAATGCAAGATGGATATAGATGCCAATGTAGGTTGAACTTTTTGCAAATCTTAAAGTCGTATGTTAAGTGTTAGCTATTAGTATCATTGGGGAGCTTGGTGGCGCAGTGAATAGACCACTGGGCTTGGAAAGAGGGAGACTCATCTTCTTGAGTTCAAATCCAGCCTCAAACACTTACTAGGTGTATGATCCTGGGCAAGCCATTTCATCCTGTTTGCCTCAGTTTCCTCTTCTGTAAAATGAGCTGGAGAAGGAAACAGCAAACCACTTAGTATCTTTGCCAAAAGAATCCAAAATGGAGTCATGAAGAGTCAGACGCTACGGAACAACAAATTTTTTATAGTCATTATTTCCTCTTCTGTGAAATTAAGGTAATGATAGCACTCGCTTCACAGGATTATGTGGGGATCAAGTGAGATAATGTATATAAAATGCTTTGGAAAATTTTAAACTCTATAGAAATATAAACTCTTATTATTATTAAAGGAAAAGGAAACTAAGTATAGAGGACAATGCATCATTACTCCAGTTAACTATAGCGTTAAGATGTCGTTGTTGTTTGTCCTTCTTTCTCAGGGTGATGTCTTGACTTGCATGTAAATTGAATTTAAGTGAGACACAGTTGTGCAAAGTCATCAGCCTCAGTCTCTCCTCCAAAGTCATTCAAGTCCAATGGCAAGACAAAAGTCAAGATGACTGTAGATGGCCTGGGGTGCAGTAGGTTACTTTGTCCTTTCTAAATTAAGGTCTTTCTCAATTCTTAATTTCTCTGAGGCAACACCCATTCAATGTATAGTGTAATACTTTTACCATCTACTTCACAGAATTGTTGGGAAAATCAAATAAAATAATGTATGTGAAAGTATCTTGTAATCATAAAAAACTATATAACTAATGCTATTATGGTCAGAATATACAGACACAGTGTACATTACAATTGTGCATATGGGCCCAGTAGCCCACAGCCTCGCCCTTTTCCTGGCCTGTCATCACCTGAGAAAAGATAAAAGGCAACATAATTAATGTTTATGTAGGGCAGCTAGGTGGTACAATAGAGTGCCAGGCCTGGAATCAGGAAGACTGGAGTTCAAATCTGGCCTCAGACACTTCCTAGCTGTACGACCCTGAACAAATCATCTAGCCCTGTTTGCTTCAGTTTTCCCATCTGCAAAATGAGGTGGAGAAGAAAATGGCGAACTACTCCAGTATCTCTGCCAAGAAAACCCCAAAGGAGTCACAAATTGTTGAACATGACTGAAAACAACTAAACAACAACATAACTCAACTAGGAAGTTCTCTAGCTTTCTTTATTTGAAAGCCTCAAGCACTGCCTCCCTAGCTTCTCAAGGCCACAGTCCTTTTGAATGACTATTTCTCCCTTTCTCTTCAACCAATCTCTGTCACTATGAAGGCCAATAACAAAAGGAAAAAATAAAAAGGGGTGAATTCTGGTAACATAATAAACATGTTTATTTCCCTATTTTCTGGAAGAAAACAAAACATAGACAACCCAAACAAAACAGACACACACACACACAAAACCTGGAGTGGGGTATTTCCCTTTTGAATTTGTCTATTTTACCCCAAGCTTTTAACCCTTTATCTAAACTCCAAATCATCAAACAGTTTTGTTGATTCTACTTCCACTCAATATCTCAATTCTGCCCCCTTTCTATTTACCTGGCTACCACCCTAGTTCAAGCCTTCATTCCCTCTTGCCTTGACTATCACAATAGTTTCTAAATTTGGTTTCCCCACTCCAATCCATCATCCACTTAATTGCCACTTAAAAGCCCAAGTGTGACCATGTCAGCACCTTACTCAACAAACTCCAGTGGACTCCCTATTACATGTAGAATCACATCAGTTCCTCTTTCTGGCATGTAAGGCTCTTCACAACTTGGACTTATCTTTCTTTTCATGCTTTTACGTAATGCTCCCCTTCATACTCACTGTAGTAATTCTTTTATGTGAAGGTACAGTAAGAAAAAGTCAGAGGAAAGGTAGACTGGAGCAGGAATGATCACAAGGGAGTGATGGAGAGATTGGAGGTTATAATGTAGATGAAGAATAGTTTTAGAAAGAGGGATGCAAAGAGAGAGGGACATTTCATAGGACCATATCCTTAGAGTTAGAAGAAACCTGAAAAGCATCAGGTTCAGTTCCTTCATTTTACAGATGAGGAAACTGATGAACAGAAAGAGGAAATGACTTTTCCAAGCTTATATAGCTAATTAAGTGTTAGCTAGAATTGTTTTAGATTTGATTTAATTTTTTAATGGACAAAAATCTATTTTCTCTCTCTTGCAACACACACACACACACAGAAACAAAAAGAAAAATAAATTTGTAAAGTCAAGTAAAACTAATTCCTATACTGACTGTGTTCAAAAAATATGTCTCATCCAATCTATACTCTTAGTCCATCCCTTGTCTGTCAGGAGGTGAGTAGCAGGTTTCATCATGTGTCCTCTATTGCCCCAATTGGTTGTTTTATTGTTTAGAAATCTGAAAATTTTTGAAAGTAATTCTTTTGTTGACAATATTGCTGTTATTGTATGAATTGTTCTCAGCATTCTTTTCCCTTTGAGTCATTTCATATGTCATCCGAGATTTTCTGAAACTGTCCCTTTTGTCATTTTATATGACTCAATAATATCCTATAACATTCATATACCATAATTCCATTACATTCATATGCTATAATTTCTTCAGTCATTCCCCAATTGAAGGAACTCCCTTAGTTCCCAGTTTTTTGCCACCATACAAGTTGCTGCTACAAATATTTTTGCACATATATGTCCTCTTCTTCATTAGATCTCTTTGGGGCACAGACCTACCTAATAGTGGCATTGTTGGGTTAAAGAATATGCATAGTTCAGTCATTTGGGGGCGCAAATTGCTTGAGAGAAAGATTGCACCCATTCATAGCTCCATAAACGATGCTTTAATGTCCCTGGTTTTGCCACGGCCCTTCAACATTTATCATTTTTTGTTTCTGTCTACTTAGCCAGTTAGAGATGGACTTTGAACTGCGATTTTTTTTTAAAATTCCAAGTCCAGCAATCTAGCCACTCCTTAGACTCCTAGAATTATGCTTGAAAGGAATTTTAATGGCTGACTTTATTCTCTTGACTTGAGACAGGTAAGTGTCAAAATGGTTCAGGCTTAATGATGGTCTCTTCTCTTCATAAAGAGTTACCCATCCTCCACAGCAATCTAGCTTTCATCCAGTAACTGGAACAACTTTAGAGGCAAAAGTTTTAAACTGCCCCAACAGATAGCTTTTTGTCTTTCTAATGAAACAGCTATATTTAAAAATCTCTTAAATTGTGAAAAAGGCATTACAATGATATGGCAGCTGGAAAACAAGTACTCACCAGACAACTCTCCAACTCCCAAGTTCATCCCCTCAACCTAAAAATTTAAGTATTTGTATTGAAAATAATGGCAGATTAGAGTTTGATACTGAATGCAGAGAGAGTTTTGAGTTTCACCTAGGTGGGCTATCACTTCTAGAGTAAGTGAATTTATTTATATATGGAACTGAAAAGTCTTTTAGAACAAGATCTAACAATTCCCAGGGCCAACAAAAGGAAATTATCCATTTCAGAAGTACCATATTACCTATTTCCGTTCATGCGAGCAGGACTATAGAGCGTATCCAGGTGGATTTGTTATGGAGACTCTAGTAGACCACATTGGTTAGAAACATTCATATTTCTGAAAGTAGCGTTTACCATCTTAATACTTATTTCCGTAATTTTAAGGGTTTTTTTTTATCAGTCCTTCTGAAATAGTGACATGAATTTCTCATTTCATGAGTGCAGTGAGAAAGCATATAAAAGCATTATGGTTTGGGAATTGGGAGTTGTAGATTGAAATCTTGGCTCTGCTATTTACAGGCTGTGTTACTTTAGATTATCAACTTAACCTCCTTCATCATCTATAGCTATAAAATATCTTCCATACCTTCTAATTGTGGTTGTAAGTATTAAATCCAATGTATCAGAGTGAAAGTAATATATTATCATAATTAATTTAAAAGCGTATGATACTAATGCACTCTTGGTGGAGTTGTGAACTGGTTTAACCATTCTGGAGAACAATTTAGATCTGTGCCCAAAGAGTTATAAAATTTTGCATACTCTTTGACCCAGCAATACCACTACTAGGTATGTATCCCAAAAAGATCAAAGGAAAAGGAAAAGGACCTATATGTACACAAATATTTCTAGTAGTTCTTTTTGTGGTGGCAAAGAATTGGAAATCAAGGGAATGTCCATCAGTTGGGGAATGGCTGAACAAGTTTAATAGAATACTATTGTACTATAAGAAGTGATGATGGAAATGGTTTCAGAAAAATCTGAGAAGATTTATATGAACTGATATAAAGTGGGCAGAAGCAAGAAAATTGTAATGATGGTCAAAGACTTATCGGTTCTCATCAATACAATGATCCAAGACAATTCCAAAGGACTCACAAAGAAAAAATCTCTATCCAGAGATAACTGATCAACTCTGAATATAGACAGAAGCGTACTTCTCTTATTTTATTTTTCTTGTCTTTTTTTTTGTAACATGGCTAATATGGAAATATTTTACATGCCTTCACATGTATAATTGGTATCATGTTGCTTGCCTTCTCAATGGATGAGGAAAGGACTGGAGGGAGGGAGAGAATTGGACACTCAAATTTTTTTTAATGTTAAAATAAATGCAGTATAATTAATTTTATTTTTTAAAAAAAGGTTGTGATAGGGAGGAGAGGTAGAACAATTACTCTATCAAAAGCAAATATCTCTAAGCTTTGTGATCAAGAAAATGGATATGAGCTCATGACCAGAGAGTGAGATTTCAGCTATGGGATAATAAGAACAGTTCTGGGTGATGGTAAGGTTGAAGTTATGACCATCTGTCCCAGTCTATTTCAGCAGTCTTGGAAGTTGAAAATATTTCACTAGTCAGTATTGTATAATGGATAGGGTGCAGGACTTAGAGTCAGGGATTTGAATTCTGTCTTAGATACTTTCTATCTAGGTAACTGTAGATAAGTCACTTCATCTCTCTTTGCCTCAGTTTCCTCATTTGTAAAGTGATGAGGTCATCCCATTGATCCCATATTCTATTATTCTATTCCATAAAGAGATCAAAGAAAGAGGAAATGTATATACATATATACAATGTATACATATATACAATATGCATACATATATACAATATGCACACATATATATAATGTATACACATATACAATATGTACACATATATAGAATATATACATATATACAATATGTACACATATACAATATGTATACAATATGTATCTATGTACATATATACAAATGTATACATATATACAATAACATTTACTCTTATATACTGCCAGAAATGGAAACTAAGAAAGTACTCTCAAATGAGAAATATCTGAACAAATTATGGTATATGAATTTAATAGTGTACTATTGGACCAAGAAACAAAAAAGGGGATGGTTTCAGAGAAACCTGGAAATACTTATATGAACTGATGCCAAGTAATAGTGAACAGAACCTGAACACTTTGTATTATATCAACACTATAAAAATGAACAAGTTTGAAAGATCTGAGTCCTGTAACCAGTACAATGATCTACCATGCTCCCAGGAGACCAATGATAGAGAACGTTGTTCACTTCTTAACAGAGATGGCATAGATTAAATATGGAAAATGAGGCATTCATTTCTGAGCAGGAACAGTATGGAAATTTCTTTTGTTTCACTATGCATATTTGTTACAAAGGTTTGGGTTTTTTTATGGCAGGGAAATGGGAGGGAGAAAAAGAAATGCTTGTTAATTGAAAAAAAAGCAAGAATTTCACTAAAAAATTAAGGGTTTGGACTCAATGGTCTCTAAGGTCCTTTCCACATCTAAAGCTATGATACAATGATTATGCAAAAGATCAGACTAGTGATACATACAGTAATAGTTTTAATTTTTTAAAAAATCATAGCCCCTTTTGATCAAGCTCAATAAAAGAGGGTAGTAGATCCAGAACAACAAATTCCAGGACAAGGAAATATCTAAACCTAGTCCCTGAGTGTATCTGAAACAGGAGACCTACCCTCTTGGTTTCCAGTGAAGCAACAGGTACCGAGACAGTAGCCTGAGTGTTACTGAAGGCTCCAGCTCTCATCTGCCCAGATGCTCAGTAGTAATGAAGTCAGTGAGTCAGGACAGAGAAGAGTATGTTTCTGTAAAGAGGAGGCCTCAAAACTCAGTCCCTCAGCAGGGCCTAGAGCTAGGGTACTCGTCCCTACTGGTTAAGCTCCCAGATGGTGTCTCCTGTAAGTAGCCACATTGCCCTCATATCTTGTCCTGTGCCCTGAATCTAAACCACCCCAGAATCTATATTCAACTCTAATCTCTCCCCTGAACTCAAATCCCTCATCTTCAAGGGATGTTACTTCTAGACATCTCCATTTGGCTGTTCTATCAATATTTAAAACTCAATATGTTCATAACAGAATTTGTTATCTGTTCCCCAAAGCCTACCCATCACTTATTTCTGTGGAGGCCACCACAGTTCTGGTTCACAACTTTGGAATCATATTTGAATCTTTCCTCTTCTTCTCAACACTCCTCCCATCCAATCAGTTCCCAAGTCTTGTTGATTTGAAGTCCATGACATCTCATGTCCATCCCTTCCTCTCATGTGGCCAACTCCCTAATTAAGGACCTGATAACATCTCGATTGAAGTATTACAATAGCCTCCTAGTTGGTCTCCCTGTTTCCTGTCTCTCCATGTGTCACAAACTGATTCCTAAACCACCATTTTGACTATGTCACTCCCCTACTCAAATGTCTTCTGTGGCTCTCTATAACTACTAAGACAGAATACAGAATCCTTGGCCTGGCTTTTGAAGCCCTCCACACTCTTATCCCCATCTTTCTTTTCAGACATTTCACAGTTTCTACTTTCCAGCCAAACTGGCCTACTAGCTGTTCCTAGAATCTAACATTCCATCTCCCATCTCTGTGCCTTTGCCCAGGCTGTTCCCTATGGATGGGATGCACTTCCTTTTCACCTCTACCTCTAGTTTCTTTCACGGCTCAGCAAAGTTGCCACTTCCTCCATGAAGGCTTTCCTTACTTCCAGCATTCTCATGTTCTTCAGATGATATTTTTATTTTTGTACTGTTTTACCCTTACCCCTGTGCTCTCCCTCTGTTTCTTGAAGGCAAGAATTGTTTCATGTTTGTTTTTATATCTCCCAGTGCCTAGCACAGTGCCATATGTGTGTGTGTGTGTGTGTGTGTGTGTGTGTGTGTATTAGACAAAGATTAAATATTTGTTCAGTTGAACTGAATTAAGGGTTAGGGTGGTAGGGCCAGTCTTTGAACCCAGAACCCCTGACTCTAAATGCAATGCATTAAATTTTCCCATCTTATAGCATCTTTGCTAGCTTGATGGATGTTATATGATATCCCAGAGTTTTTTTAGTTCACATTGTTCTGATTAATGCTTTTGAATCTTTTCTCAGGTAGTTGTTGTTGAGAGTTTGTATTTACGAAACTGTTCATTCATATTCTTGGACTACTTCGATATTGAGACTCTTAATTTGATTTCTCTGGCCAAAATCACTTGTATTAAAAATCCTATACTTACTTATTGGTGAACATGTGTCCTATCCTCAGTTGAATGAAGACTCTCTGAGAACATAGAGTCTCTCACTGTTGTCTTCATATCTTTGCCTCTTAAGGCAGTCTCTGGCCCACAGGTGAAACAATCAAAGCTTACTGATTGCTTTATCCCCCTCTCCTACTCTCTCTCACTCTGCCATTAGAATGTCATCCAGTCTCTTAACCCATCCCTCTCTTCCCACTCAGGCTATGTGTGTCTGCTTCCTCCTCCTCCTCCCCTGCCCACCCTATGAGTTGTCCACCTGACTGTTTCCCAAGCCATGGTCCTAGACCATTCCCTTGTCCTCCTGACCTTTCAGCATTCTTGCCTCACTGCATTTTACTTTCAGATGACTCCCGTCACCAGACCTCCTTTTCCCAGGCCTCTCCACACTGCTGGAGAAAAGCACAAAAATCAGGCTGATTTCAAGCATAACAAATTTATGGGGCATAACTGCAGCTGGGCCCCCACTGCCTCTCAAGAATCCAACTCTTCTTTAGTACTGATCTCATTCCTGCAACAACTGGTCCAAATTTTTCCTCTCTCCTCAAGCTCTGAAGTATGTATTTTACACTAAGATTAAGGCCATCTGACACAAAGTCCCTTCCCTACATTTCTCCAAACTTTTTAGCCCCCACCCCTACACTTTCTTCTCTGGTGACAAAAGAAGAGGTATCTATGCCCTTAAACTGACATTCATCCCTGTAGCTGCATGCTTGATCCCATCCTTTCCTGCCTCCTCTAGGACCATGGTCTAACAATTAACCCTGCCTCCACTCCAGGTATCTTAAGTCTGGCCTTCCCCACTGACTCCTTCCCATTTGCATGCATGGAGTCCCTCCCAAAGGGACCCGTTTATTCTAGAAAACCTTGTGTTGAGTGTGACTCAGGATATCCCCTGATCCCACCAAGATGGTAGATGGGGGGTTCACAAAAAATGGTTAAATGCCTTCATTTCTTCTCAGGTAGCTATTGTTTTCACTCGTTTCCAAAGAGGACCATTGACATGTAGGGCAGCTGTAGTAGCCCCAGGACAGTGAGCTTTCACCTTGGGAGTGAAGGGACAAAGGAGCCAGTGAGAGTATACCCAGGGAGTAACGGAAGAAGCAGTTTCCTTAGGGAGGGACTGTGCGCACACACATTCCTGTTCCATAGGATAATGCACCAGAGCTGGAGGAGATCTTTGAGGTCACTGAGTCCTAATCCTTAGCTTATACACAAGAAAATCAAGTCTCAGAGAGACCAAGTGACTTGCTGAAGGTCAGGCAGATTCTCTGATTCCAAATC